>OU343219.1:126782115-126973713 GCA_910596185.1 Chrysanthemum makinoi
ACGATTTTAAGCCCTCTTGTCCTTTCAAGGATTCTTTTAATACCACGGTTTGAAACTTCCACACCTTGTTTGTTTGGGGGTGGTATGCGCGATAGAGGCGGTGGGTAACACCATACTTTTGCATGACTCGATCAAATTGGTCATTAGAAATGTGTACCACGATCGATTATACGCTCTCGGAGTTCCAAACACGGCAAAAGAGATTTCAAAAATTTCACAACAACTCGGGCATCATTGGTGGGTAAAGCTTTTGCTTCAACCCATTTTGACAAATAGTCAACAGTCACGAGTATGTATTTGTTTCCACGAGACGAAGGAAATGGCCCCATAAAATCAATACCCCAGATGTCAAATATCTCACAAACTTGAATGGCATTTTGCGGCATTTCATTTCTTTGAGATATATTTTCGTGACGTTGACAAGCGTCCGCAGCTTTGACAAATTCATTGGGCATCCTTATAGATTGTGGGCCAATAAAACCGGAATCAAACACCTTTTTGGCGGTGTAGTTTGGACTATGATGGCCCCGGTGGGTCGGCATGGCAAGCTTTGTGAGAATGTCAATAGCTTCCGTCCATAAACACCCGTCGGATGACTTGATCCGCACGATTTTTGAATAAGAGGGGTCGTCCCGAGTAATGTTTAACATCTTTGAAGAATTTGTTCTTCTGTTGGGTCGACATCCCTTTCACTATGAAGTTACCCGCATGGTAATTTGCGAAGTCAGCAAACCATGAGGTAGTAGAGTTTCCACGAAAAGAAACGCATTGAGTGTCTCGAGAGGAAATGTTTCATTTATTTCCTTTTTCTTGAAAACATCTTGGTGAGGGTTTTCTCTGGACGGATGATCAGCGGCTAGATTCTCGGCTCCTTTTTTATCACGTATAATGATATCAAATTCTTGGAGGAGGAGAATCCAGCGAAGCAATCTCGGCTTTGCATCTTGTTTTGCAAAGAGATATTTGAGCCGGTGATCCGTATACACCACGCATTTGGTCAAGATTAAGTACGGGCGAAACTTCTCAAATGCATACACCACGGCTAATAGCTCTTTTTCTGTGGTGGTTTAATGAGTTTGAGCTGATCATAGTTTTACTTGCGTAGTGGATAGGCTGAAAATGCTTGTTCTACACGTTGCCCTAAGGCTGCACCGATAGCAAAATCACTTGCATCGCACATGAGCTCAAAAGGCAAGTCCCAATCGGAACAAGCGAGAATGGGTGCTTAGGTAAGCTTTTTCTTCAATGTTTCAAAAGCTTTGATGTTTCGGGTGAGAAAGAAGGAGCATCCTTTTCAAGAAGATGGGTCATAGGCCCGGCGATTTTAGAAAAATCTTGTATGAATCTGCGATAAAACCGGCATGACCTAAAAAACTCCTAATACCTTTGGCGGTAGTAGGATGAGGTAATTTAGCAATAACATCGACTTTTGCTCTATCTACCTCAATCCCGATTTTGGAAATCTTATGGCCAAGGACTATGCCTTCTTTGACCATAAAGTGGCTCTTCTCCCAATTTAGACAAAGATTGGTGTCTTCACACCTTTGAAGCATTTTTCTAAATGGGAGAGACATGTTTGAAAAGAATCCCCAATGACCGAGAAGTCATCCATAAACACCTCCATTGTTTCCTCGATCATGTCGTGGAAAATGGCCATCATACATCGTTGGGCGTGCGGGGAGCATTACATAAGCCAAAGGCATCGTTTGTAGGCAAAAGTTCCGTATGGGCGGTGAATGTGGTCTTCTCTTGATCCGTGGATCAATGGGGATCTGAAAATAACCGAGAAACCATCAAGGAAACAATAGTATTCATTCCCTGCTAATCTCTCAAGCATTTGGTCCATGAAGGGTAGAGAAAATGGTCTTCGGGTGGCGTCATTCAACTTACGATAGTCAATGCAAACACGCCATCCGTAACCAACGTTGGAATTAACTCGTTATCTTCATTTGTGACAACGGTTATGCCACCCTTTTTCGGAACACAATGAATTGGGCTAACGGACTATCGAGATCGGGTAAATCAATCCGCATCAAAGTTTGATAACCTCTTGTTTGATAACATCATGGATTTTTGGATTTACTCTTCTCGATGTTGAGCTGGCGGTTTAAAGTCATCCTCCATCAAGATTTTATGAGTACAAAACTCGGGTTGATACCCTAATGTCGGAGAGTTTCCAAGCAATTGCTTGCTTGTGTGACTTCAAGACCTTTATGAGCGGCTTTTCATCTTTACTCAAATCTCTAGCAATAATGACCGGTAATTTATCATCACCTTCAAGAAATGCATACTCGAGATGAGGTGGTAAGTCCTTAAGTTCTACCTCGGGAAATTCTTGATTTTTCTCAAGCGACTTGACTTCCTTGTTATGAAGCTCGACGGAGGGAGAGGAGGAGAAGTCTGATTTAACAACTTCTTTAGAAGAATATCTCCCTCCAGTTAATCTCATGGGATTGAATCACTAGGGTGAAGGGTTGATGATGGATCATCATTAAGCAACTTCTCAATAAGAAGTATGTCCCCTCAATGTCAATTGGAGCATGATCAATTTCCCATGGAACAGAATCACTAGCCAAGTATGCTTCAATCTCTTCCAAGATGAAGTCTCTTCCCTCAAAAGGAGTGATAGAAGGGGTAGAATTGGCTATGATAGGTTGAGAAGATGTGGTGGGATCACTTCGAAATTATGAGAATAACCAAGAACTTCTTGAGAGTACTCTTGATAGCAACATCAATGATATCTATTCGGTTAACCGATTCGAATCATAATTTGCGGGTACCTCGAAGTTTGATCAAGGTTAAAGGTTGACTTCATTACCAACACGTAATGTGATTTCTGCTCAAATACATCAATGAGAGCACGGCCGTTCTCGGGAATCCTCGACCAACAATGAGAGGAACCCGATGATCGGCATCAAAATCAACAACCACGAAGTCAGCTGGGAAATGGAACTTTCCTACTTTCAAAAATACGTCCTCGGCACCAGAAGGGACGGGATATGGAACGATCGCCAAGCTCGAGAGTCATGCATGTAGGAGTAAGTTCAGGAAGAAAGTTTCTTCCACATGAATAAGGCATAGGTTTATGCTTGCACCAAGATCTGCTAGGCAAAGCATTCAACCATTCTGGGAATACACAAGGTAAGAGAAATTTCCGGGATCTCCAAGCTTTTCGGAAGCTTCTTGAATAACTGCGAAGCGGTTCGTTAGAGGAGTTTTGCCATTTCAAACGGCTTTTCCTTATTGCTTAACATGTGTTTGAGAGTCGATGCAAACTTGGGCATCGGCATGATAGCATCATAAAGCTTATGTCAAAATGTAACTCTTGGAAAATTTGGAAAAATTTGTCCATTTGATGACTTGCTTTCTCGCGGAGCTTTTGCTCATTCAAGCGTGATGGGTAAGGAATAGAAGATTTGGATTTCGATTCTCAAGCGGGAGCTACTGGAGGTTCAAAACAACTCCGGATTTGATTTGGGTTTCGGACAACTTGAGGTTGGACTACCGAAGGTAGGGCGTGTGCGGTACCGTGGGCTTGAATAATGCACCTTGTCCGTTGTTTCCTTGGTATTGACTTGACTCATAGTGGAGGAGGCATTGGAGTCGTAGGTCCATTGTGTGTCGGAGGTTCACTTTCCACTACCTTTGGGAGAGAAGAAAAAGAAGAGGTAGTAGGAATAGCAGGTCCATCATATGAAACACCACTTACGTTTGTGATCGCCTTTGCATAAGCCCTCGGGTTAGCGATCGTGTTGCTCGGAAGTTTTCACGAGCAGGGTTGATCATTTAAAGACTTCTTTAGATCAGCAATCGGTGACCAACAACTGTTCATTTCATCTTGGGATTTCATGAATTGCTTGTAACTCATCGGATGATGGTCCGGAGGAACAATGGCGGAGGAATTTGGAGGGATAATTTGAGCCGTATGTTTTGATTATAGCCAAAATTCCTTGATTAGGATTCATATTCCCATGAAATTGATTCCCTCGATTGAAATTGTTTTGATTAAGGTTCCTTGATGTTGGAAACCTTGATTGGGTCCCGGATAGAAATTACCTTGGTTTTGATAACCTTGGTTCATTCTAGGTTGGTTCGATTCGGTTTTGCATGTTATGATTACGGTTAAAACGGGTGGTGCACGATTAGTGTTAGCACGGTAGTGTGGTTCATTTTGAGGGCGGTATTGATTACCTCCTTGATGTGAACTACCGGCTAGAGCATTGGCTTCAAATGGACTACCATCGGTGGCAGTACAATTGTAGTATGCATGAGGACCACCACAAGTAACACAACTCTCGACTTTCTTCACTTCACCATGTGTTGGTGTCTGAGTGAAGGTCACTTTCTTTTGGTTAGCAAGAACCAAAGGCTGAACAATATCTGTGAGTTTGTCAATCTTAGCATCGGTGCTAGATGTACTCACGGGAGATGAAGAAGAAGGTCCAGCATGAGACTGATATGTCTTTGCTTTCGAAAGGCGGACTGAGATTTGTTCTCAATGATTTGCAAGGCCTCTTTTGTGGTCTTGCTGGAAATACCTCAGCGGAGGCATTCAAAGAGTCTTGATTGGTCTGATTGAGACCATTGTAGAAAGTATCCATTTGCATTAACTCGGTAAAACCGTGATGCGGACACTTGCGAAGCAACTCTTTGTAACGATCCCATGCCTTCCCGAATGATTCATCAAATCTCTGAGAAAATTTCATTATCTCATTCTTAAGACTTGTGGTTTGGGATGGAGGATAGAATTCGTTAACGAACTTGGTGACTAGATCTTCCCATGTCTCAATAGAACGAGGGGGTTGTTTCTCAAGCCAATTCTGGGCTTGTCCCTCTAGAGAAAATGGGAGCGAAGAAGCTTGATAGCTTCATGTGGGACATTCTTGTACTTGATGGTAGATGCAATCTTGTTAAACCATCGAATGTGTGCATGAGGATCATCCCAAAACCATAGAATTGGCTTTGGGTTACAAGATTAAGCAACCGGTTTTGAGCTCAAAAGTATCAGCCACGATGGCCGGGACAACAATAGCATCTCCGTAACCCTCGATGGGTGCTTGGAGAAGCTCATTCATTGGCTTGTCTTCTGCCATTTGACGGTGGTGGTGGTAAGCGTTCCTGATCCGCGGTGAAGGAGCTGAACGTCCTCTACGTCTACGAGGAATCTTTCCAAGTTTAGAAAGTGGACTTGTAGAACTGGAAGAACGAGTGCGCATGCACTAAGTATAAAAATCAATTTTCAAAACAAATGAGGCAAAGCGACAAGTGAACTTAACCAATAATCACAAATGAAATGGCTTCTTTGAAAAAGTTACACCAAATCACAAGGACACAAAGGCAAGTTTTAAATCGTGTTAGGAACTTATTATGGTCACCCCGTTAGTAGTAGTGCTGCCTTGATTTTGGTGGTTGATTTTTATGTATGAATTAAGTACCACTGAAAAGACGTAGGTAAGATTTGTGCAAAGGGTTCAAAAACTTTTGGACAATATTTTTGGTATCGTCCCGTTTAACCAAATCGTATTTCTTTAAGAATCACCTTAAAAGAAACACAAGATAGAAAACGTTCCGATTGTTTTGTTGTTTTATATTGTTTTTGGGTTTGATAACACTTTAGGAAAAGTGTTAATGAACTTTTTGATATTTTTATAACTTTACAAAAAACTTTTTACAAAAGATGGGGTATGTGTGCAAGAATGGATGCGAAAATGGCTAAACACACGCTAAAGCCTCCCAGGAAATTTTGATCTTGCTAAACATCAAGCTACCTCACACAAGCTAGCCACTTGTGAATGGCTAACCGTAAGAAGCTTAAAACTGCTTAAAACACAAATACAATGAAGTCCTGGAGAATATAATGAATTCACGGGTCGTTAAGTCCCACGGAGACTCAATGGTGTGTCAAAACTAATTCAGATGATAGAGTGATCACTAAGGATAGTGATCAGTAAAGGTTTGGATGAGAAATTACACTACTGATTGCTTGGAATGGAATTGGATACAAAAATGGAAAGCACAACAATCAGATAAGACAAACGTAAAACTTACGTTTAAAAACTACGTATACGTACAAAAATAAAAAGTGAATCTAAAAAAAATAAAATACCTAAAAATATGAAAATGACATTTTTGGAATCCTAAAAATAAAAGAAAATTATTAGAAAAATAAAATTATTTTTATAACTATTTAATTAATTATTATTAATTAAAAACTACTTTAACTATTTAATAAATACTCTAAAATAGAAGAAAATATAAAATAAGGCTAGAAAAATAAAACTATGATTCAGAAAAATCTAAAATATTATAAAACTAATTTTAAAATTAAAAATATATTTTTCACACTTTTTATCTAATTATTACTAATTAATTATTATTTAAAATACACTTAAATGCTAGAAAATAGAAAATAAACCTGGAAAAATAAAATTTTAACTTGGAAAAATCTAAAATATGATAAAACTAATTTTAAAATTGAAAAGATATTTTTATGCTTTTTAATTATTTTTTACTAATTAATTACTATTATTAACTATTTAAAATTATAATAAATACTAAAAAGATAGAGAAAAATATGAAACTTTTTCTAAAAATACTATATGATGACAGAAAACTAACAAAAGTATAAAAACAAGATTTGCTTATTAATAAGCTAAAAAAGAAAAATCAAAAAGCTAAAATCTATTAAATAAACACTATCACTGATTTTAAATTGAAGTTTTTCTGGTTTTTCTTTTTGAAAACTACTTAAATACTAAAAATATGAAACTTTAATAAACACAAAAATTTTACAAACTTAAAGTAAGCTGTTTGACAAGCTAATGAGCTCAACAGTAGGCTTAAGAGCTTATTTTGGTGAAATAAGCTCAAACAAGCACTGAAAAGCGAAGCTTAAAATAGATGCAAACAAGCTAGATGATCTGAAATGAAGCTAAAAGAGACAGATAAGCACACTGATAAGCTAGAAACAAGCAATAAGCACTTATGACACTAGTGTTGAAAAGCAGAAATGGGACAAAGTTTAAGCTTATAGCAGCCCTACCAAACAAGCTTCAAAATGAAAAACCAAGCTTGAGATTTCAAGATGGCCAGGTTGGCTACCCAAAGAACCAAAGATCACAAGATTTAAGCAACTAATAAGCTCTATGCAAGCTTTTGATTGAGCTTATGAAACTGGTGCACAGGGCACTATAACAGACAAGGTACCCAAAAGAAATAAGAAAATAAGCACTAAATAAGCTAGACAGAAGTGAACTAATATTTTTCTAATATTGTTTAGCAACTAAACTTTAATACCCTAAGAGCTTTTAAGCTAAATCTTAATATCAAGCACACAGTGAAATCCTAAAGTTTATTCAAAAACGACCAAGTGAAAATTTTGACTTTTTAAGAAAACAAAGAAGTTGACTATAATGAACTTTGATTCACTACTACTCACTGATTTTGTTGTTTTAAGGTATACTAAGACTGATTTGACCTGTATTAACAACTTATAAACACAGATACATGATCATTAAACTTGTAATTCCAACAGTAAGCAAGGAAGATGAGATTACTTGAGATTTTGACTTTTGTTAAATGACCACTGGTTTTTCTTGGTTTATTTAAGTTATAAGGGACTAGTGAGACACAAAGACAGTACAAGCACTCAATACAAACAAGATTTGATCAGTTTAAGCAAGCCAATCCAAACACCCTTACTTAAACAGTTTTGGTGAATTTCAAAGCAAAACTCAAATTAAAGCCATGAAACTGATCTCAGACTCTATAATAACATTTATTAGAACTAATGAAGCTTTACACAACAACCATTACAACAGTAAACTAAGACATGATGATGATGCAGTTTTAACTGTTAAAACTAAGTTTTTATAAACTACAACTTTTAAAAGAACAACCACTTGATTTTAATGGTTAATTACACTTAACTAAGTCTAATTAACACAAAGAAACAGAAATTATAACTACTAAACAACTAAAACAAAGAAATGCAGAAATTAACAAAAAGGCTTACAAATGCTATCCAACTGAAATCACAGAACCAATGATCAAAACCAATCCTAAAGGCTTACCACTAAGCCACTAACCCAAGGCCATCCAAAATTCACCCTGCTCCAGCTGTGAATATCATTTCCAACTGATTTTTTTATTTTTCAACTATTTATTAGGATTTTTGGTGAATTTTGATTTTTTGATACTAAACTGGATTTTATTGTTTCTAAAAGCTTGAATAAGCTTTCTAGGAGCTTATGTGATCTATTTCAGTCCATACAAACACCTTATAACAACATTACCATGATATGAGATTTTTGAAAGGAAATTTGCATAAACTGAATTTGATACTTAAACACTGAAATTGATAATTTCAAAAGGTTTATTACACAATAGATACTTGAGATACAAAGCTTTGAAACTAAAATAAACACTGAAATTCAAAGTTAATCTAAAAACGACATGAAATTTTAAATATTACACTAGATGATATTGATACATTCTTTCTTCTCCTTCCTTTATAGACTTTTAAGACTCTCTCTTGACCTCTGAATCTTTCCCACCACTTCTGAGCCATTGGATCATTGAAACTCATCAAAACCGTCCACTTGGATTTTTGGCGCCAAATATTTCTTGAGCAGGTTTGAGCATTAATTGGGTTGGTTTGAGTCAATTAAGAGAATTTGGGTGTTAGTGGAGGTGGAGGGGACAAGGTAAGGGGAGTTTGAAAAGTTGAAATACCAGCTCTGGTATTGGGATTCAGTGTTTGTGAGGACGATGTACAGTGTTGGCGGTATTTTTAGCCGTTTGATTTTCGTTGACCGGTGTTAGTAATACGAGGGGGAGGTCAAAATGGATTATGACTGGGGCCAAAATGTATTGTGAACTGGGGCTCAAGGGTCAAGACCAAGGGGTCAAGGGTCAAGGTGAGATTGGGCTTGGATATGCATTTTGGGCCAGCTGGTGGATTTGGGCTTTGTATATTAAAATGAGTCCGTTTGGTTTAAGTAGTATACAAGGACTAAAGTTGCAAATTCTCCAAACTTGAGGGACTGAAAATAACACTTTTCCAAACTTATCACAAGGACTAAACTTGACAAACTTTGATAGTACAAGGACCCTTTTTGCATAAAATTCCATTTTAAAATGTCCAAGGACTATATTTGCAATTTTTCAAAGTTTAGGGGCCTTTACTGCCTTTTGACCAAAGAATCATTCAAGGACCATTTTTAACAACTTAGAATATTTCAGGGGTCTTGAATGATAAAACTTCACATTTTTGAATTCCAGGGACTAGATTTGACAACTTTTGAAACTTGGGGGACTAAAACTGCCAATTTTGCAAACTTGACACATTTTTCATCTGATTTTGATATTTTTGCATTTAAAACACATAAAACACTTGTTTGTGATATTTTCATCATTTTAATGCATTTTTGAGTGTTTTCAGATGATTTTGCAGTTTAGATTGTACAAAAATGATGAGTATTTAGACACTCATCAATACGCGTAACAGCAATAGTTACGCGTAGGATTAGCTTACGCGTAAGTAATGAGAAAGCACTAAAGTTATGCGTAAACAAGAAGTTAAGCGTAGAAAACTTAGGCGTAGGATTAACTTATGCGTAAGACAAAGCTTAAGCGTAAGATAAATCTTATTTATGCGTAATGATTTCTACGCGTAAGCTTAAGCTTATCGCGTAATTTTAGGTTTTATCCCAATGATCTTTTACACTATCACAGTGCAAAAGATATCCAAAGTCGAAGTGTTTTCAGGCTAATCCAAGCAAGAAAACAGAGTAATCGCGAAGATCAAACCAGGAACATTACGCGTAGTTTAGGGTTTCACTTACGCAGAAATTAGCCCAAAATGATTTACACTAACCGATGTTTCCAAACCAGATTTTTGTGATGAAGTAGCTTCAATATCACCAAAATAACACAAAAGTGTGAAACTTGATGATCCAAAGCTTAAAAAAACAGTTATGTGTAGAACTTAACCCACGTTAAAAACCAAGCTTAAAAACAATGATCCACATGTAAAGTTTGAAACTTTGTGCCAAAAACAGTTATTTTAACACCTTAAAACATTGAAAGTACAAGAATCTTGGATTGAAAAGTGTAAAAAATAAGTTTTTAAGCGAACCAAAGTATCAACCGTTGTTACGCGTAAGACCAAAACTCACTTTTAACAACAAAAAACGATTCACCCAACTATTTGGCGAATGATACCACTGTTAGGTCACCATATATGTAACACAAGCATCAATATGTAGAAATAGAGAAGAGAAGAGATCGGATGAACAAACCACAAACAAACACTATACGTATGACTATGACCGATTATGCGTAGCAATAGTGAAAGAGAATGAATTGAACAACCAACCTTTAATAGAAGGTTTACAAGACTATTTATAGGAGGGAACTAGGGCAACACTCCAAGTTCCCATCCTTTTCCTTATTGGACTAGGTCTAGGCTTATTGTCCTTCTACATAAGCCTAAGGCTTAATTACTAACATAAAGGCCATATTAAGCTAACTATTACATATGAATCACTAACACTTGAAATAGGTTTAGGAGTAATTCCAACAAGTTGTTAGTGTCGTGTCCATGGTCTTCATGGAAATGGCAGTACTTGGACATGTCCCTGGCTTTGCTTCGTGCTGACATCCGAGGTGGTGGATCGAAGGACTTTGTGGCTTTCGGTAGCCGAATCTCCCTGGAGATTTGACCAAGTTCGCCAAGAGTCCATGGTTCAAACCTTTGTTGTATGGAGTGAAGCAGTCTCTATTCTTCTTCTTATTCTTGGATCCTTCCCGGAGGACCCTCGGAGAACTTGTCGAAGCTTCCTTTTGCTCTATCGGAGCCCCGTTTGCTACTACTTCTTTAGACTCAATCCAAGTGTAAGTCTTCTCCATCAGTGCCTTGTAAGTGATAGGAAGATCGGTGGACGAATTCTGGCACAAGCTCGTAACGAAGGCCCTTGTGCTTTCGTTGTCCCTTTGCTTGATGGTGTGCACGGCTAGATGGGTCTTGGTGTACTTCTTATATTGGCTAAAGTGTGATCGGAACTTAGCCTTAAGGTCGTCTAGACTTACAATACTTCCCAACTTCGTCTATTCCCCATATTCTCGGAGTCTCGGGCGTGTAAGTGAACATGTGGCATGCTACGGGCATGACCCACTTTTTCATCTTGATAGCGCCTTTGAACAAGTGTAGGAAGTTATCAGGGTCGCCTTTTCCATCGTAGGTGCCTATGTGAGTGGGCATCTTTACACGTCAGGTAGAAGGGTAGTCTTCGATCCACTTCACGAAAGGTGTACAAGCTCAGAGGCTTCGTGTAGTATGGGTTTTATGGAGGTGGATAAACAGGTGTAGGGTTATAGGGTTAGGAAATGTGTGTATGGCGGGGTGGTAAACCGTAGAAGGTTGGTACGAAGGGTTTACACCCATCGGCTGCGTAGGAACGTGTCCATAGGGTATTTTCTGGTAACTCTGGTTGGGGAGAGAACTATTCGGAGGGTAGATGTTATAGGTTTGAGTAGGTAGGTAGGAGTTCATTCCGAGGGGGCGTTCATACACGAGTATGGAGGAGGGCCTCCGACACTCAAACATCGAGGGGGTATCGGAGCCCCATTCCTTCTCTTCCTAAGTGGGCAGCTAGGAGAGGGGTAGGTTTACCCCTCCGTTCCCTACCGGGTTGCTTCCTCCGTTAGAGTTCTCGCTCCTTCTTTCACCTTGCACTCTTTCCCTTCTTCTCGGATCTCCTCCGGGACCTTCTTCAAAACCCACAGTCCTTCCATTTGGCCTTCTGATGGAAGGAGAACCATTTCGTAGGGCCGAGCGCCCCCTGCTAACCGGTCGAGGCCTCTCCTCTATTTCAATCTCTTCGTCATACTCCTCACTGGAGTATTCCAGCTCTCTTCGCATTTCAGTGTTGCGAACCTGCCTCTTATGAGCCCTTAGTAAAGACTCTAAGGCTTCAAAGTTGGCCTCAACGAAGGCGGGGCTAATATCTGGAATAGGGTTAGCGGATGTTGAGGCGGGATGCATGGGAGTGGTTTCCAAACGAGATCGTGTGGTGAAGTTTGAGGCCGTTATGGGGGCGAGATTATCGGTGTTAGTTGTGTTGAGAGGGACCAGGGTAGAAAAACCTGCTGGAGGTGTATCTTCCTGGTTCCATGCCGGAAAGGTAGCGTAATCGGTTAGGGTTTTAAGACTGGGTGATTACGGGACTAATAGTAGTGGTCCCACGGATGGCGCCACTGATTGTACAATAGATTGCACTACTAGGCTTCGATGATGATCAAAGGTATGAGGGGTATATGTTCCAGCCAAGACTTGTCTTTAACCTGAAAATAAGAAACATGAAACACTACGTTAAGTGATTACGCAGGGGCAGGACCCTGTGAACCACCTCCGGCGTCAGAGTAAGTATGAGTTATGGTTATATAAGTGTGTGTAAGTAAAGAGATGGGTGTGAAATGAGCATACCATAATCCATTGCCCGTCCAACCTATTTATAGTGGAAGAAATAGGGTTAGGGGCACTTCTGCACGAATGTTGGAGATCATGGGGGTGTCCTATGATTGTGGGTAACCGCTAGGGCTTAGTGACCCACGTTCTCAAGCTTCGCGGGGAAGCCAAGAAAGAGAGGGAGATCGTGGGTTTGACCAAGTCAGGAGGTGCTCCTATCCGTTATTCCTTCGTCAGCCATACCCCGAAGGGCTTAGGGCTTCGAATGGCGAATTCCCCGTAGGTAACCTTCGTGCTTACGAATGGTTTGACGCCTATGGATATTCTGGAATCCTAACTTGGGCCTTCGAATAGAAGGGCTTCGACACGTCTCGGAGGAGTGTCCTTCGAGCTGTTCGGAGGGTACATCATCAGTTTCAAAAGTTGAATACCTTCCTAATCTCACTGGGCTTTCAACAGAGTTATGCAAACACTTCTTTGTTCACTCTTTATCAAGGATCCTACTTTATTGCCCTACTTGTCTATATGGATGATATTCTTTTGGCATGAAATCATCAACCTCTCATCAACTCCAATAAACAACAACTACACCAGACGTTCAATATTAAAGATCTTGGTCCTTTACACTATTATTTGGGCATTGAATTCCTAAGGAACTCAACTGGTATAGTCATGTCACAAAGAAAATATGTATTAGAGCTTCTACAACATGCTGGAGTTCTAAATGAAAAGCCAACAATCACACCTCTTGATCCAACTGTCACACTCAACAACACCACTGGTGAGCCACTACCAGATTCATCACTATACAGAACCATAGTTGGAAAGATCATCTACCTCACTATCACTAGACCATGCCTTTCATTTGCATTTCAGGTCTTAAGCCAATTCTCCCACAATCCAACCACTGCTCAGGTCTTTTAAAGGTCATGAGATACATCAAGCTTTGTCCATGACATGGTCTACACTTTCCAACTAATACCAATTTCTCCTTATTAGCCCATTGTGATAGTGACTGGGCTACATTCCCTATAGCAAGAAGACCTGGTTATGCAATCTTCTTAGGAAACTGTCTCATCTCCTGGATTTCAAAGAAACAACTTGTTGTTTCAAGATCATCAACAGAAGCTGAGTACAAAGCACTTGCAGAGTGCACTTGTGAGATTACATGGCTCAAATGCTTACTTCAAGACTTTAATCTGACCATCTCTCAACCTGTCCCTATCATATGTGATAATGAATCTGCAATTGCTCTAGCTTCAAATCCAGTACATCATGCAAGATCAAAACATATTGAGATAGTCTGTCACTTTGTAAGGGACAAAATCAAAGCTCAACACATCGTGCCTTCATACATTCCTACAAAGTTGCAAGCAACATATGTTTTGACTAAAGGTCTTCCTAAAGTTCTACACTATAATTGTTTGAGTAAGTTTGGCATTTGTGATCCATTCACACTGCCAACTTGGGTTGGGGGGGGGGGTGGTTAAAGAAGATACAAGCAGGCAAGATACAAAGAAGACTTCAACTCATCAAGTTCACACAATCCAGAAGTCAACATTCATGCCAGAGTCAAAGCAAAAGTTAAAATACCTTCTTCACCTTCAAGCCCAAGTTCAATGCAAGAGAATGTAAATTAGATAGTTTGTAATCAGTTAGTTAGATTTCTTCTAGAAGCTTTGTAGTCCGTAAATAGAAGAGTGTAACCTTTATTTCATTTTAAGTTTACAGTTTGTAAATGTAAACTTTATTTTCCTCCATAATGATAATCCTTGCTTGGTAAGGAGGTCCAACATTTTTGGCTATTCGCGTTTGAGATCCGAGTCAAAGTCAGAATGGCATTTTCCTTTATTAACAACTTTTCTTGTATGCTTAGAAAGAGCAATGTTAGATCAAGTGGTTAATACCCTTGCCTCTGGAGACAGAGGTTAAGGGTTCGATCCTCACCCCTTGCAAGGTCAGAGGTCCTTTTCTATCTTTGGTAGAACCGGAAGCAGCCTCTCTACCTTAGGTAGGGGTAAGGCTGTCTACGTCTCAATCTCCCCCATACATCGTGGAAGACGGTATTGGGACCCATAACCTGTGGAAGACGGTATTGGGAGTTACTTTTACTTTCTTTGTATGCCTAGAGTTTCAAAGTCAGAAAGGCATTTTCCTTTATTAACAACTTTTCTTTGTATGTCTGGACTCTGGAGCTTCATTTCTGATTAGGAACGTTTGGATCAATTTTATTAAGGTTTATATTGTCCTCCTTATATAAACGTATAGGGGTTAAGGTATTGTTTATGCAACACGTTTTGATTAATAAAGCTTGGTTTTTGACAGTTTATGTTTCATAAAGGTTTTATTATCGTTCTCCTTATGTGTCATGTTCTCTACCTCGGGGCTTTATCATCTAGACGTAATCACAGGTACTTAGGTAGCAAAGGTGGTTAAAGGGATGGATGAATGGGTTCGAGAGTGGTGTTGGACCATGTCACAATACAGTTTCGAGTCCTTTCCCAACCATGTTAAGAATCGAAGCATATTCTATATTTATAGATGATTTTGCCAAATGAAAATTACAATCATTTTCTAAAAGACATAAAAGAAGAACAATCACACCATCACAATACATTTAAAGGATAAATATCAACAACTCAAAATGAGCTCGTTGATAAAAACATAGGCTGCGCCACCAAGAGTCGAAAGGACTTGTTCCCCAAGATAACTCATTTGCTCCATTTAGTATTCAGGGGATCGAAATAATGCTATCTAGATACTGCTTATTGGGTCATTATCCACGTTCTTTGAGATAGTTGGGTTCTTGTTTCCGTACTTGACTGGGTAAGAAGCCATCATTGTGATTCCACACTTGCCGCTTCTTGCAGTGTGTATGTTACGCTCCAACCTAAAGTACCCATCCTCTCCCCAGTTGGTTCCCCATGAGTTCCTAACGAGCCAATAGTCCTTCCCGTTTTCTGAACCGTATCCCACCACAACCACACCATGGTCTAATTCAGTCCCACACGTACCAGTGAATACACCCTGAAAAATTGGATATAAAGCAAATTGGTTACAAGATATCCTTCATTAGCCATTATGTGCTTTAATTTTAAGGGAAAAATAATAAAATTTTACAGCAAATTGCTCTCTTCGTAAGCTACCCAAGAATATTTATTTTTGTAACAAATCTTATGATTAAGCATGCTAACTCATGAAGCAGATAAACAAAATAACTGAGACATTGATAGTATGGGTGATTCAGTTGAAAAAAGTTAGATAGTTACTATGCCTCTAAAAGAAATGTAACTTTGGTAAAGATTTATATATTATAAAAGGCCTCCAATTTGGGAAAATAAAATTTGTCTGCGCTGTTTTCTGTTCCCAAAGTAAAGGTCTTGTCAGAGTGGCTTATAAACAGAAATCAGCAGTTTAACAGCAAAACTGATCAAACTTACAGATTGATACAACTGAAAAGCCCTTCCAGAAGCTTCTATTCCGACACTGACGGGTTGGTGTGCTACTGCTTTCTTCAATGCATTTTCGTTATTTGGCTGAACATCTTCATAACCATCTATGCTAACAATGTTCGCCTTGTTCTGCAGACATCAACTCATTATTAAATCATGCTAAAAATTACATTAAAAATAGTACAAGAAGAGATATTTTAATGTAATGTAAATGATACTTACTCGCACTTGGTCACAAACGTCACCTACACCCTTGTAAGGATAGTCAGCTTCAGTGTCGATTCCACCGTTAGCAATGATGAACTCGAAAGCGTAATCCATGGCTCCACCGTTGCAACCACTGTTGTATCTGTTGTCACAGTCAACAAGCTCTTGCTCTGACAGACTGATTAGATCACCCGTAATTATTTTGTTGATCCCTTCAACTGCAGCTACAGTTGAGAACGCCCAACAACTCCCTGCACCATTTCAAAGTTTTAACATTAGTAACTTGTTTTCCTTGTTTTATTAACCATGTATTAACAACCGGAGAACAACTTGTTTAAGTTAGCAAGTCGAGCATGTCAATTTACGCTTTTAAGGTGTTTCAATTTTATACAAACATGACCCATTTAACCCGTTTTTCTAAAGAGTTCGACGAGTTAAAAGCAGGAGCTGACACAAGTTAAACATGTTAAATGGGTTGGCAGATCACACATCCAAGGGCGGTATCACAATGGGGGCAGTGTGGGCAACTGCCCCCACAAAATTTTCTCGAGTAATGTCGATTGATCACGGAATTTCATTTTGCCCCCATAAATGGGTAAATAGTATAAGGAAAAAGATTGGGAGACCTAAAAGGCATGACTAATTTTGTGACTAACTTATGTGTCATTACTTAATTGGATTGTGAAAGAGTGGGTCCGGTTAATACAACCAATCAATTGTTGCCACACATATTTAGTCACAAAATTAGGCATAACTTTTAGGTCTCCCAATTATTTCTCATAGTATAACTGTGAAAATTTATCCGATAGCTGCATCACGGTCAAGTGGTTAAGGATATTTGTACTTTCGTTGAGATATAATGTTCAATTGTTGTGCTACTCTATAGATTTTTGTGAATTTTTGTTATCCAAACATTTTTATTTTTGCTTCGACTACTTGTGATAATTTCGATCAGAAAAAGTAATATGTGATAAATGAGCTATGCTACAACTACAAAAGGTTTACAAAGAAACATCCACAAAAATGAGATGTTATATTTTGATTGGGTTAATAAAAGAGAAGTGAGATAAATTAATACAAAAGCCACCAATCAAAACATAACACCTCATTTTATGGATATTTTTTTGTAAACCTTTTATCTTTGTTGCATAGCTCGTGCTAAATATTGTGCATATCATCATCAATTCTTAGGTTTGGTTCTTACATGCAAATAAATACCGAAAAAATCACTTTCATTAAAACTAAAATCGATTTCATTATAGCAACAAATTTCGAGTTACTGATATGACCGACTGACACCTACTTTTAACTTTTGCCCCCTCTTAAAAGTTTTTCTGGTACCGCCCCTGCACACATCTAACCTATCCCCCAAAACATGACCTACTTAATAAACTGATTAAATGGATATAACCAACATAAAAAAGCATTACATAAGTAAATAAAAATTAAGATAGATTAAAAAAAGAAGTTATATATACCGCAGCTTCCTTGATTTTTGATAGGAGTAACAGCACCACTTTCTCTCCAATCAACTTTCGTAGGCAACATATCATTACTCTTAACCATATAACGCTGACTAAACTCCCCTCGTTGCATTTTCGCAATCCTACGACTAACATCCCCCCTCATACCCAAATGCATACTCCTATACTCTTCATTCGTAAGATCAGCAAACCGGTTTAGCCCGACTTTATAAGTCAAGTTACCAGAAGCATTATGCTCATCAATAAACTTTAAGTTCTCATTAAATATTTGAAACCTTCTCTCCTTTTCTCCTAAGGCATTGTAAGTTTTCTCATGGCGTATCAGCCACAACTCGTATGTGTTACGTACCTCCTGCTCTGAACGTGTTGGGATGTTGTTAGCACACGTTTGTGAGATTATGAGACATAGGAGGATGGCATACGTAGTTGTAACTGTTGTCATGTTGGTGTTATTGGTTGTGATGTTGGAAATGAAGAGGGTTGGGAATGTGAAGGGGGTGTCGTTGGGTTTTTATAGAGTGCAATGAGGTAAAAGAATTTCACCCAGTGTAAATGTAAATAGTAGATCGGAATCATCGGATGATGGTTGATTTGTAGGGTCTTTGAGTAAATACAAAAGGGTTATCGGCTATAAAGGGGTTTAAGGTTAAAAAAAAATTGTCTTCTGTTTTTTAATACAACACAATTTTTTATCAGTTTTTATTTCGTATTACTGACAATTTTAAACGTTTGACTTACTAAATTTTATTTTATATTTCGTACTTTTAAATTTATAGTTTTTTTATATAAACAAAATTATAAAAATAAATAAAATCAAAAAATAAAAAATAATGGGAGGGTCTCCTTTGTATTTTTGAGGGGTCCGAATAACTCACCCCAAAATATTATGGTGTGTGCTTATTTAAACTTTTTAGTTAAGTGAAACAAATATATTACTCCTTCCCATACTATTGTTCATGTTTTCTTTTTGAATGTCACAAACTAATTGTTTAACTACTAAAAATAGATAGAAAAATTAGATGTAGATTATCATATACCCTTACTTGATATTATTATTACGAACTTGAAAGAAAACAATAATTAATTGATTGAAAATAAAACTGTCATTGTAAAAAGTAAGGAAAAAAGCAATAATGATTATGCTTTTTTTAAATTGCCTGTTTTTTTATCATGACACAATTATTTTAGAACAGATGGAGTATATATCTCATAAAAAAGCCTTTAGAGGAGAAGCTATATGTAACTAATATGCGATTACAAAACACCTTAACTTTATGTTGGGTTGCAATTCATGTCAATTTGACTTGACCGTGTGAGCTAGTGGTTTGCATGTTTAAACAAACTAAGTTGAACACCACTTGAAGTAAAACGGTTAAACATGTCAACTTTAGCGATTTATACATAACTGTACACGACTCGTTTAACTAGTTTTTCATAATGGGTTGGCGGTTGCACGTGATATACGTGTTGATGGGTCAACCCCAACCCGCAACCTAGTTGTGTTTTTCAAGGCAATGGATGTGTGGGTCGACCCAAACACGACCTAATACACTCAATCCTAATGTGTTAATCTTCGTTAATTGTCACTCCCTGAAAACACGGACTTGTATGGTATTTCTAATTCAAATAACTCTTAAGGTGACAAATATTTAGACTTAAGGCATGTTTACTTTCTAACAAATCTTAATCGAATTTTTAACTCAAGATATTAAACTTACTTTTTTCTTAATTTGACGTGTTAAAGTTAGTGCAACACAAGATTTTTTAATTTTTAATTATTATTTTTTTTTACTTACTTTCTAAAAGACGGTGTTCTAATCAAGGTTCTAAAAGGCGTGAGGCGTGGCAAGGCGGCATAGCCACGCCTCAAGCCTTACAAGCCTTTGCGAAGCCTTTGCGTTTCATAAGGCGTGCTTAAGGCGGCAAAAAAATTTTTATAGATTTATGTATTTATAATTTTGTATAATTTTTTAAGAGCAATTTCAATAACTAAAGCCCCAATCCCAAATAACCAGGCCCAAATATGAGGCCAAAATAGGAATTAAGTTTTGAAATAACGAGGCCCAAGAAGAAAATAGCCCAAATACTAGAAAAAAATAAATTAATAATTAATAGGCCCAAATACAAAATAGCCAAAACACAAAATAGCCCAAAAAGTGAAAAAACCTCTAAACGCTTCAAAAAATGGCGCCACGCTTTGCGCCTTTGCCCGCTATTTCACGCTATTTCCACGCCACGCCTAAAGCCAACGCTAAGGTCTGTTTCGTAACGTATAGGCCACGCCTCACGCCTAGGCGACGCCTTTGCGGCGCCAAGGCGCGCCTTTTAGAACACTGGTTCTAATTCATTTTTGAAAAGTTATTTTGGCTAAAATTTTGACCAATAACTTTTTTTTTTATCGAAAAGCCAAAAGTGTTTACATTGCAAAAAAAAAAGATACGATGATTTAAATCAACGTTTTTAATATTGGAATCATATCTATAATCGTTTTGGTCTTTGCAAAATCGTGATTGTAAGATCGGATCTGGATCTTAAGATCCTGCTATAGTGTCATTTTCTTAATAAACATTGTAAAATTATGCAAATCCACATATTATTATACTTGTCGGGTACCCGCGCGTTGAGGCGGCGGGTACCCTGTATTTAAACGTTTTAGCAAACAATGTCTTTCGATTACACATTTCCTATAATTAGAATGTAATAGCTTTAATCATAGCAAACCATTTCATATACTAATAATAGGATAACCACGCGATGTTGCGACAATATAAATACGGTAGTCCTTAATATTATGGGTGTAAAATATCATAGTGGTTAACATTGGCTTGTAGTCGCAAGTAGGTAGGAGATAGTATGATATACTTCATTAAATTTGTACGATAAATATCTACACATTACTAAGTGTGATGGAGCTTCGCTTGGTTTATATTATTTTGTTTGTTTATTGTGTCAAGTAGCTTGTTTGGCGTGTACAATATGTTTTATTAATTGTATTTTTCATAAAGGGGGTGTTTTAAAGAACATCATTAATTGTAGGTGTTGACCAGTTAATAGAGTATATGTTAGTGCATCAATTCATTGTGCATATTGCATTAGTAGTTGTATTCTTTAATTAAATTGAATTTCTATTTTTTATTTTTGAAAAACGGACTTCTAATAATAGCAAGTGTGTAAACTTAAAATTTTTAAGACTTCTAAAAATAAAAGTCCTAAATACATTATAAAGTAGTATAGATATAGATATAATATATCATGAAATGTAGGTAAAATTATGATCGTATTGTGTTTAATAGTTTTTCATATTCTACAAAACTTATTGTAGTTTTTCAACTTGTGGTTCGAGAAAAGTAAGATCGAATAGAACGAGATCTTATGGTCAAGATCGGGATACTATTAAGATCTTTTCTCGCAAAGATTCTAGGTAGGAATTGCTTTGTAATATTGTAAAATTGTAAGATCGTAAGATTATGATTGGATTTTAACAGTCATATTAAATAATTAAGAAAAAAAATGATATATAGCTTATATTAAAATTGGTATAAGGTGTACATTTTATTTTGTGAGATTTACATAATTTCGGTAAATTTATTTAAATTTTACGGACTAGTCAGACAACAAAACGTATAGTGGCTTGGAATAGGGGTGTTCATCGGTTCGGTTCTCGGGTTAATCGGTTTATTCGGTTCGGTTTGTTCGGTCATTTTTTTTTGGGTCATAAACGAAAACCGAACTGAACCGAAAATATTTGTGACCCAACCGAACCGAAAACCGAACCGAAGTTCGGTTCGGTTATGGGTCAAAACCGAAAACCGAACTTATATATTTTTTTTATTTAATTAAATAGATTTTAGCAAAGAAAAAAATTATTTCAAGTATAAAAAGTATTTTTTTATATTAAAATAAAATTTTAATGATCTTTTTGTGAATATAAGTATATAAAAAAATATATATATTAAATATATAAAGTGTTTTTATATATAAATATATAAAAAAATATATATATATATATTTATATTAATTCGGTTTTCGGTTCAGGTAGCAAAAACCATATCCAAACCGAAAACCTAATTTTTAGTTCGGTTCGGTTCGGTTTTGACAAATTCGGTTTGGTTACAAGTTCGGTTCGGTTTTTTTGGGTTCGGTTCCGGTTCGATTTTCGGTTTATTCGGTTATTACCCGACCCATGAACACCCCTAGCTTGGAATATTGCATAAAGAAAATGATGTATTATGAGTCGCTTGTTTGAACATATTGTGGTTATCTTGTAAAAATACATAGAATGAACCTAGCTATAGTTCTGGTTCAGGAGTGAAATTTCGGTTATTTTCAGTTTATACATTCTCAATTTATGTTTGTATTCAAAAACTTATGTATTCTATCTAAAACAGCTGCTAGAATTAAAAAGTAAAAACTGGTGTGCTGCTTGCATGCTCAATGGGTATATGAAACGTGGCAGACATTTGAGGTGACAGCATGGTGAGTCAAATAAGTTTCGAGGACACTGATATGGTCCTATTATGGAGGAGCAGAAGGACGTTGATTCATGGAAAATAAAAGGTTTTTTTATATCTTGTGTCATAGTGGCATAAGATAAGAAGGTGAAAAGTACATAAAAAGTACTCAGGGCCCCACAAAAAAAGACACAGGTACTTATAAAAAATGTATTTTTTATGGGTCCGTAAGTACTTTTTGTGTACTTCTTATCTTGTGCCCCTATGGCACAAGATAGAAAAACCCAAAATAAAAAAAACATAAGACTAAAATAAAGTAAAGCATTCATTTACGAGAAACCTAGTTTTTTGCACCTTATCTTCAACGTTAAGTTAGGTAACGGGGGTACGTTCAAGAAAAAAAGGTAATGGGGGAGATCTAGCCGCCCATGCTTGCCCAATCCGTTCAATAATGGGTCATGAATGACTGCAAACACTCATTTATTGCAATTAACTTTTTTTACATTTTATTCCCATTCCGTGAATAAAAAGAGTAACCATACTCGTGAACAAAGGGCGGTCTGGAAAAGTTGTTGTATATGACAAGCTACTGCCACTACACAATTCAAAGATAACTGGATCGGTGCATCTAAACAAGTTAATTTGGTGGCCTAGTAAAAAAAAGAGCTTGTGATTATCGCAATGTAAAGTTTTAAATTCAATCTTTATTAGGTGTAAAAAACTTTTAAGTAGTTACGTCAATTTGTTTTTTGAAAAAAAGTTTACTTGGTATGAATCTGTGTGCCGGTGAGATTAAACTTGGGATGTTGCCGAAAGTAATGAAACCATATCAAGTTCATAAAATTATGGAGATAATGTGTATGCTAATCATGTTTGAGATTATTATAAACACATAAGAATTTTTAGCTAATGACCCCTAAGTCAATAATCACTCATGGTTGATAAATTGGATAAGAGCACCATATACGAGATTTTGCTTGCGTTCATCACTGTCATGACATCGATCACTTTTCATTTTCTATTATTTTACCTATGTTGTGATTTTACACATGAGAATGTTGGTCAAGACCTCCAACCTTGATGAGTGATACCCAGAGAACGTTCAGTTACGCGGGAAACCAGCAAAACCCAGGCCGGACTCCATACCCTATGATCTAACATGTTTCCATCTAAACTCATGATTAGCTATGTACTTATGTAGTTTCGAGCACCACATAAATTTTGTGATTGTAAAACGCAACAGTCAGACATTACAACCAGTTGTCTATACAGTATATGAAAAGAAATTAACAAAGTGAAAGTTACACTTCCTCCAATTTAGAAGATAAAATTGTCACCTAACTATTAAGTTGACGTGTTTAATCAATAATTCAATTTAAAATAACGTTAAACTATAGTTGTTTCATGATTAAATTATGATGTTGTAAACTGAATATATTGCACATAATTAGCGCATAGATTAGACAACGGAATATAATCATGATTGTGAACATTTTACATCAAAAACTTTTATGCCGAATATATTCAAATTTCTCCAGCTTCTGTTAAGTTTAGTTCTTCGTGGGTCAGCTGCAAAATCCGTATAATACATGTATTTACCTGCTTTGTTTGTCTTAGGTTTAGCTTGTATCAAGTCCTCTCTTTTGACTTGGTGCTTCAGTGGACCTGGGACTACACAGTTTATTATACAGTTTATCTCCATGATTTTAGTTTGTATCAAGTCCTTTTTGGTTCAGTTTGAGAGGACTGGCCAGAGGTAATAAGTTTAAGCTGAAAACGTTTTTGGCTTTGTGATGGATAAGAGGGTGAGGATGTTTTTGCAAAACACTCTTTTGTCATGTGGCCAATTTTACCACATTTGAAGCACTCATCATAAAAGGTTTTTGTTCTTTCGAACTTAGAAAATTTTCTTTCAACAAACCTTTTAGATCAATAAAACTCTTTCACATAATTCTTTATTCATGTCATCCAAGTATTCTTGACGGCTTCTTTCATCAATCTCATCCTCTGAGTCATCTTGAAAATCTTGAACACAAGCATTTGAACAAAATGCAGTAGATATGGGTGTTGAGGTGAGGACCTTTTGTTTTTCAGGATACATCGTTGACATGAGATTGTCTTCATAAACATATCTCCGATAAATTTCAGCCAGCTCAAGATTCTTGACATGATTAGCATTTGTTAGCCCCTTATTGAAGCTAAGCCATTTTATGGGAAGACTATTTACAAAGCCAATATTTATCTCATGTTTAGAAAAAGTGACACCATCATTAACAAGTTCATTCATCAGGGTCTTGTATATGATATATGTTTGAGAGAGACTTTCATTCTCTTTGGCGCTTAATGACTGATACTCAAGTTTCAGGTCCATAACCCTTTTTTCTTGGTATCAGACGGACCTTCATGACTTAAAATCATATATGTCCATGTCTGCTTCGCAGTAGGACAGTTTATAACTGAGTCCACTATATCATCTGGTGGACATGATATAATGATGCTTTTAAGTCTTTGGTCAAGATTGACCACCCTTCTCTCATCATCATTCCATTAAGCTTCATGTTTTATCTACACCATCAGTGGTTTTGGGCTTATAAAGACCTTCATCTAAACATCTTATGAGATAAGGTTCCAAGCTTTAAAGAAAGTATTTGAATCTCTTTTTCCACTTGGTAAAGTTTCAATGCTCAAGTTTTGGAGCAGTAGATGAATAACTACTTCCTTTTGGCTCTATGAGCTTGGGTACTGTGTTAGCAGCCATGAAAGGGTCTTGATTGTAAAAATTTTTAGAACAATTTATAAAAATGTTTATAAATCAAACTGCTCTGATAACACTACTTGTTCCCTTTTACTTAGTTATCAACTATGTATTAGTTAACACTTGAGTATATGACTACTAACAAGAGTGTTTACATTTACATGTTTAACAATTTAAGCACAATAATTCTTTTTCAACGTTTAACTCTTTATTGTTGTATATTAAAGAATTATACCAAAGTGTTTACGAAAACAACACTTGGTATTGAATGACAATGTAAGTGTGATGATCTCCTCACTAAACTTAAACACAAAACCAAAGTTATTGTGTTTAAGTAAGAACTATGCTAAACCAATAAATATAAAATCAAGGACTTAGTTCTATTTGGAGAAGGAAGAAAGATGTTGGTGCAATAATGACAAAGGACATTATAATGTTTTAATGATGACAAATATACATTCGGGACACTTAAAATTACAAACGATAGCCAAAAACCCAAAAACCACATAATTTGGGCATGGGGCGAGCCACACCTGGCCAGCGCGCCAGCCTCGTAAATTCTGGTGGTTTTGGTTTTTCTAAGTCGGCTTTCTTATTACCCGATGTGAGAAACTAGAAGGGGGGTTGAATAGTTTCACCGCTTTTTAATTTAGTTATAAAAGTTTACTTGTGAAAAACTTCGATTCAATCCTTTGTAAAATCAAACCACAACAATATGAATCCTACTTAACAATACTATAATAAAAACACTACAACTATTGAAAGTAAGTAATGAATGTAAAGAGTGAGAAATAGAAAGATCAAACCGAGACAAAGAGATTTATAGTGGTTCGGTAACGAAGCTCTTCTTCGCTTTACTCCACTCTCCGAGTCCCAACTCGAGAGTTCTAAGCACTATGTCACCAAACTCCCTCCAAGCGGAGAAAACCTTACAACGTCACTTATCATAATTTCCGACACTAAGCTAAATGTAGAGTACTAATCTAGCTAGTACCAATCTCACTCACGATCTACACGATCCTTGTTAATCACACAACCTACTAGATCCACACGATCTATACTTGATCCACTTGATCAACACACTATCACACAAACTACAAGACATCTCCAAGATCTCAACACAATCACAATGATCCACACAAGCTATCAAAACAAGACTCAAGACTACTTGATGTATATCAAGATACAACAAGCATGTAACAAGTGTTACAAGTGCACACTACTATAACTACAACACTTAATATCTTCTTGATACAATGTGTTCTTCTCTTGCACTAGGAGATGAATGAATGTGATCACTTGGTTGGAGAAAGGATCACTCTTAAACAATAGAAAACTATCTAAATGATCAAAGAAATATGAGTGTGTTAAAGGAATTAAACACAGAATTTTTTGTGTGAAAAAGGATGCCCAAAAAATGTGAAGTGGGCTAGTATTTATATGCAGAAAAATCTGACCGTTACAGGAGGACGGTACCACTAAATACCCTACGATACCACTAAATTTAGTGGTATCGTCCCAGACAATGACGCTTCCAATTTTGTTTTTAGTGGTGAAAGTTTATTTGGGGAAGTTTGGAGTGATTTGGGGAAATAGTTGTTAAGATTTTTAAATTTATTTTTTCAATTAACATTTCTTTATTATTCAAAAATATTTTATAAAATGTATTTTTGAAAAAATATTTTGTCACATTAAAAATGTGAAGCTTGAAACACAAATTCACTTCTTTGATCATTTGTCAAGTTGTAAATTTGTTTGTTCATACCTAGAGTGATGTAACACCCCGGCTTTTTTTTACCACAATATTGTCCGCTTTGCCCACAGGCTCACGGCTTTGTTTTTGTGGCCTCATTTGAAGACTTCCCGGCAGGTCACCCAAGCCAGTACTACTCTCACATGAGCACGCTTAACTGCCAGTTCCAAAGAACTCCACCCGCATTAGACCACAAAACGCGTTGTGTCATTTAAGGCGAATGTTATCTTATGAGCCCAACATCTCTCCAGGCCACATCCGATGTGGGATTTGCCTAGGGTGTCACAATCACCCCCCCCCCTTAGGGACTCATCGTCCTCGATGAGGTTTGCCCCACCATCCCGAACGGCTCAGGAGTGGCTCTGATACCATTTGTAACACCCCGCCTTTTTTTTACCACAATATTGTCCGTGTTAATACAAATAAACCGTAAAAACGTTTATTAATATTTTGCGATCTCTTTGTGTTTTGTTGATAACAAATATAATGTTATCTTAAGTACAATTATAAGGATACATGTTATTTTTGTAAAGCATTTACATAT
This sequence comes from Chrysanthemum makinoi, assembly GCA_910596185.1. Taxonomy (NCBI): domain Eukaryota; kingdom Viridiplantae; phylum Streptophyta; class Magnoliopsida; order Asterales; family Asteraceae; genus Chrysanthemum; species Chrysanthemum makinoi. The sequence continues at coordinate 126,809,231 of OU343219.1, forward strand.
AACCATTTAAATACAAAAATGTTGTAATTAATCATTTGTTGTAATAGTTTATTAAGATGGGTAAAAACCATAACCCATGGATCATATCCATAACCCATTAACCCATACCCATTTGACTAGATACAATGTATTCATTAGATACATTGAATCTAAAGGAAAACCCATGGACCAACCCATAACCCATGACTCATGACCCATAACCAAAAAACCCATGGGCAAAGAGGAGCGTCCCACGGATCCCTAGGATTACACTAGACGGATCCCAAGTGGGAGGGATCCGTGGGATCCGGGGAACAGTGGCAGAAATTGCCTATAAATAGAGAGTCATTTCTTCATTCTAACTCACCCCTCTTCTTACTAATTCTCTCATATACTCTCATTCTCTTCTAACAAAAGATCGCTTGATCTAGAGAGTACTTCCTTCTTTCTTTCTTTAGTGATTCTCATATAGGTCCTTCCCTAAGGCGAGATCACGAGCATTCTACAAGTCATCCAAGCAAGGGGTCCTTGATTGATTTGTTTATCCGCAAGATTTCTGTATCAAAGATCTTGTATTTGATATTTCACATATTTGTTGTGTAATAGTTGTGTTGGTTTGGTCCACCGTGTTACGGACTCGGTATTTAGCTTCGTACAAGAAAAAGGTGTAAGCAACGTTGTGAAGGCTTCTCCGCCAAGTGAAGGAGTTTGTTGACATAGTGCTTGAACTCTCGAGTAGGTGACTCGGGGAGTGAAGTAGGGCAAGGAATGTGTCCTTGTAGCCGAACCACTATAAATCGGTTGTGTCATTTCTATCCCTTTGCTTTACTTTATTTACTTGCTTTATCATTAGATCTATACTTTCTCTACATCCATAAGATCTCACATATTAACGAATCTAAAGTTTTTGAAACTAACTTAAAATCGGCAAAACTATTCAACCCCCCCCCCTTCTAGTTTTCCACAATTGGCATCAAGAGCTAAGTTTATAAAAGTTTTAAAGTAAACCGTATTTTAAAAACTTTTCGATCACTCTGGGTTCTGAAAATTACAAGGAAGGGCAATCTATGCAACGACCACCACTACTTGAAACTAATGGTTTTATATATTGGAAAAATAGATTCGAAACATATGTGAAATCTAAAGATATTGATCTTTGGTATATTATTGTTGAAGGCGATTTTGAGGCTACCTCAAATGATGATAAAGGAAATTTAGTTAACATACCTAATGATAAACTAAATGATGAAATGAAGAAAAAGCTTTCTAAAAATAGTGAAGCTAAAATGGTTTTGTATAATGCTTTACCCAAAAAGGAATTCGAAAGAATTTCTATGCTTAAAACCTCTAAAAAATTTGGAATTCTTTAGTTGTAACTCATCAAGGTAATCATCAAGTTAAAAATAATAAAATTGATTTATTTGTTCAACAATACAAACAATTTTCAATATCGGATGAGGAAACTATAGATCATTCATTTTCTAATTTTAATACTATTATTACATCTTTACAAGCACTTGATGAATCTTTTTCTAGCCATAACCATGTTAGGAGATATCTAAGGGCACTTCCATCTAAATGGAGATCCAAGGTGACGGCGATCGAAGAGTCAAAATATTTGACAATCCTCACCCTTGATGAACTCATAGGCAACTTAAAAGTCTACGAGCTTGTCCTTGCTAAAGACTCTGAAGCCTCAAAGGTGAAAGAGAAACACAAATCTCTTGCCCTTAAAGCCAAAAAGGCTTCAAGCGATGAAGAGAACTCCTCTTCGAGTAGTGACGACGAGGAGTACGCTATGGCGGTAAGGGACTTTAAAAAGTTCTTTAGAAGGAAGGGAAGATACGTCAAACAACCGTATGACGATAAGAAAGGCTTTCGGAAAAGCAAAGAGGACGAGAAGCCAAAAGATGATCGTACTTGCTTTAAATGTAGGGACCCAAACCACTTTATTAGTAAGTGTCCCAAACGGGATGATCAAAAGGCGTTCGTGAGGGGCACGTGGGGAATGAGCGACGAGGAGGACGAAGAAATTTGTCTCGTGGCAAATGACAAGGTATGTCACGAATACTATAGTAGTTCATCACTTGATGATGACTCATTGCATAATGAATATGACAAACTATGCAATATTAGCTTAAAACTAATTAACAAAAACAAGATTTTAAAAAGTAAAAACCAACGTTTAGATAAGAAAGTCATAGAATTAAAAGCAAAACTGAAACGTTTAGAAAAGAGTAAAATAGCAAGTAGTGAATGTGAACTTTGCGTTCAACTTAAAACACTAGTTGATCAACTAGATTCTAAAATTGCTAGAATGAGTACGAATACTTTAGATATGATATTAGATAGTGTTAAAACCGGAAACAACCAAAAAGGTTTAGGTATTCAACAACTTGATCCATCAACTAGTGAAAACAAAGAAACACAATTTGTTAAGGCACTAGAAAAATAAGCCACTGTTGTGACGGATCCCACGGATCCCATCAAAAGGGAACCGGCTAGTGTTGAGCCAGGGATCTGTGGGTCTGCTGTAGCAAACAATAGTAATAACATAGCTTCTTCATCTAGAACTGAGTTTGTTATCGTTAATAGGAAGAAACCAACTCATATCACCACTAGAAAACCACCTCCAAAATATAATCCTACTTTTGCAAGAAACAAAGCTCCATCTTTTTCAAAACCTAATCCATCTAGGAGACCTAATAATTTTTACCCGATAAGTAACCATCAAATGGGATGGAACCCAAATATGCAAAATGGTTTCCCTTTTCAAAACTTTGCTCCATGGAATGCATACTCATCTTATCCATACATGTCTAACATGAATGGAATGTTTAACACTAATGGACCCATGAACAAATGGGGACCAAGCTTTTGAGTTAATTGTTTTCTTAGGTGTGCTTAAAGATCTACCTAGACCCGGATGAATGGGTCAAGGATAGCGGGTGCACGAGGCACATGACCGGCAATAAGGATCTATTCTCCACATATGAATCCTTCAATGGAGGTAATGTGGTGTTTAGAAATAGCAAAAGTAAAATCATCGGTAAAGGTTACTCTCCAAATAGCAAAGCTTACGTCATATTAAATAAAGAAAAAATGAAGGTAGAAGAGTCATTAAGTATAAAATTTGATGAAAGTCTACCCAAACCCTCTCCACCTCTTGTCGATGACGAGATTGTAGAAAGTGAAGATATAGTAATAAAGAAAAAGATAAATGAAGAAGAAGAACCTTTAATTGATGAAGTCATAAACATTAAAGAGTCCAAAGATCACCCCGTAGATAAGGTCATAGGAAAGCTAAACGAAAGAACATTAAGGTCTCAAGTTCAAAACCAAAGTAGCTTGTTTTGTTTTGTTTCAACCATAGAACCTAAGAATACACAAGAAGCCATAAAAGATGAGAGTTGGGTAATGGCTATGCAAGAAGAATTAAATCAATTTGTTTCTAATGATGTTTGGACACTTGTCCCTCCACCTAGTAATCAAACCATAATAGGAACCAAATGGGTTTATAAAAACAAATTAGAAACAAACGGCACTAGCAATATCAACAACCGAATCCGAATACGTCTCCGCCGGCAAAGCATGCCAACAAGCACTATGGATGAAACAAGCGTTAGTCGACTACGACATTCATCTAAGCGACATAGCCATCCTATGTGACAACAAAGGTGCCATCGATTTAAGCAAGAATCCGGTATTGCATTCTCGCACAAAGCATATAGAGATTCGTCATCACTTATTAAGAGATAATGTTCAAAAGGGGAACATATCTATTAAGAAGGTAGCATCCGAAGACAACATAGCCGACGTCCTCACGAAACCGTTGAAGCGGGAACAATTCAACCTACTTCGTGTTGGTCTTGGTCTCATGGAACAAACGTCGTAATTTACTTTTTGACTCTACAAGGTATGTAAACACTAGCCTTCTTCTTACTGAGTCTAGGATCTCTATTTCACGCACAAATCACAAACAATACGGGAATTTTCAAAACCCAAGATAAGTTTTTCACTTATAATTTTCTTATTTTCTTTCAAAATAACTACGAGTTACATACACATCCTTCTTTCAAAAGGATAAAACGTTTGAATTTCAAAATACTTTCTAAAATGATACTCCTTCCCGTATCAATTTCACAAAAGCAATTTCTCACGTCTAGGACAAATCGCTTTTTCATTATTAATACAACGTAAAAACCCGTTTTCATTGCATCTCATGTCTTTTGAATGCTAAAGGGGACACATAACTAATATGTGTTTTCGAGTACATTCATTTAAGCCACAATGAAATAGGAGCATTGGTAACACTAAATTACGTACTCAAAGTACTAAGTATGTGTTTTCGGGTTATCTCACATAATAGTATGCTTTTTCATTTTTAGTTTATTTTTCTTTTCTTCTTAGGAGTCGAGATAACCGCAACTCCAAATAGTTTGCATATAGGTACACACTAGGAAAAAATGTTTCCAAAAGGAAACTTTTGTGCTGCCTGGATCACCAGACCCACGGATCCCAGCCTTTATACTGGACGGATACCTCAAGGGAAGGATCCGTGGGATCCGTGAGACAGAAGCTGTTTTTACCTTCTATTTTTCTCACTTTAGATGAAAAATCCACATTTGTTTTATTTTTTGGAGTATGTTCTTTAATGCTTGTGTCCTCATGATCACATGCCTTAAATTCATATCTAATCATTAGATTTTAATCCACATTTTGGGTCAAGCATTCATTACAATGCTTTGTTTTTCTATATATATAGAACTCCCAAAATGCTTGCATAATCCATCTCATCTTCACACAAACAACACCATGTCATTCACAAACTCTTTAGATGAATCACCTACTACAAACAATCATCTTCATGAAACCCAAACCTTTGTACTTCCACCTTCCAAAATACCACAATCAAACTCTTGGATATCCGCACGGATTAACATCCGATCTTGTTGCTTATGGCTCATCACCATCAACTAACTCACCACAAGATGCTTCCATTATATCACCTCCTTCATCACCAACGAGTACACCAACTTCATCACCAAATCACTCACCACCTAAAATCACTCTTTTGGAACTCCTTACGACTCGAACAAGATCTCAACAACCAAAGAAAAAAGAATTAGCCTTTTTGACACCTCCAACTTCTCCAAACACAATATTCAATGATCTTGAAACATCACCACCCTTAGCTCCCATTAAACTACAAGAACATCTAGGTTCTTTTCCACCACCACTTCCAATCATTCCGGACTTTGATCCATATTTTCCTATTTTTCTACCACAACTTCCGCAACTCACAAATCAAAACAACCCGGAAGATTTCCGTACTCATTACCCACATCACTTACATTGTGCACATTGCCAATCCACTAGGGAAATTGCAATAGAAGTTAGGGAAGAAATGCGATTCATACTCAACCTCATCCTTGATCGCATCAATACCATTACTCATCCACACCTCCATCCATAACCTTATGCAAGCATGGAAGGAATCATTATTACTATTTTCTATTTTTAGTATTTTTTCTTTTGAAGTCATTTTCAAGAACAAGTCTTGTTCTTATTTTTACATGCTTGTAGGTGGCATAAAAACCACTACACTTTGTTGTTTTATTACAAGGCCTTGTTTACATACCTTGACTCCCAATCTTGATTCTCGTCAATCACAAGATTATTTAAGCATGTTACTAACCTTTCTCTTTGTAGGACTTTTTTTTTTTTTTTTTTTTCTTCACTTGACGCCCCAAACTAGGGGGAGCTACCGTCAAGGGGGAGTAAGCGATAAGTGGACTAATTTTTCCACACTTTTATTTCTTCGAAGGGCTAACTTTTTGTTTCGACAAAAAGGGGGTGAATAAGTAAAACTTAGGGGCTTTCAAAACATACATCTATTCTTAAGTTTTACTCATCATAACATTATGTTTTGTCATCAACAAAAAGGGGGAGATTGTTAATACAAATAAACCGTAAAAACGTTTATTAATATTTTGCGATCTATTTGTGTTTTGTTGATAACAAATATAATGTTATCTTAAGTACAATTATAAGGATACATGTTATTTTTGTAAACCATTTACATATAACCATTTAAATACAAAAATGTTGTAATTAATCATTTGTTGTAATAGTTTATTAGGATGGGTAAAAACCATAACCCATGGATCATATCCATAACCCATAAACCCATACCCAGTTGACTAGATACAATGTAACCAACCCATAACCCATGACCAATAACCAAAAAACCCATGGGCAAAGAGGAGCGTCCCATGGATCCCTAGGATTACACTAGACGGATCCCAAGTGGGAGAGATCCGTGGGATCCGGGGAACAGTGGCAGAAATTGCCTATAAATAGAGAGTCATTTCTATATTCTAACTCACCCCTCTTCTTACTAATTCTCTCATATACTCTCATTCTCTTCTAACAAAAGATCACTTGATCTAGAGAGTACTTCATTTTTTCTTTCTTTAGTGATTCTCATATAGGTCCTTCTCTAAGGCGAGATCACGAGCATTCTACAAGTCATCCAAGCAAGGGGTCCTTGATTGATTTGTTCCTCCGCAAGATTTCTGTAGCAAAGATCTTGTATTTGATATTTCACATATTTGTTGTGTAATAGTCGTGTTGGTTTGGTCCACCGTGTTACGGACTCGATATTTAGCTTCGTACCGGAAAAAGGTGTAAGCAACGTTGTGAAGGCTTCTCCGCCAAGTGAAGGAGTTTGTTGACATAGTGATTGAACTCTCGAGTAGGTGACTCGGGGAGTGGAGTAGGGCCAGGAAGGTGTCCTTGTAGCCGAACCACTATAAATCGGTTGTGTCATTTCTATCCCTTTGCTTTACTTTATTTACTTGCTTTATCATTAGATCTATACTTTCTCTACATCCATAAGATCTCACATATTAACGAATCTAAAGTTTTTGAAACTAACTTAAAATCGGCAAAACTATTCAACCCCCCTTATAGTTTTCCACAGTCCGCTTTGCCCACAGGCTCACGGCTTTGTTTTTGTGGCCTCATTTGAAGACTTCCCGGCAGGTCACCCAAGCCAGTACTACTCTCACATGAGCACGCTTAACTGCCAGCTCCTAAGAACTCCACCCGCAGTAGACCACAAAACGCGTTGTGTCTTTTAAGGCGAATGTTATCTTATGAGCCCAGCATCTCTCCAGGCCACAGCCGATGTGGGATTTGCCTAGGGTGTCACAAGTGATATATGTAAAAACGGGATATTTCGACTAAAAACTTGTTTACGTTAATTTTGACGTAACGTGTTTTTACATTTTGTTATCATCAAAACATAGAGATAGGGCTGAGCATCGATCATAAACCAACCCGACCCGACCCGAACCAACAAAATCGATGACCGAAAACCATGAAAAATGCCAACCGAAACCGAACAGAATGTTGTCGGTTCGGTTCGGTTTTGTCGGTTTAGATGTATTTTGGTATGTTTTTGTCGGTTTAGGTGTATTTTAGAATGCTAAGTTGACCAGTGCATTGCTTGAGAATGGTTTCTTACAGAGTAAGAGTGACTACTCCTTGTTTACTAAAAATTGTTAGATATTGGTTATTGTAAACACACAAACACACAAGATTATGGTTCGAATTATGCAAGAAGTTTAGAGAGAGAAAGTAGAAGTTGGGAGGCTTTCTAGAGAGAGAAAGTGAAGAGAAATATGAAATGTTAGATTGAAAGCTCCAACCCTCTACCTTAGGAGGTAATGGGTATTTATAGTTTTTACAAATACGCCCTTTGTCGGGTTGTGGATCAGGCATACAGTGGGTAAAGACCCATCCGTCTTCCACGATGTTACTAATCTAATCTAATAACTAATAAATATAGCTAATTCTATGAGCTAAACACATGCTAGACTAAACTCGGGGTGACCGACTCTTCTATATGGATTTTCCAAATTCTAACAAAAATAAATCAGGTAGTTTTGTTCCTTTGCTTGTGTATGTTGATGATTTTATTGTTATTGGTAACAACTTAGATGATATTGAAAGCTTTAAAGTTTTTCTTAAGTCTAAATTTTAGATTGAAGATCTGGGTAAACTAAAGTACTTTTTTGGAATGGAGGTGATTGATACAGATAAAGGTTGAATTGAGGGAATTGAGGACTTGGATAGGTTGTTTTCCTTTGGTTAACATAAAGGTTGATGTGTCTTAGTTTATGCTTGGTTTTGTTTTAGTTTTCTAGTTGTGTGTAGCTAGTTGTATCATTTATGGCCTGTCATGAATGATTTAGTGGTTATTCAAGCGGTTGCTTGAGATTAATGTGGTACTTCAGCCACATTCATTGTACTTAACTATTTTTTAGTGTAATATATTTTACCGGGTAGATACCCTTTACCCAATATATATATATATATATATATATATATATATATATATATATATATATATATATATATATATATACACACACACACTAGTGTCAAAACCCGTTCGATGGACGGGTATGACTTGTGGTTTTTATTTTTAGGATTTAGTAGAACAAATATAGCATGGATTTGGGTGACCACACTTATTCAACATGTGATATGTTTTATATAAAATTATTAACAATTTCGATAATATATAATGTGTTTACACGATTACATTCACAAGCTTTTCCACTCATATCCATATCCCAATATTTTTAGTTCGGAGCCTTTTCACGTTGACCTCACCTGCTAACTGAATCACCCATATCGTACTATTTCACCTACAAAAAAAAATAAAATAAAATAATAAAAAGATATTGTTATAAATACATATAATCCATTGTTCTATATTAATTTTGTAGATGATTAGAACATAAAATCCTTAATCTGTTAAAACCAAAATATATTTTCGTAAGAGGAGATATAACGGTATACTGCATTTTAATGTAGTAACTTATGTGGTATATATGATCTTGAAAATAATGTCAATCAAGTACCTAGAGCCACTATAAATGTTCAGCTTATATAAGTAAGTTGTAGCTCATAATTCAATCAGTTAGTGCTTAACCATTCTAGTAGCAATGTCCAACGCTTATCATTTTTAAGCAACATTTTTTTTACCTGCATTACTCTAAAATATGTGCTCAAAAAATTCCAAAAACTACATCTATGAATGTTACAGCAATAAAATAGTCGGATTAAAGGGTGCATACTAAGAAGATAACCCATTACCACAACTGCAAGCTCATAGTAATCACAGTAGACACGCATCTAAATACCCCTTGTAGCCAAGATTTTGTGGTTTTAGATTCACACAGCTATGGTTATGTACGTAATATGAACTTAAAATTATAATTCTTAGTTTGTGGAAGCCTATGACTTATTACAATTTTAAATAAAAGAGAAAACATATTTGAAGTTCAAGTAAAAGAGTAGCCTAACAATGCAAATGAACCAAATAGCATATAGTTACATACCATGGAAACAAAGCAATAAAAATTCTAAGTTTTATAGAGTTCATGAAAAAGGTTGTTTCACTATGGCCAATGATAACCTTTTAGATTAAGACTAACATCAACTATTCTATTTCAGCTTTGAACTCCTTTGAAATGAAGCAAACATCAAACTGTGAAAGCCAAAGCTAAAAATTTAAGGGGGTGTTTGGTATTACATGTTTTTAGCTTATATGCTTATAAAGAATCACCTAAAATTAACTTTGTATGAACTAAAAAAAATAGTAGCAAGGCTGTAACCACATAATGTGAGCATGGGAATGAGTATTTTGGAAAGTAATCAAATATACTTTATTCCATGGTTTAAAACCAAAAAATATATAGAGATTTCGGTGGCTCGACAATTCAATGCAAACAACTACTTATCAGCATATGACTTTTTCTGTAAACGGGTCAATTTTGGTTATAACCCATAGTTATTTTAGTTAAAAGAATATACATAAGTAGAAGTAAAAAATATAACTACTCCCAAACACCCCCTTGTTACTTGCACTATGTCCAATAATCCTATGCCATTCAATTCTGTCTAATTTCAAAGGAATATTTATTTCTCTTCCATGAGTTTGACCCGTTAAAGATAATTTCGAGACAAATCAACCCAATTTAATTAAACAGGTTAAACTCTACCAACATGTGGATCTCATAACTTATCCTATAATGTGCTAGGTACTTGGATTATGCATTGCCACTTAGACATTCACATTGGCTTCCCAATGGCTTGTAGTGCTTCAACTCCAACAGCAATATTTACATCCGTAATAAGCTTCTTAAGTGTACGGCATATTTTTGAAAAATCTCCAATAGGATGAAAATGGAGAATGAAATTCTGATTCTCTTCCCACATATCTAATTTTTAAATAAAAAGGCAAAAATGAGGCAACTAACCATGGGTTGATTCCAGGTGGTACTTACTCGGTAGTCCATTGATTTTCAGGTGTGAACTTTCTAATATTGTGTTTATGGTACTTACTCGGTAGTCCATTGCGTTTCAGTTTCTTCTTCAATTGATTAAATTATTTGTATTGTTTTTTGGACTGGTAAATTTTGCCTGAAATCTCATATTAATGGAAACTGCAGTTTTACTTCTAAATTTGCTAAACTGTTGGTTAAGCTGTAACTAACCTTTGTTGAAAACAAATGTTGTAAACCAATCCCACCCATACCATGGTATGAACTATGCAAAAGCAAGGGCTTTGCATTGGTTGGTATTGTTGCACAAACCTTAGGAACCAAAACCATATCGAGTCCCATAACTCAAATAACATAGACAAATAATTATATGAAACCTCTAAAGAAGTACTACTAAACTAAATGTGCTCAGACAAATGCTGACAAAGATACGACACTAATGCAAGTCAGAAGAAAGGGTGAAACCTATACGACGTTGCCTGCATACCTCATCAACCACGATGCCAGAAGACCAGTCAAGCCTAAATATAATACACATCAGCCACGTTATAGAGGTGTACCCATTCAAAAGGCTATTCCACCATGGCTCACTATCAAACCCTCTAAAATCATCCAAAAAAAGCCACACCATGTTAAAAAGTGCACCAAACCTGAAAGAAACAAGCATTGTTCCTGATTAACAGCCAACACCATATCATCACATCACAAATTTATTCTGCAATAAAGCAAAAATTAGTAAATATATAGATAATCATGTATGTCTGGATTGGCAATGACTGTCTGTATCCTTTAAGCCTACATTAACAATATCTAATAAGGTATAAACTAACAGGCAGCAACAAAAAGAAACAACTGAAGGATCACATCAAAGTTCAACATCGACTCTTTAATAGATTAAAATCCAAAGGTTTGACATACGGAGTAACAGGAACATAAATCAAATACATGGCTAGTTCAAAGTGCATCGATATACTGGGTACAAAAATCGGCCAGCTTAAAGACCATGACATAGAAGTAGCAAAACTAAATAAAATTACAAAGTTAATAGCTAATTTTTGCAAATTATGACATAGCTTCAGTCTCCAACTTCTTCATTGCATTCCACAAGCGCTTCTTCTCAACCACTAACCATCTTTTCTCGTATGCCACTTTCAGCTCATTGCATACAAGCCAAAGAGGAATGCCAATTTTTCGCATTTCGTTTACCAAGTCATCAACTTCAATAATAAATTTATACGCATAGAATGCAATCAGCATAGGAGTAAATGACTTTAAATCAGGTTTTATGCCCCTCTTTATCATCCCATCCATGTAGGCTTTGGCTAAAACAAAGCGTCCATTGATGATTGCACCTTTAATCATAATGTCCATTGATAAAAGCATGAATCCCGTCTTGCAGGCCTGGCGGCCAGCACTACCATCTTCTTTTATTGCAACTGCTGCTTAAGTGAAAATAAAGCATTGATCACCAAAATTACATATCCATAAGAAAACAGAACCTATGAATAACAACCTGATATCCATAAGACCTTTAGATGGAGCCACTGCCAAATAATCCAAAACCTACATAGAGGTGGAAATATCGGCCCATTTGCTTATGTAAGGGTCGACTGGATTATGTTTTATTTATAGAAGGAAATGTGTGAAAAAGTCTTCCATGGTGTAAAAATGCTTAAAATATCATAAATCTTTTTGTTAAAAAGTTGAAATATTAGTACGATTATATCATAATCTGGATCACAAGTTAGCTATATATAGTTCAAAAAGTCTGAAGAAAAAAAAGTTTCAACTTGACATAATGGTACCAAAAATGTCTTGACCAGAACACATTTCGACCCACCACCCGAACCACCAATTTTACCAACTCTAACTCGTAACATAAAACTTATAGAATAAACACATACCTGCCCCATTAACCGAAAGAGGCACCTCCAGCTGTGTCATATGTAATGGGCTCATCTTTGGACTTTACTAATGGAAGAGAAGTTTTTACTTTGGGTTTCTGCTCTTTAAAGCTCACTCCATGGGATGGCCTATCATAAATTGGCCATGGTTTTTTCCCTTTGTCTCTCAAATGCCTAGGACGGAGACCTGAGTCAGACCCTGACTCGTTTGTGCCATCTGCATCTCCCACAGGTTGCTTCCCTTGTTTTTACTTTGTTTTTAGGATGAAGTAGACCCCTATGCTATCGCCTTTGATTGACTTCTTAGTATAGCATAAGGAAGCGCTTCAATATCTTCCACAGGGGTGTTCCATTTGAATTAGGGGTGCCGTCTTGGTGCCTTAAACGGAGTTGTTTTAAGGTCATTCCAGCTGTTCTGGAATTTGTGTTTCTCCTTTGATAGCTTTCATTAGCTGGTGATAAAGAGTGGTGTTCAATTATAAATAGTTAAAATGCAATGTTAAAAGATGTTTATCAAAAACAATACACTCATGATTGAAAGAAATTACATACTTCAGCTTACTCAAGTTTCTTTTTCTGTTTTGCTTCCTAGAAGACAATAACAATCAGAAGGAAATGTAATGTTATTTACTCAATGATACCAGATAAAGGCGCCAGTTTCAAGCCACTACTTATGGACACGTCAATTTTATTAAACTTTATTTATAACGCTCAAAGGGTAGAGTAAAAAACAATCTTCAAGGGAACAAGTTTGAAAGTCACCAAAAGTGTCTTTTGATGCATAGAAGCTAATAAATTTTTTTATCTCAATATTGTTACTAAATTAGTTTACCATTCGCAGTTATAGTGCAAAACTAACTGTTAACAGAAAGTATAAACAGACTGGACCAAAAACCCTCATTTCAGCTTTGGGTGATATATGCTTACTTAAGCTTGAGCATTATCAGGCGGTTTCTTCTGTCCTACTACCTGGAAAATTACAAATAATACCAGTCACGAAATTTAAGAAAACAACGATGCTTAAACAAAGAGATGACGATTGAAATAAAATCATTAGTTGTAACGAATCAGCAACTAAATATGATGCTAGGGATCTTTTCAAATGCTTATGGTTTTCCATAGTTTGTTATGTTCATTTAGTTGAGTCAGTGATCACTTGTTTTCGATTGTCATTCCATATTAGTGTAGTTCTATCGGATAAGGTTGGTTATCTTCTCAAGATTCCTGATGTATTATAATCGCTTTTTGGATTTGTTTGTATATCAGTACATTTCAGTATTCTTTATGAAAAAGACGCAGATATGCTTATTAGAATGTTTCATGTAACTTGACGCTAGATTCATACTTTTTCTATGATAAGTCCATTTTGAAAAGTGTACTGAAATATTATGGTATGCTATTATTGATGATCAATAGACGTGCATATATAGAGATTATAAACATATCCTAATTAATATTAATTTCTTTTTTATCTTAATCTGAGTTTATCTTAGAATATAATACATAAAGCTAATACTGATGATTATCTAGAAAACATGATACTAAAAAAACTCTTTAATTATTATATAATGAAATCCAACAAAAGCAACAAAGTTGATGTGAATTTTACATAATTTTAATGCTTAATTTGATAGAATTTGTTCTCATCTCTCTTTCTCATACCACCTTCCAGCAAATTCTACCACCAGTGATAAACTCTTTTTCTGATCAAGATAGCAGAGTTCGCTACTATGCTTGTAAAGCTTTATACAAAATTGCGAAGGTTGGGATGGATTTACACTTCGTCAATCAAGCTTTCTTTGATGCAAGACTGTTTTAGCTTATCTTATACCTTTTGCAGGTTGTGAGAGGGGAGTTCATTTTCCGCTTTAACAAGGTATTTGATGCCTTGTGTAAGCTTTCAGCAGATACATATCCCAATGTACAAAGTGCTGCCCGTCTTTTAGATAGACTCGTGAAGGCAAGTGTTCTCATCATATGTTTGTAGCTATTGGTAAAATTTGTATGTGCTGCTAATTATTAAATTATTGTTTTTCTCATTTGGAAACATGACATTGAAACAGAAAGTGATCAATTCAGGTGACTATCTTTGGTTGTCTTTGTGGTTCCAGATTTGATGGATCTACTTAAAGTTTTTATATAAAATTTATTTATTACGCTATGTATTTTATATCAGCATTGAGGAATTTATACCATTGTTGAGAGAGAGAATGAATGTATTGAATCCTTATGTCCGCCAATTTTTGGTGGGATGGATCACAGTGTTAGACAGTGTACCAGACATAGATATGCTGGGTTTTCTTCCTGATTTTCTTGATGGTAAAAAAAACTATACTTTTTAAAGTCAATAGGCTGTTACCTCAGTTTTCATGTTCTTTGTCACAGACCTCTATGAACCTCACTGACATGATGATATCCCAGGTCTATTCAATATGATAAGTGACTACAGCCATGAAATCCGGCAGCAGGCTGATTCAGCGCTTTCAGAGTTCCTTCAAGAGATTAAGAACTCCCCGGTAAGACTTCTTTTGTAGGAAATCTGCTATCCTCTATTCGATTGCCTATCCTCATGATCTTAAGGAAGTGTTGACTGGTTAGCTTCAGTGGTAGTTGGTGGTGCTCTGTGCCTCGATGAAATTTCTGATTTTCCAATCTAGGAAACCATATTATCAATAAATCTCTCATGTACTGTATGATTTTATTGGTTGTGTGTTTTTAATACGAATTTGATATGTTTTGATATTATTATGTGTTTTATTTTTTATTTGATTTCTATGGATTCTGTTATAATTAAAAGTTTTAAAACTTTATTTGATATAGATTACAAATTAATCAAAATCACATAATCAAGTGCAATAAAAATGAGCTGTAAAGGAAAATGTTACCAAAATTGCTCATTTCTCCACCATTCCTCGATGCTGACTCCACTCCATCTTAGCTCGATAATGCCAGTTGCGAAAATTGAAAGGAAAAGAGCTATGAAAAATATACTTGCCAATGTGCTTATCTATACCATGTGAAAAGAACAATAGAAAGTTATCTATAGCAGTGAATAGTGGAAACTATTAAAGTATAGAAGTTAAGTTGTATATTTTATGTTTGCACCTCAGGCATAATAAACTTCCTGGTGACCAAGCAAATGGCTTGGGGGGGGTGCAGTAAGCAAGGAGTGGGAGAGAAGTGAAGGGATAGACCGTTGTTTTTATATAAGAAAGCCTTTCGAGCCACTTAAAGATTTCAACTGAGCCAAGAGCCCAACGCAAAACTTGGTTAAGACGATCTGATAGATTGATAGGAGCAGACCCTTTAAATGCAGGTCTTTTTGGCATACAATATATGGACCTCCAACCACAACAATTCATCTTGAAATATGTTAAAATAAACTTTATTAGTAAAGAAACTACATTGTAAAAAAAACTTTATTAGTATGAAACTATTAATGTGTAGGAAAGAAAAGTCACATAATTATCATGAAAATGATGGTTTTACCTAACTTTGAATATGTCAGCTCAAGTGATACAAAGATAACAAATATAACTCTACAATAGTAGACTCTAGTTGGAAGTAACCATTAGAGGCACATATAATCACATAATGAAAAGGGTATACAGGCTACACGTAAACATGAATCATGGATGGATAAAAATACAAAATCATGACACAAAGCTCAAGAACTTAGCTCCTTATCACGGCAGAGGACACTGCATGCATACAATGTCCGAATAAAAGTTTGCTAAGCATGCTCAGAAAATTGTAACATTCATGTTGCACCAGTTACAAGTAAAGATTAACAACCAATTCTCGTTTACTTATACGATCTATTAGCCTTGTTTTAGTTGCATGTTTCTATGTCAAGACAATGTTTGCTACAAGTTGTGGGGACTGATTATGTTCTTCAATTATTAATAACCAATGATTATATAAAAGGAAGTACTTGTAATGATATGCTACAACCTCCACCGTTGTGTTGCTCAAAAAAAGTAGCTGCAATGTAACATTCAATTAACATTCTAATAAACAATATGATAAAAATATCAACACAATATAATACCCTGACAGTATGATTGTATGAAGTGCCTTGAATTTTCTTTGTGTGGCTGAAGTAACTCTTACAACAATCCCTAATTATGTTTGTTCATCGCTAATCGTAACACCAAAAAAATGGGCACACTGTTTCTGTACCTGCAATTTAACTTAGTTAACGCACTAATATTTCCAAGATCAAATTATAACCTTTTAACAAAAAAATAAAATAAAAATACACACATTTCCACTAAGTGACGATCCTATTGGAAGGGGTCGGACTGTGACAGTTCCATTTAAGGCTTCTTCAAGAACATTGGCTAAAATGATTGTTTTAATTGGAACTTCAAGCTTACTTAAAAGAAGAAAAATAAAAGAATGAGTACTTGAGCCAAAGTAGATTCGAACTTCGTACTTCTTTTATATGAAGTACCTCAATAATGCTGCAAACATTGTATTCACGGTTCCAACCATTTTTTACCAATATAGTAAAAAAAATGTAAGATTGCATTTTAGCAAAATAAATCCTAACACTCCAAAAATCATACTAAATATAAGTAATCAAATGGTGAAAATCAGTTGCTGTAAAGAGTGTATATCAATGTATGTTACCAATAGTTGTTGATGGATCTGCTGCAGGGTTGGGATTCCAGGCTTGGGTTTCATGTGACTCGCCAATGAGATACCTGCGGAGGCACTTGAAAATGGATCCTCCTGCCATAATAAGGCGAGAGTGAGTTGAAATTTTCCATGTAATTCTATATTAAATGAGTTGTGTTTGTAGCATGATCAGTTCTATCTTATATATTCGAGTTAGATCCCTTTTCAAGTGGTTTGTGCCAAAATTGACTTCAAGTGTTTCTTCAGTCTTTCTAAGATATACGGTTGCTAATTGAAAAAGAGAGAGAAGATGAGATGTTACCACGAGCTGCAATGGATGAATCTGCAGAATTGTTAAGATTTAGAGCAAAAGCTTCACTTCAGTTACCAAGATCCTGGCGTGGGCACCTTTGCTAACTGGATGCTTACCTTCCGATTCTAAAATGAAACTCTTGTTTCCTCACCAAGATGCAAGAATAGGTAAATGTGCATCTTTGTAGAAAAGCAAACAAAAAATGAAGGCAAAATAACAAAAGAAATAACACCTAAGAGGGTGTTTGGGGTTGATAGCTATAAATGCTTATCTAGTTAAAATCGGATTTTAAATGCTTGTTTTACAACCTGTTGCGGTGTGACACATTTATTTGATCTATCCAATTCAGTATCTTTTGCGTAAAAAACAACTGCTTCTCCATTACAACTATAAGAAACACTGCAAGTAACCAAGTAGCATATTTAAACAAAATAAAGAAATAAATAATTTCCAAGCAGCCCCACACACCCCTAATGCCAACCTAAATCAAACCAACATCCAAAAATGCAACATAAAGTAAATAAAAACAAACCTTTCAAGAAGCATTAGACTGTCTTGTAATTCTCGACAGTTTTTTATGGTATTCCTTGTAGCACCAAAGCTGGTTGTTCAACAAAAGTGTACCCTGCAGCCGGTTTTCAGCACTTTTGTATCATTGCACTACCCAAAACCTAACGTGGATGCAACATGCACGGTGCGACTACGGTGTGTAGAGAGAAAGCAGAACACCGGTTCTGGCTGCAACCATAATCTGTTCCAGGTAGCCCTGGCAAGTTTCTTATGAATTAAGATTGGGATCAGATCCGTATATGATGCTCGGGTCATAGAAGTATATGAGAATTATTAAACAATACGCGTCAATAAAAGAAACCCAAAAAGCTCAAAAAGTATTATTAATCTTCAGGAAAAAGAAGGACACTTGACCTGAAGCTGAATGTTCAATGATTTCTCCACTTCAACCCTAAGTGAAATAGCCAAAAAGCTCAAACTATTCGACTATGGAATGTTCGAATTAAGTGTTGCTTTATTTTCAAATACCAAATATCTGCGGTGATAACTAATCATGCTTTTATTTATTTTTTGTTGATGCTATATTGGTGGAATTACCTTGAAAGTGTTCATGCTTAATTAGTAAATTTAGTCAAGTTCAGTTATGAGATATGACCACTTAATTCGGTTATAAGACGTTGCGTGTCTCTTCCTTCAAATGTCTTGAACCTATATATGCCACTGTAATGTAATATACATACCGAGGGTTCATAAGACAAAGAAAATAGAAGCAAAAATAGTGAAGAAATACAAAGAGTTACATACCATCCTGGCCAATTCTCAGTCCATATTTTGGGCATCGTCGGGTAGGCTGGCTTGAAATCATCACAGTAAAATGAATTGCATGTATTGCTCTGTCCAGATTACAGAATGGACTGTTATTAAGATATTGCTCAACATGGGTTCTTTCTGGAAGTTGGGTCATGATTCGTAACTATAACTGGGGTCATATGCACAAGGTATGTTCGTAATATAAATTGAGGAAGGGGCCTTACAACTGGATCTGGAGCATCCTATTGCTGACACATAATCCAAGGTACACCGATATTTTGAGAAAGAGACATTTTAGCTGCCCATTGGGTGTATGCTTTGCCACCCTCACCATACGCAGATTCATAATACCCATACTCATTTTCTACCTGCAATAAGTCAAGACATCTGATTGGGACTATAACTTTTTCTATAAGTTTGATTACAGTTTACAACCAAAGTTTCATCTTATAAGTGGACAAATTCTTTTCCATGCTTTAACAAAAAAAATCAGCATATAAACCTTGCATAAATACATTTAAAAATTATTATCCGATTAGTGTTGTAAAAAGCGGCCTAGGCGGCCGACCGGTTCCTAGAGAATAATTAGCTGCAAAACCGAGAGGGAGTCCTAATGGAACACCAAAGATGTAGTAACATGCAATACTTATCTCTAATCACGCTGTGAAAAAATCGAGTACACATTCTCAACAATAGCTAATGCATCAATTCAATCAAATATTAATACAATCCTAACGTCTTTATGCTAAAACCTTAAATAGCTAATGCATCAATTCAATGTCTTTAATCTTGTATAAAAACCTCAAAAAACATAAAACTAATCATAATTCACTAAACCCTCAAATAAAACCTAAAACACTAATTACATCAACCTCTCCACAATAGCTAATGCATCAATTCAATCAAATATAAATCCAATCCTAATGTCTTTATGCTAAAACCTCAAATAGCTAATGCATCAATTTATTGTCTTTAATCACTATAAAAACCTCAAATAAAACATAAAACTTATCATAATTCACTAAAACCTCAAATAAAACCTAAAACACTAATTACATCAACCTCAAATAAACCCTAAATCTACTCGTATAGAATCACTGTTTCTAATTACGTTGCGAAAAAAATCGATTAAAACCTAACTCTGACCTGAATCAAGCATAAAACTAATCATAATTCGCGAACGTTATTCTCATCAAGCATGTAACATATTTTTAGCCTTCTAGTTCATGTGTCATGCACAGCAGTTCTACAAAACCAAAAGTATTCATAAAATAGATATGTAAATAGGTACCTGTAAAAGAAAAAGTATTCACCTTATTGTGGTGGCTGAGGATGTTGTTCTCATAATCGACCGTGAATAAAAACCCGACTGAAGGGTTTAGATATTTGTGTTGTGTTTTAGGGTAGCAGAAGGGATGTACGTTGAATGATATGGAATGAGTTGGGGCGGGTTCTTCTAATTAAAGTATAGAGTAAATATTAAGGTTGGTTTTTTTATCCTATATAGATTTTCGGCTACTGAATCTCACAAAAAAAATGTGGTGGTTCAGTGGTTAAGACATCACATAATAACTCTTTGGTCTTGAGTTCGAATCTATGTAGGTGTTTTTTTGCCAAAAAATCTGTATCCGAATTTAATAAAAAAATGCTTACGTGGACAAAGAAAGATGACATGGATTTATGACGTGGCATTATATGTGGCATGGCTCCTCTTATATATATATATCTATACATTATATATAAGAGGAGGCATGCCACGTCATAATGCCACTTGGCATCCCATAATGCCACGTCATATTTCCATGTCATCATTGTATTTATGTGGCATTTTTTTTTTAATTTTTTTAATGACATGTGGCATTTTATTTAATATATTTACAATTTTATTTTTTTTAATTTTAAATTTCGTTTTTGTTATTTTTGAATTTTAAAAGTCATTTTTTTAAAAGTTTTTAAACAACTAAAATTTCGAAATTAATAAAAAATGTCAATAGTGAAATTCGAACTTGGGTTGTTTGTAAGATTAACACACAAGATTACCACTAGACCAAGATATTTTTTTGATTATATCTTGCAAAACCAAATCTATAAATCTACGTGGAACCTTAAATCACAACGATAAGTAAAAATAGTAATGGATTTATCTCCAAAATTCTATAAGAGATATCTATTCCTTAATTGTATTTATAATTAAATAATTATCTCTTCTATAACCCTAAAACACACATAAACATCCATCAACATAGGATATATCACGCAAACCCTAAATTACAATATAACAGAAGAAAAAAAACGATGCATATTGAAGAAAAAGTATTGGAGATAATATTGGAACTGCAACTACAGATTGCCTGCGTGCACTTTAATAAGTACCTCTTTTACCAGGTGAAAACCGACCAAGTTACTAGACAAACCATGATGTGTATAATATGATATTGTGACACTTTTTAAACATGAGTACGTCTTTTTGATAAGTACGTCTTTATGGTTTATGTTTTATCGTGCACTTTGATATTGTGTATTGGTGAAAGGGATAATTGGGTCTTTCACCATGTCCTCTTTTAGTCAGTTCCATAAAAAACATGATGTGTATGTAAAGTTTAGTACATGTTAGTTGTTCATAATAGCCTCAATACGAATGCAGGAATGATGGGGTCTGGAAAAACAACAATTGGCCGAATCTTATCTCAAGTTCTTGGCTATTCTTTCTTTGACATGTTTGTGACATCACTTCTTGGTCCATAAGGCCACTTTAGGGGATCTTTAGGAATACTTTTTATTAAAATTGCCTACTCAAAATCGTGCATTTCATTCATAAATATTATTATTAGTAAACAATGTCCCAAACACCCTGCATATTGGTTTGACTCGTGTGTTATGCCTACAATGACAAGTTAATAGAGGAGGCAGTCGGAGGGACTTCGGTTGCTGACATCTTCAAATTGCATGGTGAGAATTTCTTTCGAGAAAACGAGGTCAGTACTATTTACTCACAAAATGCATTAGATGTCTAAATATAGCATTTACCATTTGATTAAGTTTTTGGTTCCATGTATTATACATGTTTGAGACTGAGGTGTTACAGAAGCTGTCATCAATGCATCGAGTTGTTATATCCACAGGTGGGGGTGTTGTTGTTCACCTATTAACGGTATGGCATCTTAAATTAGAATTATGTTTATTTTACTCAGAAGTTTTAGTGAGTTTAGTAATTCTAAACATTTTTATAACCAGGAAATACATGCACAAGGGTATTACTGTCTTTTTAGACGTACCATTGGAAGTGTTGGCACAACGAATTACCGATGTAGGAACTGAATCACGCCCACTTTTGCATCATGGGTCTGATGACGCTTATTTAAAGGTGGATATTTTATATCCAAGCATATGTATAATATATGTGTGTGTTACGTATATTGAGTTGGTACCTCATTGCTGCAATACATGTAGATTTATAATCAACTGTCTATGCTTTGGAGGGAAAGAACGAAGCATACACCAAAGCGCATGTGAAAATTTCATTGGAGAGTATGTAAAGGATGCTTTGATTTTATATCACTCTCATCATCTATATTCACTAGAGGTCTTAAAATGGGTAGATCACTGAGTACATATTTATAAATGTTGATCTGATCTGATTGTAGTGGTCGACCCAAAAAGCTAATGACAAAACCTTGTAGCAATCTCTGGCCATTTCGTAATGATAATAATTGCTACTGATGCAATTGAATTGCTGCACTTTGGCGTATTTTTGTAAGTTTTGATCTTTTGAGGATGCAATTGAATCGTTGTTGCTTATTTTTATGTGCTCATATGATCTTTTATTATTTGGGATGATTTTTTTTCTAGGTTGAAGTATGTATCGATTGTATTCTTCGATCTCTTTGACTTCATTCCTGTAACTATATAGTTTTTTTTGTGAAGCATTTGATAAAACAGCTTATCGACACTTTAACCCAAGTTGTTGTTGACATGTCTGATTTATCCTGAAGAAGTTGGATGAATTCCACGAGGAGCTGCAAGAACTTCAAAAAGAAAAGGTAAAGCTATATCGCATACTCGAAGCTATGTGATGGTTGATTTTGACTTTTGTTTGATCTTACAGAGTGATAGACTGCATAAGGTCCTTGAATTACTTAGCACGATACATGATCTTTGTGTTGTACGTGGGATTGATTTCTATACTACAGTCACACAGGTTCATCCGAGCCTGAATGATGCAATCGGTGTATAATTATGTCTGCAACCCAATATTACATGCATGATCAATATCTTTTTCTTTGATTCATGCCCGGGTTCCCAAGAAGCTTATCACAAGTATGAAAACTTTAACACGTAGGGTCGTGTTCATTATATACACAGGTTCATGGTGCATGATTATAATGTGTTGTATAGGCCTTTAGATCACAAGATCTACTGCATCAAGATACTTCGTTGATCTACTCATTGGCCCAAAGATTGTCCACTAGTGGAAATTGTAACATGTTTGTATATTAATAATAATAATAATATATTTTGAATATAAATGGATTTAAATGGTTCATCTTAATATTAAAAACTTACAATCGGATGCGAGGGAAGGGAGAGGCGGTGACATGTTTAGAGCAACAAAATGCAGATCTTTTCAGTGGTGTTCTTGGAGGACTTGGGCAGTATGGGATAATTACGAGCCAATTTCACTTGAACCAGCTGCACCCATGGTAAAACATGACATACATCTACATAATAAGAATAAAAAGGTTAAGCTTTACGGTTAGTAATATCTACTTGTTTACTATTTGGACTGATATTCGATTCCATATAAATAGGTAAAATGGATCAGGGTTTTGTACTCGGATTTCTCAACATTTACACGAGACCAAGAACTATTGATATCTGCAGAGAACACATTTGATTACATAGAAGGACTTGTAATAAAAAAACAAAGCGGATCTACTTAATAACTGGAGATCATCCTTCAACCCGAAAGATGAGGATCAAGCGATCAATTTCGATCGAAGGCAAAACACTATTTTGCCTTGAGTTGGAAAAATACTTTGATCCCGAGGATATGGATACAACTTATAAGGTACTTCAAATTTCGTAGTCAAATGGTATACGACTTTGAATCCTTTGAATACCAACTTTTTTTATTAATAGAGAGTATTTTATAAATATGTTGTTACAGGAAATCAAGGGAATGTTATCTAAGTTGAGTTATATACCATCGACACTTTTCATGACTGAAGTTACATATGTAGAGTTCTTGGACAGAATTCATACAGCAGAGATTAAACTACAAGAAAAGGGTTTATGGGACGTTCCACACCCATTGCTCAATCTTCTTATTCGAACAAGCAAAATCCACAAGTTTGTTGATGAAGTATGTGGCAACATTCTACCAGATACAAGCAATGGCCCTGTTTGATTAAATTAGATTCATTATTAGGGGAGGCCGATAACTTATAGATACATCTTCTCGATTGCTATTGCGGATATAAAGAGAACTTAGTTGCTTCCCTCCATATTCTGCCGTGGGATATTTTTATGGAGTTTTTTATGGCACTATCGTTGATGATGCGATGAGAGGTCTCAATCCTCAAGCTTTGCAGACTCATGGCCTTATCTTTCTATGGGAAACTGGTCGAGCTATGGAACTTGGTTGTGAATGGTATGCAATCTTTAAATGGCTTACATATATGGTTTTGTAGAAATTATTCTTTCTTAAATTATTTTTCATAACTTACTATGTCCATCGAAGACTTTGTATCTGGATTGCTTCTCCCATTGTATTTTGTATCTAGTGGATTGAAAACTAATGTCACAAAAATCAGTGGAGGGAAGGCGTAGGGCCTACTAGCAATGGTGATCACGGCCGCATGTAGTGGAAAGATATTGGGGACGTTTGTTGTGGTAGTGATGTGTATGATGTCCGTGAGGGAATCAATTACGGTAGGGTTGTTGATGAATAATAAGGGATTGGTGGAACTCATTGTTCTTAACATTGGCAAAGAAAAAAAGGTTAGTGCTTTTAACGGGGGCTAATTAACTGTATCAACATATAACATGCTTATTAGTAAAAAATGGAAGTAGGCTTTAAATCTTGGTGCAATTAAATTCTTCTTTTCAACTCAAATTTTGAATTCAGAATCATAATCAGATCAAAATCATTTTTGCAGGTTCTTAAGTATGAGGGTTTTGCTATATTAGTCCTTTTGGCACTATTTGCCACTTTTATCACAACTCTAGACGTCATGGCCATATACAAGCATGCGAGAAGAGGTGGCGATGCAAGCTCTTCTTCCGAAGAAATTACACGCTTGGCATGTGTCCATGACCCAAGAAACATATCTTCAGCGATCAATTTAATCGAGTCAACTCGGCCCGAAAACAAGAACCAGGTCAAGCTCTACATAATGCACCTTGTCGAGCTCACGACGTAGCTCATCGATTGTTATGGGGCAACGAGTTCGAGAAACGGACTTCCATTTGTCGGTGATTTAACTACAAGGTCCGTGCGTTTCATCGAGAGTGGCATTTGCGTTCCAAGCTTATGGCGGATGGGAAAGGTTATGGTTTGGACCACGGCTGCCATCTCAGGCATTATCAACAATTCTTGAGGATATTTGCCACATTGGGAAAGAAAAGAATGTGCCAATGATTATATTGCCATTTCCCAAAGATGGATAAAATAGATGGTCCGGTGGTAGAGAATGTTGGCCACGACTGGAGAGGGTCAATCGGAGGGTCCTTACAAATGCTGAATGCTCAGTAGCAATATTAGTCGATCGGGGCCTTGGTGACGAGTCCCAGCAAAACATGGGATCTGTGAACACCGCAGCACAGAAAACCTGTGATACTTTTTGGTGGGCCTGATGATCGTGAATGTTTGGAATTGGCAGTAAGTATGGTGGAACATCCAGCAGTCAACGTGACATTCTTGAGATTTGTCGAGGGGACTAGGGTGGAGCATCATGGTGTTGGGCTGAGATCAACCAACTAAAGAGAAGTATATAAGGGGTAATATCAACAACACTTCTTACTCAAAAAGTTATATGAGCGCATTTATGATCCATGTTTAGTATATCGTGGCTTTTTTCTACCTTTGTTAAAAGTTGTTTAGCACACCATATGCAGCAGGACCATCGATTCTGAAACTTAAATCATGCCATGGTTGTCTTGGACCTTTTGCACCTGCCTATTATGGATAACTTCATGCAAATGAATTACTCATTGCAAAATTGATGAAATAACATTCTAAGTGTGTTCATTTGAAAAGTGAACGAGTCAAAATCAGTGATTAGACTTACAATGAATGTCGGATTATGGAAATGATTCTCAAAATCTGTGTCAAGATCACCCTTTGCAAATATGTGTTACTAAAGGTCTTTGTATTTGACTGCAGCCTGATTTTAAGGTAATCAAGAACAGGATTGAAGATGTACTTGGAAAGGGACAAGGAGAACCCACAACAGTTCATATACTTGGCTTGATCTGTAGTATTTTGACGATCATATTTACATACCATGGCTATGTTAGACCTGTAAATTAAGTAGTATATAGGTTTAAAGAATACATTTACGTAAATTTGGATGTCGTTTTGATGGAATTCATATGTGTTTCTAATTCTTTGTTGTTTGGTGTTTGGGGAAAAGATAATAAAACTGGTTAATGAATACAAATGTTTTTTGTTTATGGATGTTCTACAAACCAGTTTCTTTTGTATTCTGTGATATAATCTATTTGTTCCTTTCAAGAATACTGTTTAACTTGTAGTATTTTAGTTATAAACTGCAATTAGTCTACAGACGAATATAGTGCGTGGTAGAAGCTACAAACCTAAAATTATATGGGTAAAATAAGGGGAGTGATTAGGTGAGTCCATTAACACGAAGAAATTCAAAGGCTTTAGATCACATTCCTGCAAGTCAAATACTAATTACTTTTAATTAATTTTTAATTACTTTTTAGTCGTTTAATGCGATTTATTCTGAAGGCTGCAAGTCAGTTGCATTGGGAATGAATGCCATGGATCTTAGACGTGGGATCACAATCTGTTGTACATGTAGTTATGACAGTTGTATTTACTTATTCCACATGTGACCATGTATATAATTTTGTAGTTACATCTGTTTATACGGTATTTGCGGCAGATAAAATATAACATTCCTTTAGCTTATCAGGAGGTATGTAGAGTTTAACACTCACCAATGACTACTTTTATTCATAGCCAAACATCGCGCACGGAAACATAATTCAAATTCAAAATAAATAAAGATCCAATCCATACATTTCAGGGTTTGATTGAGGAAGGCAAGGAAGTACCTGTTGCTTAATCATAAGTTTAGGAAAAAATGTTATATTGATTTGAGAATTATTTTCATTTTTGTTTTAATATGCTTTGATTAGGAGGCAAAAGGCCAATGCAGGTTGTAAGGCACAAACGAAATTAAGCCGTAAGCGGTAAGCCGACTTCAGTCGATATGCGGATTACAACTTCTAAATAAGACACTGTGCGGGTATGAAAAGGGTACACAACAATGATACGCAGGTTGTCATTTCATCAAACCAGTTGTCCATTATATACCCTAACTG
This sequence comes from Chrysanthemum makinoi, assembly GCA_910596185.1. Lineage (NCBI taxonomy): Eukaryota > Viridiplantae > Streptophyta > Magnoliopsida > Asterales > Asteraceae > Chrysanthemum > Chrysanthemum makinoi. The sequence continues at coordinate 126,836,305 of OU343219.1, forward strand.
GCCCAAGGTACCTTATATCATAGAATCCTTGGTAAGCATAATTTGGTACACGATCTTACATTTTATACTTATATATTTTCCTTTTATAATGATGTTGATAATTGCATTCTTTTCAGGCCGTGTGAGGAACATACCGTGTTCATCAAATGTAACTTTCGTAGTAACTGAATTACCATCCAACATCGTTCTTTGGCAAGCCCTCATCACTTATAGTAGCACCAAGGTAACCTATTATACATAATAACCTGTTTTCAGTACCCCAACCGGCTTTAGCTTAACAACTTATTAATATCATCGGATCATATGTCAAGATGAAGGTGATTATCTAAAATGTTTATTGACCCCATAAGCTGGTACGGTAATAAGCTTAAGCATTGCGATAACTTATGCGATATACCTTTCAATAGGGATTCTTTAGAATGACACATTAAACATAAGATCCGTTAAACATCAAGTTTAAAAGGCCTAGAGGTTTTAAAATAACCGATCTTTATACACTTGGATCGATATGGGATACATTTGGTATACATCGTGTTAAATATCTATTGGACAAACGGATCATTCGAGTGCATAGAGTGTTTTTGAAATGGGTTTGGGTTTAAACTGGTCATTGTTTAGTAGATTTTTTAATCGATTCTTGAACATCAGAATATATACAAATACTAAAGTACACGTGTAACAAAATTGATTATCGCTTTTAAGATGGTTTTTTGGCAAAACACTTGGTTTATTTGTAATTTTACCCAAACACTCCCTTATTCCAAACACTGTCTTTTTCATTATATATGCAAGTTTGACAAAAAACCAAGATTGAGATGACGAGTAACTGTAACCAGACAGTCCCTCTTGCTACATATCTTCTACACGAAACTAAGAAATGTACATTTTAAAAGGTATGCTCTTATATCTCATGTTTTGAGAACTTTATCGTTTTAGCTCAATAGAGATGTGTTATCTGGCCTTCTTTCCTTAGTGTAATAGAGACCTTGTAATAAAAACATCAGGTGACGCATTCTTTTGTAACAGTAAAAGTAAATACATCAGGTTTCCTTCTGCATGAAATGTTCATCAACTGTTGAAAATTCTGGAACATGTGGTGAAGAAACCGAGTGATAAATTGAAGTCAGTTGTTCTTGATAACAAATGAGTTAGGTAACTAGGAGGTTGTATGTATTGAATAGAGTTCGGCGACTATCACCCAGCTATCCTATTTGACTCGGTTGACCTTTTCACTTTTTAGCTAACTTTTTCTTTGAGTTTACTCATATGACATTCTTGATGCTTGGATACGGTTCATAGTTTTTCTAATTTGTAGTTGCTTTTATTCAGAATAGTCTACGGCACGAATATAGTACGTGGTAGAAGCTACAAACCTAAAATTATATGGGTAAAATAAGGGGAGTGATCAGGTGAGTCCATTAACATGAGGAAATTCAAAGGCTTTAGATCACATTCCTGTTGCATTAAAAGATAAAATGAAAGCTACTATGCAGCTGATAGAGAAGAATTCCGATGAACATCACACGTTACGTCAACCTTTAAAAATGCAAAAACAAAATCCAGATCCAATTAAGTTACTAAATCCGAAGTTTGAGGAAAAGTAATACTCTTGTGTAATTATTCATTATCACAAATTTACACTTTAAAAGTCTATATGCAGAAATGGCTGAGGAACATGGGAGAGCTAGAGCTTTTCTTCAAGAACAAGAGCATGCTTTCAAATCGGACAACTTGGAAGAGCATAAAAATGAGGAGATAGTGCACATGCTTTCTCATTTGATATACAAGTACCTGATTCAGGTTAGACATTTTTTTTATAAAGGATTTCCTACTTATCTGCTTTGAAAATAAGCATATACCAACCTAATTTTTAAAGTGCTAATTGTTTTTATATAGGAAAATAATCATTTTCAATCAACATTGGATGGAAGGGTTGCCTTGGTGCCATGGCCAGATATGTTAAATCATAGATGTGGTGTAAAAGCTCGTAACCACTAAGGGGCCATTTTGTTTGTTGCTAGGAATCACAATGGGTATCACATTTGGTATGCGGTAGAATGACAATGGATATGAAAAAGTGTATCATTACGATTGTTTATGTTTTGTTGATGAAATATGGAATGAAAAAGTGTATAGATATTTGAATATTGTAGTGGAAAAGAGAGGAGCCCGCGGGAATGGATTTCATAGACACCAAATTGGTGTTTAATGAATCTATGACTATAATATACCCATTTCATTACTGGGCCGACAAAATAAACACCTTTAATCACTTTCATAGTCATAGTCTCATTGTCATAGTGGGATACCAAACGCACCCTTAGGTGCGTTTTAAACAGTAGTTTCGTAGGAGCCATGAACACCCCTTGAAAAGACCTAAACAACCCAATAAAATGTAAGTTTCGACCAGCGCCAAACACCCCTTAGAAAGTCCTAAATATTTTTCTGTAAAAGTGTATATTTTTCATTTTATATAGCGCTCTCGAGAACCTTTTCCGCATAATTTCCCAAATGCAGACCCCCTTCTCTTCGTTTATTAGAAAGAATGATTACATTTGATCCTAGGTATTGTTCAACGGTTGAGGAGGTAATGTCGCACCTATTTATCTACTCCTCACATCTATCAAAGAATTTACTCTAAATAAAAAGTATGGTTTGTAACTTGTATTAGGCACTTTTTGATCCATATTTCAAGAATATGGCTAGCACTGATAAGGATCCTTCTTCTCAACTCATTTCAAAGTTGGAATATAAGTTTGAAACAAGATCAAATACAAAGGAATATGTAAGGGAACTGACATATAGAGAATTTCTTGAATGACATCCCAGTATGCTAAAAGAATAATTGGATGGAGCTGAACCAAATGGCTTCATGTATTCGGTCCAGTCATTTGGAACTTCTAAATTATATAATTCCTTAGGGATTTAGTCTTGAAGCACTAAATAATCCGCAAATATTGAGATTCATAATCACAATTGCGGGATATGTTATGTTCACTGTTTGGTTACTTTTACGGGATATGGTTTTAAATCTAATTGCAACCATAAAAGTATAACCGTCATGACTTTTACTATTTGCTAAAAAAGAAAGCTAATTGAGATCACATTGCGGGGATCTTTTGTAAACTGTATATGAACAATATTGTTTAAGCTCATAATGGGCTGCTAAAGGTCCTGTTTTAGTCTACAATGATTGATCTCCATTCTCACTGTGAGGTTAAATCATTCTTATTTTATGGCATAATGAAAATTGGCTCAATTAAAATTTATAAAATAAGCCTACATTTTTAGTCATTACCGTCGTGTCATTTAAACTTTTACAATATTCATACTTGCTTTTTATCTTTTCTGGTCTAGAATTTAAACAGTGAGGATGAAGCTAAATGGTGGAGTCATGGTGGTCATAAGGATTGGAATCAAAATTATCTTTTTTGGGCTGTTTATGTGTCGATTATCTAGGCTCTGTACATGGGGCCTACCGCATTGGTCAGATGGTTGCAGAGGGCTGCAAAATGCAGGTACTGGAGCGTTATGGCGAGGTTGATCTTTTTCTGTCGGACATGGGTAAGTCTGCTTCTATTCATTTGCTGATATCGCATTAGCTATTTAGTCAACTTTTTTTTTCCCTTATGATAATTTATGATTTGCAAATTTTTATAGTTTACATTTCTTTCCTCTCTTAATACATTCAATAAATATGTTCATGTTGATTTTAACTAAAAAGGTCCAATATATTGTGGCTTTAGAGTTGAAAGGCAGCAAGTGTTTCCTGTTGGCCAAGCTCAGATTAACGATATTGACCTATCATGTTATTTGGGTCTCTAATAGCGATAAGCAAGCTTCAAAATTGAGATTTTTTGGGTCTTTGACAGGTATGTTTGAACATGGTCCCAATGTACTAGATAGTATGAAAATCCGTATGCATTTCTTGATCCTATTTATGAGTTTGTTGCCATAAGCATGATGCGTGGGGTATTTGGAATTGCTTACTTACTGCTTAGAAAATAAGCATATACCACTATACCTAAAGATTACTCATATGAGAATTCAGAAACTATTTCTTAACACTACGCCAAACACCCTTGGAAGTTTTCTTGATTAGGAAATGTGGTAAGTCTATTGGAAATTTTGAATGTAATTTAGCATTGTATGTTTGTGTTAACCTTAAAGGTGTTATTTACAAATTAATGGCTTGAATTGGAAGATATTAAAAGACCTTTATCGAGGCATTCTTAAGAGCGTTAACCTTCAAAAACATTGATGAACAAGTTACATAAAAGTTACAAGTTGCTCTAGGTATTATACTTTTCATTACTTCTACACAAGGTTACATATACATGTCTGAAGCATATAATATAGACACATGTCACGAGTACTTATTTGATACGACTCCAAGAAGATGGGGAAAATGGTATAAAAGATAATCCAAACAGCAAGGACCATTCGACAATTAACTAACACACAAGGGTCGAAGAGTAATTAGTTTATTTTATATTTCCTTATTTTATAATTTTGGTTAGCAAGTCATACATTAGTTTAAATAGTTATAGATCATCGATGTTAGGGTTTACCAATAGTTTTGTGAAGTCTTTGGACCTGGGAGAGACCTGCATCTCCGCTGTGCAGTTTAACTATAATGTCTGCGACAATTTCTATTAAATGGATGGAGGCATTGATCACCATCGCAAGTTGACACATTATCTAACGATTGCTGAACGTGATGCACAAAATAAAGAATCTTGCCAACAACGTGTTGTACATGTATCTTGCCTAATGTCACTCTATAATATTTAATGTTTAGAAAAGTGAAGTAAAGAGTATAAGTTGGGTTTAAACGGGTAATTATTTAGTATGGGTCATAATAGGCTATGTTGGGTTAACCTACACTCTTTTTCTTCAATATAAAATATAATTATAATTTGTTTTTTGTCAAATTGTTTAATAATTAATAAGAGTTAACTAATTTTCATGCTTAGCATTAACAAACAAGACCTACTTAACTAATATCTTAGATGATTCATTCATCATATTGATTGGCACAACATGTTATACAAAATCAAATATTTATAACACAATGTTATATATACTTGCATATTAGAGACAAATAAAGTCAAATGGCGTGCATGGTTCGGTCAAGATGGATACGAGCCAATCGTGTTTGTGAATGGTCCTATTTCGACACAAGATAAAGTTGCGAAGATTTACTCATATTAAATTGCATGTAATATGAGTACTAAACAGGCCTGTGCTTGTGTCATTGAGATTAAACTTTGATGTAAATTTAAATAAATTTACTTTGTATTTTTTAATTGTTATATAAATTTTAACTAGGCTGTAAACGACTGACGTTCAGTGAACATTTCATGAACCGTTCGGTAAAAGTTCGTTTATGTTCGTTTATTTATTAAATGAACGAACATGAACAATATTTTACGATCGTTTAGTTAAATGAACAAACATGAACAAAAGTCATGTCCGTTTATTTATGTTCGTGAACGTCCGATTATGCGTTCGTTAACGTTCGTTTATGTCCATTTATTTATTTATGCTCGTATATCAAATCTTTTAATTGTATAATGTTTAAATTAGTTTGTTTAAACAAAACGACACTTATAAAACAATATTAGATGCATAATTTAATAAAGTTTATGATTTTTTGTCTATATTTTCCTTTATATTCGATCGTTTATGTTCGTTTAGCGTTCGTTTAGTGTCATAATGAACAAACATAAACGAACATGAACAACTCATTTTCTTAATAAACGAACATGAACAAGAAGTTTCGTCCGTTTAAGCGTTTGTGTTCGTTTATTTGTCCGGTTAAAATTAAATGAACGAACATAAACCAGACTCCGTTCGTGTTCGTCCGGTTCGTTTACAGCCTTAATTTTAACATTCATTTGAGTTTAATTCATATACTATGTTGTTACAAAAAATTTGTATATTTTAATTTTTATATATATCTTGATGTTCATATATTTTCATTGTTATGCATTCAATATAAACACTGGTACGTTTATATCTTATTTTTCGTTAACTTAATTTTTTCAACGATATTCATAAGTGTAAACCACCCATTGGGCGGGCGAATTTTCCACATGTCCACATTTTGCAATCCTTTTTTAAAACCCTTCTTACGCTATACAAGCATATGTCAACGATAATTATAAGTCATGTTCGCCCAACTAAAATACTAAACTTTAGTCTGCTCAACATAACAAGGTGTTACAAGCGATGGTCACAAACTATATGAAACTCTAACAAAAAAATATACTCAGCCAACACTATTCAAATACATAATATCACAAACAATCTAACAAGACAATTACTAGCAGATATTGCTTGATTAAATTACAAAATTCAGCATAAACACTTAATGTAACAAACGCCTTTCATACAAAAAAACATATCATTGTTACGTTCCAACATACTACCCACCACTTATCACATACTTTCTCACACTATTGCAAACTCATGAAATGCATGTCTCGAAAATATAAATGAGAAGATGACTATAAAATGTGTTAAAATTAACCTATAGTAGATGCCTATGATTGCCTAATTGACAAATACTGTAACACAACTTTGAGTCAAAGCATTACATGCATAAAATGCATTTAAGATTAAAAAAAAAAAAAATTGATCATTAAATAAAAGAATTTGGATATAGTAAAAAAAATGGCAATAATAACACTCATTGGTAAAAAAAAATGTGTAAATATGTTTATACAACAATTTGTTTAGAGTTTCAAACAAAAAACGGCAATAACAACACTCATCGGTCAAAAAAGTAACAATTATTAAATTGGTTATAACGTTTATTGTGTTGTAAATTTCTAAATATTACATAATACTATCCAAAGAATAATTACAAGTCATGGCCACCCGATCTTAACCGTTTCATTTAACTTTTAATTACTTTTTAATAAATATTTGTTCTACTAAATCCTAAAATTAAAAACCACAAGTCATACCCGTCCATCGGACGGGTTTTGACACTAGTATATATATATATATATATATATATATATATATATATATATATATATATATATATATATATGTCTATCTTTGTCTCAAAGAAAATATTGTTTAGATCTGTTGCTTTGTTTTATGGCTTGTAAACCATATGTTTTTCCTTTAGAACAAAATTTGAGTATTTCAAATGAGCCTACTTTAGCTGATCATGTTTTAGACAAAATTACTCAATATCAAAAACTTATTGGGAAGTTGATTTATTTAACTCACACTAGGCCTGATATTTCTTATGCAATGCATTGTTTGAGTCAATTCATGCATAAGCCACTTAAGTCTCATCTTAAAATTACACTTAAAATTTTGAGATGCCTTAAGGGATCTCATGTAAAAGGAATTCATATTTTGCAAAATTCATTTGAGTCTCTTGAGACTTATGTGGATGCAAATTGGGCAAAGTGTGTGGCTACTAGGAAGTCTGTTATAGGGTCTTGTTTTTAAAATGGCTCATTGGTTTCCTGAAAATGCAAAAAACAAAATACCATTTGTAAGTCTAGTGCAGAGATTGAATACATAGCCATTGGCTTTGCCACTTCAGAAATTGTTTGGGTTCTAAAAGTTTTGAAAGACCTGAACTGGGAAAAAAATTTACCCGTGAAATTGTTTTGTGACAGTCAAGCAACAATTAAGATTGCTGCTAATCTTATCTTCCATGACAGGACTAAACATTTGGAAATAGATTTACATTTTGTAAGAGACAAGATATTGGCTGGTGTTAAAAATGAAAAAGTTCAATTAGCTAATCAAACAACTGATATTTTTACTAAGGGATTGGATAAGCTGCAACATGAAAAACTGGTTTGTAAACTTGGTTTGTTTGATGTATTCCAGAATTGAGTTAAGGGGGGGTGGTTAAAATTAACTCAAAACTGGAACACTAATACTACAGGTATTGATTATGTCATTTGTCTATTTCAGTTTATAGCTGGTTCAATTGTTCCTGCCAAGTTTGTAAAGAGTTTGTAAGTTCAAGGGCTAGAGTTGTCAAGTTGTGAAAGACCAAAGTTGAGGGCTATATAAACTCTTATTCCCAGCTAGGGTTTCATAACCCCAATTGCATCTTCACACAGTTTTCTCTCTTACTTCTTGATATCAACCAAAACCTGTTTCTGTGATCTTCATTGTTTAAGAGTGATTGTGAGTTGTTGAGTATTGTAATAGAACTCTTGATAAGTAATCAATAGTCTTGCACCTGAGTAGCAGTGGCAAGTATTGTGGTGTTATTGAGATTCAGTTGTGGTTTGTGAGTTGCTACTGATTAAGATCAACGGCTTATTGATCTTATTCTTGGTTTTGGTTGATTAATAAAAGTTACTCTTGAATTGGTCAAGAGTTGGGTTTCTGTTTTAAATCTTTGTTTTTTTACAGATAACCACCATCAAATGCTCTAATGGTAGTGTATTTGATTTCCTCACAATTGGTAAATATTTTAAACCTCGTTAAATGTGTACATTTGAGAGTGACAAAAAAAATACTACTGAAATTAACCCGATAAAACCGCAGGCATACATTTAAGTCAAAAAAGCTCGCAAATCCCAAAATAACATGAATGAGAAAATGTCAATACTCAATGGTTTAAAACACAAAAATGATTGTATGCCTGGTTAGGGAGGAGGGAGTGGTACTCTAATACCCTGGGTGCCACCTCACCTCTATCCAATAAAAACCCTCCAACTCAAAACTACACAATTCTACCCTAACACTACCCTAAGTGGAGGGAGTGGTACCCTAGTACCCGAATTCCATTTTTTTTAAATACATAAAATCACATACAATATTTAAAATAAAAACATACTATTTCATTAAAAATAAAAACATTACATAATACTTAAAAAAAAGAAACATAACATAATACTTAAAAAAAACTAGATTAAAAAAAACCCCACTAATCATCGAGATGCGGCAAGTATTGACGTGCTACGTGCTCCGTGAGATCATATCGAAGACGGTCATGGTGAACTTCGTCTAGTAACTCCCGCTACCACACGTGTCGTCGAACCTTTGGCGGGCCGGGCATCCATTATATGAACCGGTGAGATTGCCCTCCCCTCGCGTTTTATAACCATATTGTGCAAAATAACACACGCATGAACCTGATTGGCAATCTTCGCTTTGGTCATAGCTCGGAGAGGTCGATCGAGAATTTTCCATTTTCCTTTGAGAGCACCAAAAGCTCGCTCGACATCCTTTCTCGCCCCCTCTTGTAACTTCGTAAATCTCTTTTCCTTTGGGTCGGTTGGATACGGGTATGCTTTAACAAGTGTGGACCACTTAGGATAGATTCCATCTGCCAAATAGTAGCCGCGTTTGTAAAAGCGTCCATTCACGTGGAATGAACTATTCATCGCCGTTCAATTTCGATCTGTAAGATACTGGTCGGTGATTCAATACGTTGATATCGTTGTTTGACCCGGTGGACCAAAAAAAGCATGCCAAATCCACATATCTTGTGACGCGGTGACTTCAAGCATAATAGTGGGAACACCATAGTCACCTCTTGTATATTGCCCTCTCAAATGTCTAGGACAATTTTTCCATCGGCGTGTGTACAGATCGAGGCTACCAAGCATACCGGGGAGGTGATGCTTCGCATCATGGGCACGGAAAATGCGAGCAAGGGCGTGTCTTTGTCGGCCTCGTAGGTACTCTCGACCGTACAACTCAATGATGGCCTCACAAAATAATCAAGACTTTCACGTGACGTTCTTGCAGACATGCATAAATATTCATCATACTCATCGGGCGGATTGCCGGTTGCAAGTTGCCTAACGGCCGATGTGATTTTTTGTTTCGCCGTGAAACTTTTTTTCAATCGCGCGTCATAGCCTTCTTGAAAATATGGGTATCTCGCTTCAATGTCACCCACTATTTGCAAAAACATGCTTTTCTCTATTCAATTTTTTTTTAAAGTAATTGTCGTTGTACTTTGGTGTTTCAACGAACCAATAATTCTCTAAAGTTTCAAGACCTATTTCCCGATGACGATTTACGCTAGTTCGGCTAGAGCTTGCCGTGTCTTCAAGATACTGAGCCGCTAGTTGAAGCATATGTTGCAACGAGCTACCCGTGGATAGCTCGTCGGACGAAGACTGAATAACGTATTCGGAAGAATCGGAAGACATTTTTTTTGGAGAGATTAGTGTGTGTGTTTTTTTAAAAGTGGGGGTAATTATTTATTTTTTGAGAGATTAGTGTATGTTTTTTGAAAGAAATGAGTGTATGTTATTTGGTTTGAAAGGGATTTTTTTTTTCTTAGTTATTGCATGTTACCGTTTGATTGTATGCAACGGTTGAATAATTCAAAATGAATCAGGGTACTCGCATTTCGGAGCTCGGCTTCGAATTTCTACTCGATCCAACTACCGTGGCGGGCGGTGTACCGCATTCGAATGTACTTCTACTCGATGCCATACCCGCTCTCCACTCCCTCCTCTCTTATAGAACAAATTGAAGTGTCTCAAAGTGTTGTTAGAAGTCCAATGACTACAACAACAAACGGTCTATCCACTTTTCTAATCCAAAACAACAACACACCAACACCAAATGTTTATCTCCGTCGCCACCACAAAAACAAAAGTACAATCGCCGCTCACCCCGTCTTCGAAGAGAAACATGTAGAATCATCGGAGAACAGAGCGTGGGCTCATTGGAGGAAACTGAAACAACCAAAACTAATAGTAGCCCCAATGTACGATGGTTCTGAGCTACCCTTTAGAATGCTGTGTAGAAAATACGGAGCTCAAGCTGCTTATACTCCTATGCTTCACGCTCGCACTTTTGCGGAGAGTAATAAGTTTCGCAAAAGAGAGTTTGGCACTTGTGAGGTACCCACTATATAATGACTCCTTGATGAAATTTAATTTATTTTTGGTTATAAAACTAAACTTTGCAGGAATTTAGGATTCTTTTTTCTATAACATAGAGGCCATGAGACCTAGATACCTATTTTGGCTATTTCAAGTCTCTTCTTGTGAACTAGTTTGTATGAAACGCGGTATTTCCTGAAATTGATATTTGTGCAGTAAGATGGCTTGGATGTATGTCACTCACACCTAAATACAGTAAGCCAATAACCACATATGGATATGCAATCAATAGATTCCCTAATCTCACTAAAATATGACAATAGACAGTTAGAGCGAACTAAAAAGTAATGGACACACATGATTGGTTCAGCCTGATTACTGTGATCGACCTACGTCTAGACTGTCCTAGCAAGTCAATATTATTAATACAAGACTAGCACACAAGAGTGGGTTTTTAGAGGCTTGATCACATAGATAAAATCAGATATCAGATAGATTAGTTTGCTTGTTTGATTGATAGTGTATGGGCATGTCCATTGCAGTTTTGAATGAATTGTGTATAAATTGTTTGATGTTAATAAAATATTTCACCCCTTTGCACCAAAAAAAAACATAGATAAAATCAGTCTCCACATATATCTTTAGAGAGATAAAATGTGCGTGTTTCATGGTTTTTCTTATGTTAGACTTACAAGGGAAAAATGTCGGTGGATGTTATGGACGTTTACTTCAGAAATGCTGAGGATATATCTCTGCCAGTTCTTCTTAGAAGTTTGATGATTGATTCTGTTACTTTGTTTTCATAAAAAGTTATCCTGGACTTATAAGCCCTTTAGAACATTAAACATTACTGATATAGGTCTCTATTGATTTGTATTTGGAGAAGTATTGATTTTGGCATAAAAATCATAATGTAGCCTTGTAGTTTGCTTTGCTTACTGAGAAAAAAGTGTTTTGAATGCTTTACTTGCAAGATATATTTTCATGTCTATTTGAATTTGGTGATAGGAAGATCGTCCGCTGTTTGTCCAATTCTGCGGAAATGATCCAGATATCTTATTAGAAGCAGCTTACCATGTGGAGTCGTATTGCGATTATGTTGACATTAATCTCGGGTAAGCTTTCTCGTACCTCTTGTACCTTATACCTGCCTGCTTTCACCTCCTTTGAATTGCTGATTTTCAATTTTGATTAAACATGATAAGATTATAAACAGTGATAGTGATATGTTTGGACTTTGGACCGCCCCCTGTAACCCCACTCTGTTTATTGACATGTTTAAAAAGTTGTATACGGTTATGGTGGTGATTAATATCTACATTTACATTTTTGAAGAATCATCTTCTTTTTTACTCTTTTAGATAAGGCTGCCAAATTTAGATTAGGTTGCACCAGTCTGTTTCCGTTGGTGTGACTTATTTAGAATTTTATTGGGTAATTGCAATTATCACTTCTATGTTATTGAGGATTTGGATTATTTGGGTCACAGATATAAAACTCATGAGATTGTATTGGATAATGAATCCTTTCACAGTTACTAATTAAGAATTTAATATCATGCATCCATGTGATGAGTTTGAGAATTATATTGAGTGGAAAGGAGCATACAACTGCTAGAGTTAAATATATTGGTCCTCTTATAGATCAAACTTTTATGATATGAGATGTCTTGATTTCCTATTTAAACAATAACTCCCTGTTTAAGTTCTGGAGCTCTACATAAGAGACTCTCCCGTCATTGGGAGTCTCCTTGAATCTTCAATAATCTGGTGGTAAGTTCCTTGTTACCGTACAATGAAACTACCTATTGAATCAGATTGTCAGAGTTCTACTAGGATTACATATGTATTGGATTTTATAGCTTAACAAAGGCAAATTGAGTAACAGGTAAAGACTGTCAGGCCGTCACTGCTGACACTTTTCTGTCTAATTTTTGTACTTTTTAAACTATTTTGTTAGAACAAGAATCTTAGTCTTTATGAATAAAGAGAGTTAGGAAGTTCAAAGCATTTGTAAACATTTTGGTGCGACTTGGGAGCCGATCAACCAATTTGACAAGACTTTCCTTTTTAACTAAGTTTTAAATCTTGGACCTGTTACAGATAAAATAGAACCTAATGTTGGGCACTCTTTTTTCTCATATATAGTGAATACTCGTCATTTGCTGTTAGATCTTTTTTTCCCCATGTATGTCTGATTGTCTAATTTGACAGAGAATCCTTCATATATTCAGGTGGTCACACACATTGTATTATTTATTTTCAGGTGTCCTCAACATATTGCCAGGACTGGAAACTATGGGGCATTCCTTATGGACGATCTTCCTCTTGTCAAATCTCTCGTTGAAAAGCTAGCCACCAACCTTACAGTTCCAGTATCCTGCAAAATCCGCATATTTCCACAACTAAAAGATACATTAAACTATGTCAAGCTATTAGAAGATGCTGGTTGCTCTCTGATAGCCGTCCATGGTAGAACAAGAGATGAAAGAACCCATGAAAGGGCCAACTGGGTAGCCATTAAATCCGTCAAAGATGCAGTTAATATCCCTGTTCTTGCAAATGGGAATATCCGTCACATGGACGATGTTCAAAGCTGCTTAACAGCTACAGGTAGATATCCCAAATTGGGTGGGTTGGGTTATGGGTAAACGGGCGTTCGTGTCAAACTTGGTAATTTATTAGTATGGGTCGGGTTGTGCCAAAAGACACACTTTTTTCTTCCTTTTTTAAAACTTTATAGACAATCAATTGGTTGTATATAAGTATATAAAGTATATTGTTACAGAAACCTCAGTAGTTCAACCTATTTTACTTGGTTATATAGACAATCAATTGGCTAAATAAGTTTTATGCATTTTGGGTGACTTTCAAACCGACTAGTTCAACACTTCAACCCATTTGACTTTCTCATATTTTTTAGTTAATGTCCCAAACCTTCCCATTCACCGAATAAATGCTACTTATAACTCAGGTGTTGAAGGAGTAATGTCAGCAGAGTCTCTCCTTGATAATCCAGCACTATTTGCTGGATTCAGAAGTGGTGAATGGGTGTTACACGGTGATGATGGGTTTGAGGACGGAAACCTGGATCGTGCGAGCTTAGTAGTGGAGTACTTGAAGCTTTGTGAGAAGTACCCTGTCCGATGGAAGATTATAGTTTCTCACGTTTATGGAATGTTGGAGAAATGGTTTGAAGCGCATCCGGATATAAGAGATGATTTTAATATAAAAAGAGACCTAACTTTTGAGTATCTTTACGATTTGGTTGATCGGCTTCGGGATCGTGGTGTTCAGTTCCCTCTATACGTGAAGAAGACTCGACCAGAAACTTAACTTCTGTCCTTAATCTAAGTTAATACATACTTTAACTTATGAAGTCACAAAAAAAACTGATAGATATATTTTGAAATCCTAAAACGATTTTGATGTTATTCTTTATACATATGTGAATTTAATGTCTTTACTTTCTCGGTATATAGGCAGATGTAAACTTAAAGCCTTTATGTTGAAATATACAATATGTGTTTGGAACGTTACTTGTAATCATGTTAAACCTATCAAACTTATTATGTGTTTTAACTTTTGTAACATACTTATATTGGTTGAGATGTGTTATGCTTGTATTCGTTTAGTTATGTGCCGGGACTGAAAGGAGCATTTCAGTAAAGTTGGTAAAGTTAGGGTTGCAGGTGGACCGTGAACATAGGGCCTATTTTGTATAGTTGCATCGTTTGGTACTCAAAGAGTTTTTACAGTTTGATCACTATTTAGATCGAGTTGTACTTCTATTGTATTTCTGAGTTCTATGGCTTTTGCTGAAAAATGAATTCTGCATTGTGTTTGAGTCTTCAAGATTTAATGAAAGCGCATAATCGTTTGGTTTTAATAGTTTGAACACTTTTACTTCTGAAGTGTGTCAGGTTACTAATTCCGAACTAATATCGTATGTTTTCATTAAATTGGTTCGTGTTATAGATCTAAAGCCAGATGCCTTTGCAATCCTGATTTATTGTTTGAAGTTGCTAAACGCTTAGATGGCAAAATGAGTGGGTTTAATGAGTTCGATAACATGTCAAAACCAGTGATACTATACTACGATAAATATGCAGCGTTGAAGTAAACTTGAAATGTTGTCCAAAACAATAACATTTGTGTGTCACTTATAGGGGGTGTAAACGAGACGAGGAAGCCCGCGAGCTTTTCGTGATCGATTCGTAAAGTATTCGAAATCGACTCGATATAAATGAGTCAAGCTGGAGCTACTCGAGTACACTTTTGAGTCGAGTTCAAGCTCGAAAGTACTCGGCTCGTGAGGCTCGCGAGCCCTTATCCAGCTTCAATGATATTACACTTTTACCTTTTTTATATACATATATTTACGTAATTGTCATAAAATCGAGTCGAGTCGAGCTTGATATACCGATTTTTCATCGAGTTCGAGCTTTTAATGTGGAAATAATCGAGCTCGAGTTTGAAATGACGTTTCGAGCTCGAGCTTGAAATCCAAAGCTCGACCGAGCACGAGTCGAATTTCAAGCTAGAGTTTTAGTAATCGAGTCGAGTTCGAGCTTAACAGCGCTCGGCTCGTTTACACCGCTTAGCACTCATTTACAAGAGAGTTGTTTTAGGAAACAAGTCAATGATTGGTTTGGGCCGACCTGTGTCCACCAATACAGGCCCAAAGACCCTAGCGGTTTATTTGCAGTAGTGTGCACATCTTTTTTGCCCCCAAAACTCATCCCCTGCGGCGACGCATGAAACTCAAAACCACAATAAACAACCATCTCCGCATCTTCACCACCAGCAACCACCACTCCCTCACACAACTCATGACCATTTCATCTCTCATTCAAACCGTTACCTCGGACGACAACCTCTGCTCCGAACCCATATCTCCACCAGACCCACCACCATCATTAAATCACTCTCCATCATTTTTAAGCGGTGTAGATGGATACTTGACCCTAGAGGGTCGTGTTGAAAAAGCATGGACTTATTGGAAAGCTTTAGGAGAGCCTAAACTGATAGTTGCACCAATGGTTGATAATTCCGAGCTACCCTTTCGGATGCTGTGTCGAAAATACGGAGCTAGTGGTGCGTATACTCCTATGCTTCATTCTAGGATATTTTCGGAAAATCACAAGTATAGGTCACAGGAGTTTACCACCTGCAAGGTAGATTTTTAACTGATTTAAATTTGGAAATTTTGGTTGTGCTAAATGTATCTTGTCATTGTAGGAGGATCGGCCGTTGTTTGTTCAGTTTTGTGCTAATGATCCGGATACTTTGTTAGAGGCCGCAAGGAGAGTCGAGGCTTATTGTGATTATGTTGATATTAATTTGGGGTAACGTCCTGTTTTTATTGAAAAATACTACTACTTGTTAATCTATAATCGTTAATGCTAACATACATGTGGTACAAACTACTTGATACCTTTAATAAGTGAATGAATGCTAACATCTATGTTGCAAAGATACTTTGGCTTGAGTAAATAGTAAATACGAGTAATTACTTAAAAGTTAAAACACCTAGAAACATTTTTTGTAGATAGTCAATGCGTTAAATATGATTACCAAGACTATATAATTGTAAAAACGATTTAGAAGGTTGTATGTTTCCTTTTTAGCTTAAATTCTGATGTTACCCACTTGACCCCGTAAAAGAAAATGTAACCGCAATCAACCCATTTACCAAGAAACAGGTTAAAATTACCACCATAATTTTGAGGTATCATTACCCAGCCACCCAAGGAAAACAGTGTATCTTAGATGATTTCTTACACATTATTCGGCATAGTTGCTGTTGCTATCTTTAAGTAGAAGTTATTTGTCTCTGCTGCTAAATTTCCATTAAGAAGAGGCATCACAGCAGGTCATGAAGACTAATTTAGCTCATTGATACATCATAGCAGTGGCGGACCCAGGATTTTCAAGGGCGGGGGGCAAAAATTTTTTTTTTGATAAAATTTGTGATGAACTTTAATAAAAAGGTCATAAAAAAAAAATTTACACTAAAAATTGATAGATTAAGATAGAGATCTAAGGTTTTTACATTGTTTGATGTTAAGGTGGGGGGCAATTTGATTTTATAATGGGGTGCACTATAATAAAATGGTCCTAAAAAAAAAATTTTTACACTAAAAATTGATATTTTTTGGCGAACCATGGAGGGCCCCGCCCCCCCCCCCCCTATCCTCTATGTAGTTCCGCCCCTGCATCATAGTCATTCTTTAGCTCAAAGTGCATATCCCTCAATTTCTGTTGAAAGTTGGCACCGCATATTGTTATTTTAATCCACAAGGATTTCTAATTTCTTTTATTTCACTTGTTTGTCCCTCTCCTCTTACCAATGTAACACTTAAATTTATGTTGGAGATAATTCTTTCACTACAAAGGTGACCTACGAAATATAACCTATTATGTTGATCCCATATGCAGGTGCCCTCAGCGTATTGCTAGGCGTGGAAACTATGGAGCTTTTCTAATGGATAAACTTCCTGTAATAAAGTCCTTAGTGGAAAAACTAGCTTATAACCTCAGTGTTCCTGTTTCTTGCAAAATCCGAATCTTCCCAGACTTGCAAGACACTCTAAACTATGCAAAAATGCTAGAAGATGCAGGTTGCTCTCTTCTTGCGGTGCATGGACGCACAAGAGATGAAAAAGATGGGAAAAAGATTCGAGCAAATTGGGATGCCATACGGGCGGTTAAAAATGCTCTTAAAATCCCAGTTCTAGCAAATGGAAACATCCGTCGCATGGATGATGTCCAAAATTGCTTAGAGCATACAGGTGCTGATGGAGTACTTTCAGCCGAGTCCCTTCTTGAAAATCCCGCTCTATTTGCTGGATTCAGGTCTGATGGGTATATTGATCAGGGTGATTTAGTGGTTGAGTATTTGAAGCTTTGTGAAAAGTATCCTGTGCCATGGAGGATGATTAGATCTCATGTTCATAAGATGTTGGGGGAATGGTTTAGGGTTCATCCACATATAAGAGAGGATCTCAACAAGCAATCGAAATTGAGTTTTGAGTTCATGTATGATATGGTTGATCGGCTTCGGAATCTTCGTGTTACTACGCCTCTTTATGAGGGAAGTTCTTTGGAAACTGCACCCGCAAGCAAAGATGAAGAGCAGGTTCATTGCGCAGAGAGTTAACAAATGCATTGGAAATCCAAAGCAGGTTAACAACTTATATAATTTTTTATGAATTTAGTGATTAATTGGCTCTTCTATTGAAGACATGAGAGTGTATAATGCCATACATAACAAGCTAAGTAATATTTATCTTGAATTTTGAGATTAAACCACAACACAGTATTCTTCAACTTTGGTAGGTTTTTAAATTTGAGCTGCGGATGGTTCTGCTGGATTACTTGTAACAATAAAAGGTCATTTGTATTCAACATCTATTTTCCATACCGGATACCTCCGTTACCATTGTGGTATTCTTGTGTTTGTAGTATTTGACGTTAAAAATGAACTTGACCATTTCCAGTATTGACTTAAACAAACTTTTTTAATTTTCTTAAAAAACCGAATTCAAATCATGTGTGTAAAAAGCATACAAAACAATATACTTAAATCACCAATGTTACGAGTCATCTCACTGTGCTTATTTCACTTTGTTCAACTAAACAGAATTAGCATGTGAACATTAACTTATATTAACATGTTAACATTTTCAACTTTAAATTAGTACCCCATATGTAGTTTTTGTCTGGGAAAATATATTGTATTTATCGTGTAGAAGCACATGTACAATAACTTTATCTTACACCAATACGAAAACATTTGAAAGATGTAATATCAACTTCTCAAGGATGGTTTTGGCGATCTCAAAGCACATTTAGGGAACACAACAATTACATTTTAATTTCTGTGTTGATTACACTTTTGCAACTGGGTCTCAGATAAAATAACTTAATATTAATTTACAAGAAGCAAAATACATTCAAATCAATATACCAGTATCATCAATATGCGAAATTAGTCAGAACTTTACCAACTAGATGCTCCCCATATACAGCCCCTTCAAACTTCTTGTTGCCACCACTCTTCTTTATGCACATATCCAAGGGCAGTATTGTAGCATTAAAGTTTGTCTGCGCACAACACAAAATGGGCAACAAGATCAATTGAGAATAAAAATATGCAATATGATACACACGAAAAAGAGAGAGATGGAGACTAGCCTCGTAAAAGTAAGCCACACACACTCTGTATTTCGGGGAGTTGTTAATCACCCGATGCAATGTTGATTCGTAAAGACCATTTGTTAGAATCTGCAATTAATCGATGTTTCAGAGGATACAAAGTTGAGTGCTATAAGAAAGTGGGGGCTGGTATCTTGAGCTGTTGTACATACCTTTAGCATATCGCCGATATTGCAGACAAATGTTCCAGGAATTGGAACTGCTGATATCCATTCGCCTGAAAGGTTTCTTACCTTCAAAAATTCCAGTTAAGTGACTAAAATTAGCATATCAAAACCATAAAAGCACAATTAAATCACAAGCCTAATCATCAGTCAAGCTCAAAATTGCCAAAATTTAGGGGACTACAAAATGAGAAGATCATGTGTTCATGTCTATGGTATACACCGTGTTAAATATCTATTGGACAAACGGATCATGCAAGTGCATAGAGTGTTTTTGAATAGTGCCACGTTCTAAGAATTCTTTTAGTGGAACTTTAGAATGTAACAAACTGACCTGAAGCGCGGTTTTGTCATCATCCTGATTAACCAAAGTCAATAAACCTGCAATGTTCCAGATAATTTTCACTTGACCTGCACTAAAATTGTGTAAATCCCGAGTCTAAATTTGAGGAACTTACCGTAATCAGTGTGAGCCCCACTGGATATATTTTCACAAATGATGAAAGCATGACAAGAAAAAACAAGCTTAAATGAGAACCAGCAAATCAGGAAATAAATAAGTGTAACCAGATAGAGGTAACTGAATTACCATCCAACATCGTTCTTTGGCAAGCCCTCATCACTTATAGTTGAGGCACCAGGGTAACCTATTATACGCAATACCCAAAACGGATCTCCAGCTATTTTGCCTTCGAATTCATCTACTGAACCACCTAGTGCCAGAGCGATCCCTCGCATGATTTTTCTTGATAGCTCTGTCAGTGACCATCAAATCACATAAACAATGACGAACTGAAGGGAAATAAACAAATGGGTGCGACCTATATAACTATAGCATAGAAGTAAGATACCTGTGCAAAGGGTAAGATACTCCTCCATCAGTTTCTTAAATTTTGGAGGGTCTGTTGGCCTATCAGAAGACAAAAAACCTACTAAGAGATAATTTATAAAAATAATAACACTCCAAAGTTGTGTTATATTGCCACTGAGATTGACATGCGCGTTAGTATTATAGTGATATAAAGATGAGATTCAAAGTTTGATATACCATCTGTTGCTTCCTACTAACGGGTCGGAAAGACCTCCATACATCCCCTTGTTTAGTTCTGTATAACACTGAGAGAAAAGGCAGTTATAAGAAGACAGAATAATATAACGGTGTCTATCTGGTGGACAAAAAAAATCAATATGGAAAGAAAGATTACGCTTAATGAACAGGGAACCACATTCATAGCAATTTAAGCAAAAATAAACTCAAAAACGGGATATGATGTCTCATCAGAAAAGAAAATTATTCTTGAGACAGTTATTTCCTTCTAAATTAAGTTAAAGTAGCACGTACTTGGCTTGGAAATCCGAATATTATCTATCTCACCATATGAGTATCTAGAAAGCATGAAATATCGAGACATCAACATAACGCTTACATCTATCGCTTCGTGCATATCAGGTATTCCTTTAGTTATATTTTGACCAACTCGCTGATATCCCCTGCATCATAAACTCTACTTATTATGGGATATATGACTTCTTTATAATTGATCAAGCGAATGAGTTAATGTGATTTGGAAATAACCTGTATCCAGTTGCATCAGAGAGTTTGATCTTGAGTTTCTCCTCGTAAGGTAGATTGAAGAACTCGTGTGTCATATCTCTAACCTCTTTAATAAGGTATTCAGGAATACCGTGACCTTTCTGTACAATTAATATCTATTAGCAACAAAAGGAAACCGCGTATAGGAAAAACAAATCGCAAGGTGTAAGGATTCATATTTATCTATAATGAAGGAACTTATGGAAGCAGAAGTAGCAATTACCACGTAAAAGAATCCAGCTTCTCTGCAAGCCTGATCTAGGAGTCTAACAACTTCGGTAACATCTCTGTCCTCCATCGGATTCAGATCATCACACTTGGCTACCAAAGGACCAATATCTGCCGCATAATTTAATAATAAAACCAATGGCAGTGCATCAAGACAGTTTTCTTATCAATTCCAACATACAGCAAATCAAACTAAATGATCCCTGAATCCAACAAAGCACTTTCCAAATCCGATAGTAACATATAAGAGTCTAATCATCACAGCTCCAAAGCATCTTTTAATAATGAATACTCTCTAAGACTCTAACCAAATAAATTCTTATCAGTTTTGAAGATAAAAAGTAAACCTTTTGACACATAAGCATCATATGCATCCTTATCAGTAACTGAGGCCATACTCCTAGTTATAACGCGATAAATGTTGTTTGCTCACACTGAAAAAGAGTAACTTTCAGCTAGAGGTATCTATTTTCTTGCGAAAACAAGCGTCAAAATAAATTCTGATTCTAATTATCTGATTCATAAACTCTAATAGCTACATTGCAGCTAAAGTGATCTATTTATGATCCTTGAGCCTCACAAAAATCATTTTAAAAACCCATCATCAATATCTAATACACAACATGTCAAAATCTTTAAATAACATTTTATATTGCATAATGATAAATTATCTACTAGGATGGATGATCAAAACAAAATGAATAAAGAAAATTTATATATATACCGATGAGAGGGATGGATTGAAAATCGGTAGACATGATCTTGCTGGAGATTAAGATTCCGGTGGTCGGGTTTTGTTGTTTACTCACTTACAGTGTGTTTAACTGACTTACGGAATCTAACAATTGGATTGTGTGATACGGGAATCTATTTCTGTTGAAAACATATGGTTTTGTACTTTTTTACTCTTTTAATATTTAATAATGGACCTCATAATGGTGTCCATTGGGCTAACTTTATTTTCAGTTTCCTGTTAAATCTTTATAAATAATAGAGTGGCTAAAAGTTGATTGCAACATCATTTCGATTTTCATATTGTATAAAGTTTTAAAAATTCTCAGTAACTTTACTTTTCATTAATCAATATTATATTTACCTACTAAAATCGATATTGATTGGTTAATATATAAAATGAACAGAGACACATCAAAATAGAAAAGTAAATGACATAAAAGGAGTAACATTTTTGCTTGTAAAACTCTATAAATCCATACATCTTTTTAATAAATTGACAAATGTGAAAATTATTAAATTTCTAAACTTCATGTGCTTAAAAATGTGTCAGTTAACCGCTAAGGGTTGCTTAAGTGACAAAAGACGTGTGATTTTCATAACTAAAATGTAAAAGGTTTTAAGTTTAATTTTTTTGTTATGTGCAAGAAATTTTGAAATGGTCACACCAACTTTTTAAAAATAAAAATCTTTACTCGGTTTGAATATTTGTTACAGTTGGTTTAAAACCTTGTGAGTTAACCGGTTAAAAAATAAGAAATCATGCAGTTTTCTATTTTAGTTTGAACATTAGACGCTAATAAGCGTATAAAAAATATGCATGCAAATGATATGTTTGTAGTCGAATTTAATTGGTGCTATATATTCTAAATCCATATCGAGATATATCCTTAAAGAAGTTACATTTGCACAAATGTTTCCAACATATTTATTTAAAACTCAACCAACCTTCCCTCCCAAAATTTCAAACCTCGATCATAAATAACCAAATTTTACAACTAACACAAGCATGCACCGACCCAAAGTAGACGTCCACCTATGCCGCAGTCGCGGTCACGGGGCGGTTCCGACAGAACTGAAGGCTGTTGTTACCATCCTCAGCCACTCTTTCCACCATATAATGTGCCAATAAGTCTTTAGAAGACTTAACCAAATTTTCTTTACACAAAAACTCATCACTTGACACCCTCTCAACTTTCCTCTTATAATCATGCACGAAAACATGCGTTTTTCGATTACCACCTTTTTTGCTCCTTGCCAACACGCCCGCAGTGAAGATAGCGGACATCCTCCCCGGCCCATCAGGCCAATACCCTCGTGGACCATCGACCAATATGATGTCCCAATCCAGCTCATATAACTGGTTAGGAAGATCATTTAACCCGATTTTACAATCAGAAAATAAAAGGTTTTGCACGGGCCTACATTCGTTACGTGTTTGTTCTCTAACGGATGTTATAAGCTCGTTAAGCTCACTTATCTTTGTTGTGTATTGAACATCATACGCTTCGATTTCAGGGTGCTTTTCCTCTATGTAGGCAGCATAGTAACGGTTTTCATCTATGAAAACCGTACGTCCATTATGGTTTAATGCATTCCATAATAGGGTTTCGGGCGTGAGGCCAAAAACAAGAAAGTTACAAGGGGACTGGCATTGTTTTAGTACATCCGATATATGTTTTATATCGGTATGTGACATGTGCTCAGATGAGTTGGTATTGGCCGCGTAGTGGATTAGTGCTTTAACAACTGATTTAGGCATGATTTTGCGGTCCAAAGTGGACGAGGTTGTTGTAATGGAAGCTGATGTGGCAGTAGTGATGGCATTGAATGATTCGCGGGTGTATATGAAGGTAAGGAGAGAAGCAAGGGCGAATATAGAGACCGAGGCCACGAGCCAGTATAGGCGGTTCGAGGAACCTTGTTTTTGAATGTAGGGGTGGAGGAGGATGAGCTTTGTGCCACCGTTGTTGTTAACGGCGTTCTTCATTGTTTTCGACTTTGAGTGTTTTTTGGTTGTGAAATGAAGTATTTTTGAGTGATTTTAAAGAAGGAATTTGGATTGTCGACCAAATAAGGGTTGAAGCAAAAGGGATTGATGAAGACATAATAATGGTTAAGCTACCATCTTTGATTGTGAGTTCTCATCTGTTTTATAATCTGTGTGCACCTAATTAGAAATGCTTTAAGGAAACATAACACATGTCTAGAATGTGTGTGTTTTTTTTTTAAAGTGTATGAATAGATTTTACAACGCATCCGATTAATACACCTACCTACCGTACTATGCTTGTTTGACTCGTTAGTATAAGGGAGTATATGTGTAAAGACACCTACGAAATGACAAGACAGGTTAAAGACACCATACTCATAAAATGTCAATATCAATATCAATACTTACGAGTTACGATTAAAAAGTGAAAAGTAACTTGAGAGCAACTAGCTTCTACGCATGGGTACAAACACATATTTATTTATCGTGGGGTTATTCATACGGTGGCTATAATTTTAAATGTACCCTCCCTATTTTTTTTTGTTTTTTTTTTTGTTTTTTTTATTTTTATAATTTTGTTTATATCAAAAAGCTATAAACCTGAAAATGCGAAACAGTAAATATAAAGTTTAATAAGTCAAACGTTTAAAACTGTCAGAAATACGGAACAGAAACTGACAAAAAACTGTGTTGTATTGAAAAAAGTGGGGGACAAAGAGAATATTCCCTGTGATGTGACCCACTAAAAGGGTATTAATAGTACGTCCCATTTATTTAACCCTTGTTTCAAGATACTTAACAACATTCCAAGAGTATATGGTTCATCGAATTCATACTCTGTATAATTTCTTTTTTTATGTTTTAGAGTAGGCGTTGCAACAATCGTTTACAAAATAAGGTCAATGATTTTTAGCATTAGATTGTTTTATGACGCTCATTTCTACACATGGACGATGATATGTAAAATTTAAGTTACGTAAACATGAATATGTTGTTAGATGATGAAAAACTTCGTATGTGATATGTTTTATTAAACTCCTCATATGATTGAACTCAAATAACATAAACCATATATTGAAGTTTAGAGAATGAGAGAGTTCATGTCATAAGGCGGGAAAAGTCATTACTTCTTATTAAACTAAAATGAAGATAAAAGGCTCTATTTATAGAGCAGAAAGTCAAATAACAAAAGTCAAACTATACTACTGCTACTTGTACAGTACAATTATCAAAGCTATAACATAAACACTGCTACTCTAAATATATACATTGACATATTACATAACTCTACATTGGACTTGAGCCTTCTAATGAAGCTTTAGCTTTGTTGGCTTGGTAGACTTTGACTGCTGAGCTATGTTGCTGATATGGTGAACTGAAGGATTAGAATTTGTGCCATTGTGTCCTCCTTTACCACCCCCCCCCCTAGTTGGCAATGTGTATGGATCACATATGCCAAACTTGGATAGACATGTATAGTGAAGAGCCTTTGGTAATCCTTTGGTTAGAACATCTGCAGCTTGAAGTTTAGAAAGGATGAACATAGGAAGCACTTGTTTGTTCTTTATCTTATCTCTAACAAAGTGGCAGTCAATCTCAATGTGTTTGGTTCTGGCATGATGTACAGGATTGGAAGCCAATTGTTGGAATCACTCCTAACTTGTATTTCAAGTGTTAGTAATTAGTATGTAATAGGTTGCTTAAACTAGGCTTTTATGTTAGTTATTAATGGCAAGGTTTATGTAGAAAGCCCATAAGCCTTGGCCCAAGCCCAATAATGAAGGAATGGACTAGACATGTTGCCCTAGCTCTCTTCCCCTATAAATACTAATGTAAACCTTCTCATGAAGGTTGGTTGTTCATTTCACTTAATATCATACGCCTAAAGTTCTAATATTCATACGTGTATATTGTGTGTGTGCTCAACCAATCTCTCTTTCATCTTATTTCTTACATATTGATCCTTGTGTTAACTTATGGTGACCTAACAGTGGTATCAATCGCCATCTAGTTGGGTGAAACACTTTTTTTTGAAGTTATATACTATACGCGTGGGTTTTAAGGTCATAAACTTTCATACGCTTAAAGCTTTGGTTTTTACACTTGTAAACTCAAGATTCTTGTGGTTTAAAGTTTATTTAGTGTTAAAGTTTAAGTTTTTTGCATCAAGTTTCAAACTTTACGTGTGTAGATTAGTTTTTAAGCTTGGTTGGATTCGTGTGTACTTTTATACGCGTAAGGTGAAAAATAGTTTTGGATCATCAAGTTTCAAACTTTCTTGTTATTTTGGTGTTTTTGAAGCTAGTTCATCATTAAAATCAGGTTACAAAACACTTTTGGGCATAAAAATCAGTTTTGGCGAACTATAGTACTTTCTACGCATAGCTAAACCCTAGTTCTACTCGTATACTCCTAAGCTACGCCTATCAGTTTCTACGCATAAGGAATTCTTCATTTGATCAACAGAACTCAAAGATTATGGTTACGTATTTGACAGAATCCCGGTGTACTGTGACAATCGAAGTGCTATTGCGATCTCGTGCAACACCGTTCAACATTCAAAGTCCAAGCACATCGATCTTCGATATCATTTCATCAAAGAGCATGTGGAAAAGGGTACCGTTGAATTATATTTTGTGGGTACTGAACACCAACTGGCGGATCTTCTCACCAAAGCCTTGGCTCCTGCTTGGTTTACTGATTTGATCCACCGGATTGGCATGAGGTGTTTGACTCCAGAGGAACTGGACAAATTTTTAACACAATCTTGAAACCAGTCAAACACCAAAACCTCTTTTGTAAATAAACTTTTCAAAAACAAAAAATATAAAAATATAAAATCTGATAAAATACAAAAATTTCTTCTATCTAAATTCTTTCCAACATTACAAGTACAAATCTTCCGACAACACTTTGTTCTATCAAAGCTTTCATTAATTTTCCCAAACAAGTTTTGAGGGGAAGAATGTAAATATTTTTTTCAATCTCATAAAACCTTGTACTTGCATGTTACCTAAAGATGTTGTTTCTTTGAAAATGGTGGATATGTTTCTTGTTTAATACTCTCCTCGGACTAAAATTTGTAAAATTTCATCATTTCTAAAGTCGAGGGGGAGTTTTGTCAAGTTTCTTTTCAAACAATCACGTTTTGCTAAACCAAAATGGAAGTTATGGGTCTTGGTTGAAAATAGTTGAGGTGGAAGGGCTATTCTTGTCAAATTTGAAAACAATTTCAAACAAAACCTCCACCTAACTATTCTTACACATTTACTACACCCATTTAATATTTTCAACCACCATATCCACGCCTAAGATTCAAAGTAAAATCCGTGCATCAAACTTGAAATTTGTAAGTGTAAATCGTTTCTTTGTGTGATTACAAACATAGGTTTTGAATCTTATTAAAAACCAACGGTTAGATTTTGATCTATGAGTGATTTAATGATCTACGCATACGCGTATGAACAAGATATCATTATTGTGTGTTTAAAATTAAATGGATAGTGTCAACGTGGTTAAAATCAAGTTTTATAAACATTTTCATCAAAAATTTCAACCCATAAACTGTTTTTAATCGTTTTTTCAAAATTAGGGTTTATGCGTGAATTTGGGTGTTTTCACTTGTCAGTGTTTTAGGTTAATTAGATGCTTGGGATATGTTTGTTACATGTTTAATTGTCTAATTTCACCTCTGATTCATACCCAGAACCAACAATTTTGATAAATCAAGGTTTAGGGTTTATATGTGCGTAATATTAGGCACTTTTGATTCAGTGAGATTTTGATGTTATAACTTGTGATAACTTACTCCTCTAGCATATAAGATTACCCAGAAAACGTTTGGATGATTTCCCATGGTTGAAACACTTACACGTAGAACTTGTTATTAGGGTTTTAGATACCTACGCCTAAGACTATTATTGTTCAAGCGTAACTGAATTGAACTTGATATGCCATATGATTCTGAAAGTGATTGAATAACATGTTAATATGGGTGTTATGGTTAATCTATTACAGGCTTCTACGAGTACAAGAATCAGAAAAAGGTGTCTTGGCTTAAGCATATGGAACACCTTATGCGTAGATGTTACGCATAAGAGAAATCTTACGCGTAAGGGTCTACAATGGACTACGTGTATCCTGTGAAGGATATGCGTAAACTTGGACTTCTACGCCTAAGGGCTACTCTTACGAGTAAACCTTACGCGTAAGTCCTTAACCTAAGCCTACGCGTAAGCCTTATGCTAAGAGTTCACTTCTATGCGTAAGCCCTTCTTACGCCTAAGGGTGTCTCCTACGTATAAGCTTATGTCTACGCTTAAGGCTACCATGTTTACGCATAAGCTTACTTGCTTACGCCTAAGCCAATTTGTAACTTAACTTTTGAAATGTTACGCGTACAAACTTGTAATAAGTTACTCATAATGTCACAAAACCAAAATGTCACTAATAAGCTACAAAAGTTAAAACGTTGTGTGATTAAGTAAACTTTGGACTTTAACATTCAAAATTAACATACTCACGTAACTTATCACGTCAACTTTGGACTATTGGACCATATGTGACTTTGGACTCGTAACATTCA
Source organism: Chrysanthemum makinoi (assembly GCA_910596185.1). NCBI lineage: Eukaryota > Viridiplantae > Streptophyta > Magnoliopsida > Asterales > Asteraceae > Chrysanthemum > Chrysanthemum makinoi. Next base: position 126,864,661 of record OU343219.1, read on the forward strand.
TTAACATAACAAAATTCAATAATTGGACATTAAAATCAACTTTTAACTAACATAATGTCTTTCGATATGTTGGTTCTTTTGTCTCAATACCTTTCAGATCACAAAATGGACGTCATCATGGAAAATGTCAACGCACCAAACGAACTCACAATGGAAGATATCTTCCCAACTGGTTTCAGCAAATCAATTGGAAAGAATAATCTCAGGGTCAATTTTGAGAACTTCACCTGCTCGGAATCATCTTGCAGAGTTGCTGTAGATATCCTTAAAGTTCATCCCTACAGTAACATGCTTACCAACTAAGAAACTGTTCCTGAAATCTACATAGGGAAACAATGGAAAAGGTTGATGGACAAGATGTTGTTAAAGTGACTCTCAACGACAAGGAAGTCACTGTCACGGTAGCAAATATTCGCACGATTCTTCTCTACCTGCTATTCAGCCTGATGATTATGTACCGACCCCGAATGAAGAGGCAATAATGCAATTCATGGTCGACATCGGCTACGATGAAGCTGCTGGAGTCCTAACCAAGCACTCCACGGTAGATCTTAAAATCATTCCTCAACCTTGGAGGACTTTGTACATTATGATCGCTAAGTCTGTGTCTTGAAGAGACAGCGGTCATGAGCATCCTAAACTCATGCACCTGCAAACTTTCTAGGGAATGGCCAACAAACAACACATTGACTATGCAAGCATGATCTGGGAAGATATGATGTCTCATCTTAAGAAGCCTGGGTCAAAGATTCCTTTTATCATATATACGAAGTTGTTGATTCAGAATATTCTCGGGCAGAATCGGGACATCCCCATGAGAATTAACGACCCCAGGAATCATTCCATGTTTTGTGAGCCTACATTAAACGTTGTGAGATTTAAAGACTCATCAACAAAGAAGCAAGGTGCAGTGTTACTGGACTGCCTTCTCACTGACACTATTAAGAGTCTTCCATCGTATCTGCGATATCAAGAAGCAGTGAGTGCAGGTAAAGTCGGTTTTATGGATGAAAAGACTTCAGCTGTTCCTGTCAAGAAGACAAGAAGATCAGGAAGCACTGGTAGTACCGGAAGCACTGGGAGCGCCCTCAAGTATCCAAAGAGGCATCCAAGCTTCAAGAGAAAAGTCCCATCTTAGAGCGCTCGTCCAAATGTTAAACCGGAATCTATTCCAAAGGACGACGATTCTGAAGATAATGAGTGTGAAGAAGTGGTTTACTATTCCGAAACTGCCATAGATGATACAACCTCACCGAGGTCAGATGAAAAACCACCAAGTCCCAAATCAGACAAAGGGAAGACACCAGTCGCTGAAGAGGAAGAAGAAAGTTCTGATGAAGAAGACCCAAAGGATGAACAACAATTCCACAAGAATCTTAAGCAACTGAGGTTAGAGCATGTTGCTAAAGAATTCAACCTTCAGCAAACCAGAGGCCCTGGAGGTTCCAGTGGTGGAGCTCTCATCACACCAGTTCTTGATGCGGTTAATCAACCCGATAAGGGAACTGGTACCACCACTAAGGAATCTACAGAGCAACAACAACAAGAGTATGAAGTTCCGTTCGACTTTGAGGAAGAAGAACAAGAAAAGACTGAGAAGATAACAGATGAAGATGTGGAGAAAGCGGCTAAGGAAAAGGCTGAAGAAGAAGCTCGGGCTAAAGCTGATGAAGATGAAAGGATTCAAATTTAAACTGACAACTTGTAGGACCTTACTTTTATCAACCTTATCACAAACCCAACACAAATACAAGTATCACCACGTGAAACCACGCTACGCGTAGAACACGTTCAACCAAATACAAACGTTAAGCTTAGAAGATGAAGAAAGAAAAGATTAGAAAGATGGTGACTTGATGTTTAAACAAAACCGTGTATGTGGAGATAAGATAAACACAATAAAGTTGTATATTCCTTGAGAGAGAAAGTACGCACATACACACTTTCAAGCACACCCCTCAAATGACCATTTGAGGGGTATTTATAGTCCAAGGGACTTGATGCCCTAAAAGGCTTTCCATGGGCCTCGTGGGTTGGACATGGATTGGATTGGGTTGCTTGAACTTAAACAAGGCAAGCTAATCCTAACGCCTAGCCATTTAGCTTAGTCCAATCCACGAGCCCGTTGACTATTCTAGCACGATATCTAACACACGTTACAAAGTTCCTAATCGTGAATGACCATCACTTCTAATATAAACTATTAAGGCTAACAATCTCCCCCTAAGGGGTGGTCATTCAAATGATGCTCCACTTGATTAGGTCTTTACTTTTCTTGAGCTCGAACTTTGTGCGTAGATATAGAATAGTCTTGATTCTTTGTTCCTTCATGCTTTGTGATCAGATAATGTGGTTGTCTGCCGTTTTCAAATTCGTTGGTTAGGTGTCTCCACGTCTTTCTCCACCATGCTCACACTTCTATTTGTCTTTTGGTTACCAATGATGTAGTTCTCGAGTCTTTAAACTTTGTAGATTCTTTGACATTGATGAAGAATCATCTTTAACATTGAGTAGCCTTTTGATTTTGATGAGAACTTTCATGTGTTGTTGGTATGAGCATGTGGATAGTCTGCACGATCAATCCGCTCCGGAGCTTCCATAAGAAGAAAACATAAAACAGGTTAGTAATAAGCGGATTCCGGCACTTACAAGTTTGAATTTCGAGGGTGTTAACAGCATAGTGTGAAAACACATCTCTAATTCTCACAAAGGCCGTTCCTGAACTGGAGTCCCACAAGTGAGATAACGAGATATACCGAAGTACATCTACAGTTCAGATGAGTCGCTGAGGTACACCGAAGCATCACCTCACGACTGTAGACCGTTTGAGACACACTAAGCATAATCCACAGGGAGTTACCGAAGTGACCTGCTGTCAGGGCTGCTTGATGTTGACCATGGCAGGAGTTTCCATTCAATCACTGAAGATCACAGAAGTGAAACTTCTCATAAATGTTCTGGCAGATAGCTAAGATCTGCGTAGGACTCTATAATACATCACTTGTGTCCTTATTGATGAACAACAAGCGATGTCATGTCATGTATTCCTATGAGATCTTTTGATGAATCTCGTGGCTCTAGACTCAATAAGTGCATTATGATTTTCTTAAGCGGAGACTAGGGAGAGGGTCTCCTTCTTCAATATCAACAATCTCTAAGAGAAAGTCGATAGATTATGTAGGGTTCCCAGTGAGAATGAAACAAATCCTTTTGAGAGGAATTGAGTAGCAAGAAGGTTTAGTGCAGGTCGTCACTTTGGGTCCATGACGTCTTTGTCTTCAATACCAATGTCATCTTAGTGACAACCAGTAGCATATGTATTGAACCGGTTTTGCCCTAAGGTTGAATATGGAGGGCTATTTCTTTTCACCCTTTCATTACATTTCTTTTTAATTCTTCAACCCCTTCTTTCTCCTTTCTCACATTACTCCTTTTTCAATCATTCCTAAGGACTTCTAATACTAACTATTTGTGATGTCCTTGGGTAGATCCCTCCGGCTCTGGCGGATCATAGGACGAATTTCCTATCCATAGTCACCTTATAACTCCATGACTATCCTATTGTTGCCATAAAACCATTTTTCTTGAAAATCTCTCAAAGTGTTTATGATAGAAAACATGTTTGGAACACTCTGAGAGTTTTATATTTTCAGAATCACTCCCCCTTCACATGTGCTTATGAGTTTTAACAAAATATGCACATCGAGGGTAGAGTTTGCACTTTTTGAATTGATCGGCTCATGATAGACAATTCCCCACGAGACACTGTTACGTTGCCTAGTTAAAGAGTTCAATTGTCAGGTTTTAGGTGACAACTAGCTCTAATAACTAACTTGAAGTTGTAAACACTCCTTGAAAAGGAGGTTAGACCCATGAAAGTGCATATCTATCACAAGTTTCTCGAGATGGTACATTTACTAACATTGATTCCCGTCAATTCGTTGGTTCCGTCTGAGTCAAGCTCATTTGAGATTCAAACAACGATCATTAAACTTTTTGATCACATTTTAATCACGTCTCCTCCCCTTCAAAAATAGCATATTTGTGATATTTTTGATATCAAAGGATTAAACAACATTTTAGAATCTTTTGGGGAGACAAGCGGATTTGATTTAAGCATGAATTTGGAACATTTTAGTTTTATACTCCCCCTTTAATAAAGCATAATCAATTAAAGGGTTTTAGAAGGAGTTATCTTGAGCACAAAGTATTTTGAAAGATTTTGAAAAAATCTTTTTGAACAATCTTGAAAAGGTGCTCAAGATGATGATGATTTCTCACCATTTTTAAATGTAGTGCACTGAAGCGTACACTTGATTTTTCTATAAAAGCACGAGTTTTGATTTGAAAAATAATCAAAAGTCATCATTATGGTCCGGGTTTTGTACTGATGTATACGAAAGCCATAGATTAAGAAGTTTTGAGAAATGACATGTTTTGAAAAACATTAAAGAACTCTCGCTCAAGCATCTGTACATACCCGTATCATTGTTGAATGACATTTCTAGAAACGTACAGAATATCGATTATACGAGAGACATGTCGTGAGAAGAATATTTTTGGATTTTTGATTTTATATTGTTTTTGTATTTTTTGAAAGTTTTATATTTTTATATTTTGATTTTGTTGGTTTTTCAAATTTTGTATTTTGTTTTTCAAAAATATTTACAGCGAAGTGTAGGATATTGGATTTCACATACACATCAAACCATAGCACAAAGTAGGCGTATAAGTGGAATTCTAGAGAGAGAAAGTTAGAGGTTTAGGGAACTTTAGTGAGAGAAAGAAAATTCTTATTATCAGCTCCACCTCTCTACCTTGGGAGGTAGAGAGTATTTATAGTCTTACATAAAACGCCACACAACGGGCTGTGGATCAGGCATACAGTGGGTAAAGACCCGTCCGTCCTCCACGGTGTTCCTTAACAAAATACTACTTAACTAAATATAACTATGACTACGAGCATTCTAACTATTACATATACTTGAGGTGACCGACTCTTTAATACCGGGAATTTCTAATTCCTAACAATCTCCCCCTAAGGGAGGTCACCTCAACCATATACTAAAATGACATTGAATACAATCAGATATTACATTAACAATTGATCTTGCATTCTTGATGTAGTACTTTGCTCTGAAGCTCATAGTCATTGATTCCACTCATTGCATGTTTGGTTAATCCAAGTGGAGGTCTTTTATTGATCCACGTGATAATAATGTTGGGCCAGCTTTTGAGATCATCAGCAAATAGAAAATCTCCGATACATCCATTGTGGTGTTGGTATTATGTGATGATGTGACTTTCGAACCGACATGCTCACATTCTGGATCATGATATCTTCTCATCCGAGTAGCGGAAGCTTTAGTTGATTCATGATATTGGCAGCAGCGTAGCAGAAGCATGGAGTTAGAATATCCGAGTCATTGATGCACCAATCATGATATCTTTTGATATGAATGTGTTGTGTGAGCATGCGGTTATTGATTGACCGCTCCATTACGATCTGCAAAGCGTCGGGTGTACCGCATACAACAGTTAGCAATAAATCGCACGAAAGTGTCTTTGATCACTTTCGTTGAATTGAGGTACACGCCCACGGTTCCCCGTTGATCAGTACAAGTACTGCCTGTGATCAGGAATAATTACGAAGAATTTCCTTGACAGGGTTTCGCAGCTGCTCTAGCTGTTCTCAAACCGGAACGTCTCAAAGAAGACAACACGGAGTGAGTGAACCAGCGAAGTTACGTCCACTGATTGATGAAAAGAGATTTGAAAAACAATCGTGTAATGCTCAATAGAAATTGTTTTTGCAATATAACGAAGGTTTTAATGAAAATCAATTATCAATCATAAAACACCTTTTGATTTGAAAAATTAGTACACGGTCGACGTGCTAATGAAAAGAGTTTTAAAGCACAAAGACCGGTTTTCAAAGGTATCCGTCAATCCATAACCTGAACCGGATTGATTCAAAAGATTGAATCGCCCCATTGTTTCTGTTCGGTTGTCACATGGTTGATCTGTATAATAGATCTCACATGCCACCTACCAGGAGCTTTTTAGATGTTGGCTCCAGAAGGCTTTCCATCTTCACAGTGAATATGTAAACACATCACTCAGATGTTCTGGCAATACCACAAGGATAATGCGTAGGACTCAAGATATAATCTCTCTTTTCACATTGTGTGAAACAGAGAGTCTTCATTGAAAGTGTCCTATTGAGATTTATTGATGATCTCGTGGCACTAGACTCAATTTGTGCATATTTGGATCCCATGTCGGAGACTAAGGAGAGGGTCTCCTCCTTCAATATCAACAATCTCTAAGAGAAAGTCGATAGATAATGTCGGTTCCCCGTGAGAATGAAACAAGTCCTTTTAAGAGGAACTTGAGTGGTTTGGAAAGTTGAAGTGCGGTGCGTCACTGGGTCCATGACGTCTTGTCTTCAATACCGATGTTACCATCGGTAGCATATGAATTGAACCCGGTTTTACGCCCTAAGGTTGAATAAATGGAGGGCTATTTGTTTTCACCCTTTTCTCATTCAATTCTTTTAATTCTTCAACCCCTTCAGTGCTTACCGAGACTTCATAGCTAGAACTTTGTTGGGTTTATTCGATACTAGCTCAGTCTCATCCGCACTCTTCCCATATCTCATTTTTCTCCTTTTATCATCATACCTAAGAACTCTACACAAACTAGTGGATAGTCCACTGGTAGATCCCTCGGTTCAGCGGATCATGGGAACACATACCTAACCTTATCGTCCTTATATCACCATACATAATGTAAAGTTGGTCGGTCTTTTTGGTATTGTTCATCTGCCATAGGAACCAATTGAAAACCATTTGAAAATCAATCCGGATACTTATGATATTTTATCAAAGCATTTTGTACCGAATTGTTTTTGATATTTTTAGAAGAAGAACTCCCCTCAACATGTGAATCAAGTATTTGAAATAGTTTTCCACACGGAGGCAAGAGAAAGAATTAACTTCTTTGATTACCATTTAAAAAAATATCAACATCACTTCCCTAATCGAATCAAGTAGATAAAGCATTTTGGGAAAGGATGAGGTTTTCATGATTTTGCTCCCCTCAATATGTGCCTCGAGATTTGAAAAGAGTTTTGCACATACTGGAGGGAACCTGCACCTTAAGATAAGTTATCACGTTTCAAATCATAGGTTTAAGATAGATGCTCCCCCTCAACATGTGCATGGAAAATTTGAAATCGTTTGTCATATGTGGGAAGGAGAGCTTGTACATCCTTATAAAACCATTTACCAAATTATCGGTTTAAATCCAATTTAAATCACACATTCTCCCCGATCACAATTATCAAATCATTTGAGATTTGTGATCTCTTATAGATTTAAATTGATTTTGAAAGCTTTTAAGGAGAATTGTGACTTGATTATGAAAGCGTTTTAGCTGATAATGATCGGATTTTAAGACTTTAGACTCCATTGATAAAACATGCTTGAATATCTTTTGAAAACAATTGAATGTCAAATAACTTTTTAATTTAATTGAAATCATTCTCCCCCTCAATCAATGACATAGGTAGTTGATTGAGAGATTGATATTTTGACAAATAAGTCCGGATGATTATTAAAAGCAGTGAGTTATTTTTCAAAGCAGTTAGTTTTCAGCAGATAAATGTTTAAAGAATCAGAGCATGGAATTTTGAAAACATGATAAAGTATGGCTCTGTTCTTTCCTTGAAAAAGCGGGTTACTTCCTGAAATGACAATAAACCATTGTTTCTCCTTCTCCCAAAAAATAATTTTTTGATTTTTGGTTTTTTGTTTTTTTTTTTTTTTTTTGGAATTCGAACAACATCTAAAGTCCCGTGTCATTCTTTGAATGACAGCACAAAGACCGTAGATATTATCGAACCGAGAAAACGCATGACAAAATGACAATATTTTAGAAGATTTTTTGAATTTTTCAGATTTTTATGGTTTTTGAAGGTTTTATAGTTTTGTATTTTGATTTTCGAATAGATATATACAAGAGATAGATGAAGATAGACCTTAACTCCTCGTCTTCCTCACGAAGGCGTTTGAGTGTTTCGGTTGAAGACTTTTCAAGCCAAGACGTGGAAGAATAAACTCAAAACGTTCTCTTGGAAGAGCTTTGGTGAAGATGTCTGCTAACTGATATTCAGACCTCACAAAATAGAGTTCCACTGATGAGTGTCTAAATACTCATCATTTTTGTACTGTTTAGAATGCCAAAAACATCTGAAAACACTTTCGAAACACATCAAAATGATAAAAATATCACAAACAAGTGTTTTATATGTTTTAAATGCAAAAACACCAAAATCAGATGAAAAACGTACCAAGTTTGCATAATTGGCAGTTTTAGTCCCCCATGTTACAAAAGTTGTCAAATTTAGTCCCTGGTAATTCAAAAGCTTGTAAAATGTCATTTAAGGTCCATAAGATTCAAAAGTTGTCAAAACAAACCCTTTAAAGTTCAAAAATCACAAAATGACAACTTTGGTCCCTTAACTTTGAAAAATGTCAATAATAGTCCTTGGTTAATTTAAAAAGTGAAAACTATCAACTATTAACCTTGTACTATTTATAAATGACAAGAATGGTCCTTATGATAGCCTTGGAAAAGCTACAGTTTCAACCCTTCATGTTTGGTGGTATTACACATTTGGTCCTTGGGCTTTATTACACAAATAACCAAACGGACCCTATTATTAGTTAAAACCAAATCCAATCCACTAAACCCGCCGGGCCCAACCTACCCAAGCCCAAACCCAATACCAGTTTTAAAAGAAAACCGCGCTCACTGTTTGTCTCCCTCACCTCGCCTGAAACCCAAAACCAGAGGTGGTTTCCTTACCACCTCCTTTCCACCTCATTCAACTTTCCAGCTCATTCCCCCTCCTCACATCTTAGCCCACAAGCAGTTAATGCTTCCCCACCATGAACCTTTACTGTAGCACTCACATAAACCTGTTTTTGCTTTTCAAGTCATCCTAAACCCATACCTACTTCACATATTGTCCCCTCCACCTCTACAATACTCCAAAGTTCTTTAATTGAACTAAAATTGCCTCAAGCAACCTTATTCACTTTTGGCGCCAAATCCAATTTGATGGCTAGGATACGTTTGACTGAATCAAAGGCTGAGATTGTTGATGGGATATGATCAGAGACATGTGGGGAGTTCAAAAAGGCTATAAAGAAAGAGGAAGAGTCATTGGAGAAGATATCTAGTGTAATTTTAATTTAAGCTTATGTCGTTTTTGTAAAATTTAAATTTCCAGTACATTTTAAAGTTTCCAAGTGCTTTGTAATCTTAGTTCAAGTAATAAAAACATATTTGCAGTTTAAATTTCAGTTAAGGAATTCGAATCAAGTTTATGCAATTTTCACCTTAAAAAGTCTCAATTTGGTCAAATGATGTTTGTAGTTGTTACTTTGGATTCTTAAGCTAAAATAAGCTCTTCTATAGCTTATATAAGCCATCAGATATATTTAAGTTCAGTTTAGAGTTCTAATTCAAAAATTCTCAAAAATAAAAAAATTAGCTTAAAATAAAAAATCATGAAGAAGGTGCAAGGAAGCTGAAGCATGGTGATTTCTGGATTGCTTATGGGTTTAGAGCTTCTTGGGAAGCAATAGGGTGGGTTCTCAGATCTTGGGTCTCCATTTTGTGCATAAACTCATTTTGTAAGGCATTTCCTCAAATTTTCCAATTCTTAGTTTAAGCTTTTAAATAGTGGTAATTTCAGTTCCAATCTGTTTTATTATAACTAATTTAAGATATTAAACAGATTATTTGGTCTACACATTTGTTTTAATACTAAACTTTTCAAAACAGTTCATTAAATGGATGTTTGGATCTGCTAATTATCTTGAGTTAGGAGTTGTTTGTAGTTAAGTTCTTGTATGAAGCATGCTATATTAGTTCTAAATAGTCAAGTTAAACCATAAAAACTAGTACTTATTAGTAAAAAAGTCAAAATCATTTTAATCTAATCTTTGTCAGTTAACTGTTATGATTTAGAAGATAAATTTCATCATAGTTGTTTAAAATTTGATCACCTAGCTTAATCTCATCTCAACATAGCTTATTACATCATAATTAGTAAGCATGATTGATTTAAAATTCATAAAAGTCAACTGCTTAGTGTAATATAGAAAGTCAAAATTTCGCTTGGTCGTTTTTGAATAAACTTTAGAATTTCATTGTGTATTTAATATTAAGATTTAGCTTATAAGGTTCTAGGATAGTAAAGTTCATTTGTTTAAAAAATTATAAAAATACTAGATTGATTTTACTCAGCTTGTAAAGTGCTTATTTGTTACCTTGTTTTGAGTACCTTGGAGAAAGTGCTCGTGCACAGTTGTGGTACCCCATCTCACAAGCTCTTAGAAAGCTCATTAGTTACCTATAGCTTATGTAATTTAGCTTTTTGAGTAGCTCACATGGCTGTCTCAATATTCCAGTTTTTATTTTTCCAATTTTAGCTTATTTACCTAACCTGCAATAGCTTTTTAGATTTGTCCATTTTGTTTAAGTTAACAGTCAATCGGTGTTCATCGGTTTTAAAAGCTTCTCATAAGTTCAATAGTGTAAGCCAATCTTTGTAAACTAGTTTTTTAGATAGCTCAGTTGGTAAGCTAGCTAATTCAAGTGTTCATTTTCATTTTTGAGCTTATTCATGTGCTTAAAATTAAGGTAGAAGGTGCTTAGTGATTCAAAAGAGTGTACTTGTGTAACTTGTGTTTAGCTTTTGCTTATTTGTGCTTAATCAGTGCTTATTATTAGTTATTGTGCTTATTCAGTGTTCAAACTAGCTTATTTACATTAGCTTAACTTATTTCCATCATACTTGTGCTTATTCAATAGCTTAAAAATCATTTTAGTTTAAAACATAGTGCTTAATTCCAAATTTAGTTCACATGTGACAAAATCTCACTTATTTCAGTGCTTATCAGTGGTTCTTGTAAAAAGTCATAGTTATAAAAGTTGCTTATCTTGTTGAGTTTAACAACTTTGTAAAGAAAAAAATCAAAAATAAAATGTTTAGCAAAAAGGGGGTAGGCAGGCTCGAACACTGAGACCTCCCCTTTGGATAGTGAATGTGAGTACACTGTAACCATTAGCCCTTGGGTCTTTCTTGGTTTAGTTTTGCACAATTAATCTCTTATATACATATTGTTCAGTTTAGCTTATTAGGTGTATTTGGCTTATTTCGAACTTATTTAAAGTAGCTTTTTCAAGTTTTTTAATTTTCATAAATCGTATTAGTATTTAGTATTTTATAAAAAGTTTTAGATTTTTCTCATTAGTTTTAGTATTTTTAAACAATTAATTAGTGTAAAATCTTATTTAATTCATAATAAAAAATATAAAAGTCTAAAAAATATAAATCTTTTTTCTAAAATTTTCTTTTATCATATAGTACGTAATAAAATTGTTTTTACACTTGTAGGACTTTTATTTCACAAATTTTACGTTTTTGCTTGCGCTCTCGCGTAATTTTTAGATTTAACGTACGTTTTCATTTTAAATCTAGTTTTTAGGTAATTTGAGTTTACGTTTTAGTTTAAATAGTTTATTTAAGTCATTTTATTTTATAAATCACATAATCATCATTGTAAAAATAGTGATAGCGTTTATTTAATATATTTTATCTTTTTAATTTCTTTTAATTTGCATTTAAGTCGCTATAATTTGTAAATCTTTTCTTTAGGTAATTTTCCATCAATAACCTTACTGATCACTATCCTTAGTGATCATTCTATCATCTGATTAAGTGTTTATACACCAATTCATCCTCCGTGGGACTTAACGACCCAGGAATCCCCTATATTCCTCTGATCTAAATTGCATTTGGTGTTTGAGTTGTTTTAAGTTTGTTACGGTTGACTATTCACAAGTGGTTAGCTTGTGTAATTAAACTTGACGGTTCAGCATCAATCAAATTTTGGCGCCGCTGCCGGGGAGGCTGTAAGCGTGTTTTTAGCATTTTTCAGACCCGTACTTGCACATATACCACAGTTTGTAAAAAGTTTTCTGTAAAGTTAAATATAAATCAAAAAAAAAAAAAAAAAAAAGTTCATTAACACTTTTCCTAAAGTGTTAAAAACACCAAAAACAATATAAAACAACAAAACAATCGTAACGTTTTCTAAGCTTGTGTTTCTTTTAAGGTGATTCTTAAAGAAATGGGATTTGGTTAAACGAGACGATACCAAAAATATTTTCCAAAAGTTTTTAAACCCATTTGCACAAATCTATACCTACGTCTTTTTCAGTGGTACTTAATATATACATAAAAATCAACCACCGCAAATCAAGGCAAGTACACCTACTAAGCTGGGGGTGTGACCATAATAAGTTCGAACCACGATTTAAAACTTGCCATTGTGTCCTTGTGATTTGGTGTACCTTTTCAAAGAAGCCATTTCATTTGTGATTATTGGTTAAGTTCACTTGTCGTTTTGCCTCGCATTTGTTTTGAAAAATTGATTTTTATACTTAGTGCATGCGCACTCGTTCTTCCAGTTCTACAAGTCCGCTTTCAGAACTTGGAAAGATTCCTCGTAGGCGTAGAGGGCGTTACGCTCCTTCGGCCGTGGTGAGGCGTCTACCACCACCACCACTGCGAAATGGCGAGAAGACAAGCCGATGAATGAGCTTCTCCAAGCACCCATCGAGGGTTACGGAGATGCCATTTTTGTCCCGGCCATTGTGGCTGATACTTTTGAGCTCAAAACCGGGTTGCTTAATCTAGTAACCCAAAGCCAATTCTATGGTTTTGGGCGGGATGATCCTCATGCACACATTCGATGGTTTAACAAGATTGCATCTACCATCAAGTACAAGAATGTCCCACATGAAGCTATCAAGCTTCTTCTGTTCCCATTCTCTCTAGAGGGACAAGCCCGGAATTGGCTTGAGAAACAACCCCTCGTTCCATTGAGACATGGGAGGATCTAGTTACCAAGTTTGTTAACGAATTCTATCCTCCATCCCGAACTACAAGTCTTAAGAATGAGATAATGAAATTTTCTCAGAGATTTGATGAATCATTCGGGGAGGCATGGGATCGTTACAAAGAATTGCTTCGCAAGTGTCCACATCATGGTTTTACCGAGTTAATGCAAATGGATACTTTCTATAATGAGACAAGCTGACCAAGACTCTCTGAATGCCTCGCGGGAGGTAATTTCCTTAGCAAAACCACAAAAGAAGCCTTACAAATCATTGAAAACAAGTCCCAGGTCCGCTCATTCCGTACAAAGGCATATCGGACTCAGTCTAATCTTTGGATCTTCTACTTCATCTCCTGTGAGTACATCTAGCACCGATGCTAAGATTGATAAACTCACAGATATTGTTCAAGCTTTGGTTCTTGCTAACCAAAAGAAAGTCACTTTCACTCAAACACCATCACATGGTGAAGTGAAGAAAGTTGAAGTTTGTGTTACTTGTGGTGGTCCTCATGCATACTACAAGCATCGCCACCGATGGTAGTCCGTTTGAAGCAAATGCTATAGCCGGTACTTCAAATCAAGGAGGTAATCAATACCGTCCTCATAATGAACCAAACTACCGTGCTAACATTTATCGAGCACCACCGGTTTTAACCGAATCCTAACCGGAATCGAATCAACCTAGAATGAACCAAGGTTATCAAAACCAAGGTAATTTCTATCCTGGACCCAATCAAGGTTTCCAACAACAAGGGAACCTTCATCAAAACAATTTCAATCGTGGGAATCAATTTCATGGGAATGTGAATCCTAATCAAGGGAATTTTCAACAACAAGGTCATAATCAAAATATCCGACCTCAGAATTTCCCTCCACATCCTCCGGTACCATCATCGATGAGTTATTGAAGCGATTCATGAAATCCCAAGATGAAATGAAGCAGTTGTTGGTGGTCAGATTGCGATCTCAAAAAGTCTTTAAATGATCAACCCTCGGGCTCAGGAAAACTTCCGAGCAACACGATCGCTAACCCGAGGGCGATGCTAAGCGATCACAACCGAAGTGGTGTTTCATACAATGGACCCACTATTCCTACTACCTCTTCATCTTCTCTCCGAAGGTAGTGGAAAGTGAACCTAGGACACACAATGGACCTTCGACTCCAATGCCTCCTCCACTAGGAGAAATGAGTCAAGTTACAAAGGCGACAAAGGACAAGGAACTTCCTATTGATAATGGAGGTACCAACAATGTCCGACCTCAAGTTGTCCGAAACCCAAGTCTAATCCAAGAGTTGTTTTGAACCACCAGTAGCTCCCGTTGAAAATACCAAATCCAAATCTTCTATTCCTTACCCATCACGTTTGAATGAGCAAAAGCTCCGCGAAAAAGCCGGTCATCAAATGGAAAAATTCTTTCAAATTTTCCAAGAACTACATTTTGACATAAGCTTTGCGGATGCTATCATGTTGATGCCCAAGTTTGCATCAACTCTCAAACACATGTTAAGCAACAAGGAAAAGCTGTTTGAAATGGCTAAAACTCCTCTTAACAAGAACTGCTCTGCAGTTATCACGAAGAAGCTTCGAGAAAAGCTTGGAGATCCTGGAAAATTTCTCTTACCTTGTGTATTTCGAGGAATGGTTGAATGCTTTGCCCTAGCAGATCTTGGTGCAAGCATCAACTTGATGCCTTATTCAGTATGGAAGAAACTTTCTCTTCCGGAACTTACTCCTACATGCATGACTCTCGAGCTTGCGGATCGTACAATATCCCGTCCTCTTGGCATTGCCGAGGACGTATTTGTGAAAGTAGGAAAGTTCCATTTTCGGTGACTTTGTAGTTGTTGATTTCGATCTTGATCCACGGGTTCCTCTCATTGTTGGTCGAGGATTCACGAGAGCGGGCCGTGCTCTCATTGATGTATTTGAGCAAGAGATCACATTACGTGTTGGTAATGAAGCTGTCACTTTTAACCTTGATCAAACTTCGAGGTACACCGCAAATTATGATTCGAATCGGTTAACGAATAGATATCATTGATGTTGCTTACGAAGAGTACTCGCAAGAGGTTCTTGGTTATTCTCATAATTCTGTGATTGGGGATCCCACCACATCTTCTCAACCTATCATAGCCAATTCTACTCCTTCTCTCACTCCGTTTGAGGGAAGCGACTTCATCTTGGAAGAGATTGAAGCATACTTGGCTAGTGATTCTATTCCATGGGAAATTGATCACGCTCCAATTGACATCGAAGGGGACATACTTCTCATTGAGAAAATGCTTAAAGATGATCACTCATCAACCCCTCACACTAGTGATGCAATTTCGGAAGAGATTAATCACCATGAGATTAATCCGGAGGGAGATATTCTTATTCTTGAGAAGTTGTTAAATCGGGACACTTCTCCTCCACTCCCTCCCGTCAAACTTCATAACAAGGAAGTCAAGTCGGTTGAGAAAAGCTGAAGAATTTCTGAAGTCGAACTTAAGGACTTACCTCCTCATCTCGAGTATGCATTTCTTGAAGGTGATGATAAATTACCAGTCATTATTGCTCGAGATTTGAGTAAAGATGAAAAGTCTGCTCTCATAAAGATCTTGAAGTCACACAAGCAAGCAATTGCTTGGAAACTCTCCGACATTAAGGGTATCAACCCTGAGTTTTGTACTCATAAAATCTTAATGGAGGATGACTTCAAGCCAGCAGTTCAACATCAGAGAAGAGTAAATCCAAAAATCCATGATGTTATCAAACAGGAGGTTATCAAACTTCTTGATGCAGGATTGATTTACCCAATCTCAGATAGTCCTTGGGTTAGCCCAATTCATTGTGTTCCTAAAAAGGGTGGCATTACTGTTATCACAAATGAAGATAACGAGTTAATTCCAACTCGATTGGTGACGGGATGGCGTGTTTGCATTGACTATCGTAAGTTGAATGACGCCACTCGTAAAGACCATTTTCCTCTACCCTTTATGGACCAAATGCTTGAGAGATTAGCAGGAAATGAATACTATTGTTTCCTTGATGGTTTCTCAGGGTACTTTCAGATCCCCATTGATCCAAAGGATCAAGATAAAACTACATTCACTTGCCCATACGGAACTTTTGCCTCTGAGGCGTATGCCTTTTGGCTTATGTAATGCTCCTGGCACGTTCCAAAGATGTATGATGGCCATTTTCCACGACATGATCGGGGAAACAATGGAGGTGTTTATGGATGACTTCTCGGTCATTGGGGATTCGTTTCAAACATGTCTCTCCCATTTAGATAAAATGCTTCAACGGTGTGAAGACACCAATCTTTGTCTAAACTGGGAGAAAAGTCACTTTATGGTCAAAGAAGGCATAGTCCTTGGCCATAAAATTTCAAAGAACGGGATTGAGGTAGATAGAGCAAAAGTAGATGTTATTGCTAAACTACCTCATCCTACTACCGTCAAAGGTATTAGGAGTTTTTTAGGTCATGCTGGTTTCTATCGTAGATTCATACAAGATTTTTCCAAAATCGCCCGGCCAATGACCCATCTTCTTGAAAAGGATGCTCCTTTTATCTTCTCACCCGAGTGCATCATAGCTTTTGAAACATTGAAGAAAAAGCTTACTGAAGCACCCATTCTCGTTGCTCCCGACTGGGACTTGCCTTTTGAGCTCATGTGCGATGCAAGTGATTTTGCTATCGGTGCAGTCTTAGGGCAACGTAGAGCAAAGCATTTTCAGCCTATTCACTACGCAAGTAAGACTATGACTGAAGCTCAAACTCATTACACCACCACAGAAAAAGAGCTATTAGCCGTGGTGTATGCATTTGAGAAGTTTCGACCGTACTTAATCTTGACCAAATGCATAGTGTATACGGATCACTCGGCTCTCAAATATCTCTTTGCAAAACAAGATGCAAAGCCGAGATTGCTCCGTTGGGTTCTCCTTCTCCAGGAATTTGATATCATCATACGTGATAAAAAGGAGTCGAGAACACGAGCTGCGATCATCTGTCGATTAGAGAACCCTCACCAAGATGTTTTCGAGAAAAAGGAAATAAATGAAACATTTCCTCTCGAGACACTCAATGCGGTTTCTTTTCGTGGAAACTCTTCTACCCCATGGTTTGCTGACTTTGCAAATTACCATGCGGGTAACTTCATTGTGAAAGGGATGTCGACCCAGTAGAAGAACAAATTCTTCAAAGATGTTAAACATTACTTCGGGGCGACCCTTTCTTATTCAAAATCTGTGTGGATCAAGTCATCCGACGGTGTGTTTATGGACAAGAAGCTCTTGACATTCTCAAAGCTTGCCATCTTTGGACCCACGGGGTCATCATAGTCCAAACTACACCGCCAAAAAGGTGTTTGATTCCGGGTTTTATTGGCCCACAATCTATAAAGATGCCCATGAATTTGTCAAAACTGTGGCGCTTGTCAGCGTCATGGAAACATATCTCAAAGAAATGAAATGCCACAAAATGCCATTCAAGTTTGTGAGATATTTGACATCTGGGGTATTGACTTTATGGGGCCATTTCCTTCGTCTCGTGGTAACAAGTACATACTCGTGGTTGTTGACTATTTGTCAAAATGGGTTGAAGCGAAAGCTTTACCTACAAATGATGCCAGAGTAGTTGTGAAATTTTGAAATTTCTTTTTGCGGTTTGGAACTCCTCGTGCTATAATCGGTGATCGTGGTACACATTTTTGTAATGACCAATTTGATCGTGTCATGCAAAAGTATGGTGTTACCCACCGTCTATCTACTGCATACCACCCCAAACAAGTGGGCAGGTGGAAGTTTCAAACCGTGGTATTAAAAGAATCCTTGAAAGGACGGTAGGCGAAAATCGTGCATCACGGTCGGATAAAGCGGATGGCGCACTCGGGCTTTTTCGACTTACAAAACACCAATTGGGTGTACTCCATACAAGCTAGTGTACGGAAAGGCATGTCATCTTCCGATTGAGCTAGAGCACAAGGCTTACTGGGCCTTAAAACATGCAAACTTCGATATACTGACAGCCGGTGATCACAGAAAAGTTCAAATGAATGAACTAAATGAACTCCGTGATCAAGCTTACGAGAACTCTTTGATCTATAAACAAAAGACAAAGAAGATTCATGACTCTAAAATCAAGAACCGCGTTTTCAACGTTGGTGATCGAGTCCTTCTTTTCAATTCTAGATTGAAGATTTTCTCTGGAAAGCTCAAGTCCCGGTGCGGTCCATTTACTATCACTAAGGTTTATCCTTATGGTACCATTGAGTTATCTCAGCCTGATGGTCCTAATTTTAAAGTGAATGGTCATCGATTAAAGCATTACTTTGGAGAGGACATTCCCCCTGTGATTGTCCCGGATCTACAAACATTCCCCATGAACCAATGAATGCGGGGATCGAGTCAAGCTAGTGACTCGGGAATCAAAAATAGTAGCACACACCATATGGGTTTTTCACCCATGTTTACGTCTTCTTACCCCCTTTCTACCACCCTAGTGTGGGGAGTTGCCCCCTTGTTGTATATGTTAATCTTAAAAAAAAATGTATATATAAAAAATAAATAATAGCCGTAGTATTTCCCTTTTATGTTCTATGTTTTGGCATAACCGCCGGTACTTTGAATATTGAGGGCAATATTCATTTTAAGTGTGGGGGGGAATTCTCACGAATTTTATCATATTTATCCACCCAATTCCCCAGTTTTTGGCCAAAATTTTTTTGGAGTAAGTGTTTTTCACTTACTCGGCAAATGGTAATCAGTCCGCCATGTCTAACCCACATAAGGATTGGCTAATCCAGAGCAAAGCGGCTCTTGGTAAAGATATCTCAAATCCGTTTATGGCTTGCAATTTGCCCAAAATTGTATGGTGTTCAACTCACCATATCTTTAAACTAGTGAAAAGTTGGCTAGCCCGCAAGTTTATGGCTTGTGGTAAAGGCGGTGGAAAAACCATAATTGGTAATCAGCTCACCAAAGATAATATTGATAATTTATCTAAAGAGTTGGCTAGTCGAGAAAAGCGGCTTACGGTAAAGACACATCAAATCCGTTATATGGTTTATGATTTGCCAATAAATCAGATGGTTATCGGTGTACCATAGTTCTTACTTGAACTGAAACATTTGGCTACTCCAGAAGTGATGGCTTTTGGTAAAGAGTTTTAAAATCCATTAAAGATCTAAATCATTGCTAGGGACTAGCAATATCTTAGTGTGGGGATTGATGAGTGTGCAAATACTCATCATTTTTGTCTTGTTTAGAATGCCAAAAACATCGAAAACACTCGAAACACATCAAAATGATAAAAATATCACAAACAAGTGTTTTATATGTTTTAAATGCAAAAACATCAAAATCGGATGAAAAGCGTACCAAGTTTGCATAATTGGCAGTTTTAGTCCCCCATGTTACAAAAGTTGTCAAATTTAGTCCCTGGTAATTCAAAAGCTTGTAAAATGTCATTTAAGGTCCATAAGATTCAAAATTTGTCAAAACAAACCCTTTAAAGTTCAAAAATCACAAAATGACAACTTTGGTCCCTTAACTTTGAAAAATATCAATAATAGTCCTTGGTTAATTTAAAAAGTGAAAACTATCAAATATTAACCTTGTACTATTTATAAATGACAAGAATGGTCCTTATGATAGCCTTGGAAAAGCTACAGTTTCAACCCTTCATGTTTGGTGGTATTACACATTTGGTCCTTGGGCTTTATTACACAAATAACCAAACGGACCCTATTATTAGTTAAAACCAAATCCAATCCACTAAACCCAGCCAGGCCCAACCTACCCAAGCCCAAACCCAATACCAGTTTTAAAAAGAAAACCGCGCTCACTGTTTGTCTCCCTCACCTCGCCTGAAACCCAAAACCAGAGGTGGTTTCCTTACCACCTCCTTTCCACCTCATTCAACTTTCCGGCTCATTCCCCTCCTCACATCTTAGCCCACAAGCAGTTAATGCTTCCCCACCATGAACCTTTATTGTAGCACTCACATAAACCTGTTTTTGCTTTTCAAGTCATCCTAAACCCATACCTACTTCACATATTGTCCCCTCCACCTCTACAATACTCCAAAGTTCTTTAATTGAACTAAAATTGCCTCAAGCAACCTTATTCACTTTTGGCACCAAATCCAATTTGATGGCTAGGATACGTTTGACTGAATCAATGGCTGAGATTGTTGATGGGATATGATCAGAGACATGTGGGGAGTTCAAAAAGGCTATAAAGAAAGAGGAAGAGTCAATGGAGAAGATATCTAGTTTTAATTATAATTTAAGCTTATGTCGTTTTTGTAAAATTTAAATTTCAGATTACATTTTAAAGTTTCCAAGTGCTTTGTAATCTTAGTTCAAGTAATAAAAACATATTTGCAGTTTAAATTTCGGTTAAGGAATTGAATCAAGTTTATGCAATTTTCACCTTAAAAAGTCTCAATTTGGTCAAATGATGTTTGTAGTTGTTACTTTGGATTCTTAAGCTAAAATAAGCTCTTCTATAGCTTATATAAGCCATCAGATATATTTAAGTTCAGTTTAGAGTTCTAATTCAAAAATTCTCAAAAATAAAAAAAATTAGCTTAAAAAAAAAATCATGAAGAAGGTGCAAGGAAGCTGAAGCATGGTGATTTCTGGATTGCTTATGGGTTTAGAGCTTCTTGGGAAGCAATAGGGTGGGTTCTCAGATCTTGGGTCTCCATTTTGTGCATAAACTCATTTTGTAAGGCATTTCCTCAAATTTTCCAATTCTTAGTTTAAGCTTTTAAATAGTGGTAATTTCAGTTCCAATCTGTTTTATTATAACTAATTTAAGATATTAAACAGATTATTTGGTCTACACATTTGTTTTAATACTAAACTTTTCAAAACAGTTCATTAAATGGATGTTTGGATCGCTAATTATCTTGAGTTAGGAGTTGTTTGTAGTTAAGTTCTTGTTTGAAGCATGCTATATTAGTTCTAAATAGTCAAGTTAAACCATAAAAACTAGTACTTATTAGTAAAAAAGTCAAAATCATTTTAATCTAATCTTTGTCGGTTAAGCTGTTATGATTTAGAAGATAAATTTCATCATAGTTGTTTAAAATTTGATCACCTAGCTTAATCTCATCTCAACATAGCTTATTACATCATAATTAGTAAGCATGATTGATTTAAAATTCATAAAAGTCAACTGCTTAGTGTAATATAGAAAGTCAAAATTTCACTTGGTCGTTTTTAAATAAACTTTAGAATTTCATTGTGTATTTAATATTAAGATTTAGCTTATAAGGTTCTAGGATAGTAAAGTTCAATTTGTTTAAAAAATTATAAAAATACTAGATGGCTTTTACTCAGCTTGTAAAGTGCTTATTTGTTACCTTGTTTTGAGTACCTTGGTGAGAAAGTGCTCGTGCATTGTGGTACCCCATCTCACAAGCTCTTAGAAAGCTCATTAGTTACCTATAGCTTATGTAATTTAGCTTTTTGAGTAGCTCACATGGCTGTCTCAATATTCCAGTTTTTATTTTTCCAATTTTAGCTTATTTACCTAACCTGCAATAGCTTTTTAGATTTGTCCATTTTGTTTAAGTTAACCAGTCAATCAGTGTTCATCAGTTTTTAAAAAGCTTCTCATAAGTTCAATAGTGTAAGCCAATCTTTGTAAACTAGTTTTTAGATAGCTCGGTTGGTAAGCTAGCTAATTCAAGTGTTCATTTTCATTTCTGAGCTTATTCATGTGCTTAAAATTAAGGTAGAAGGTGCCTAGTGATTCAAAAGAGTGTCTTGTGTAACTTGAGTGTTTAGCTTTGCTTATTTGTGCTTAATCAGTGCTTATTATTAGTTATTGTGCTTATTCAGTGTTCAAACTAGCTTATTTACATTAGCTTAACTTATTTCCATCATACTTGTGCTAATTCAATAGCTTAAAAATCATTTTAGTTTAAAACATAGTGCTTAATTCCAAATTTAGTTCACTGTGACAAAATCTCAGCTTATTTCAGTGCTTATCAGTGGTTCTTGTAAAAGTCATAGTTATAAAAGTTGCTTATCTTGTTGAGTTTAACAACTTTGTAAAGAAAAAAATCAAAAATAAAATGTTTAGCAAAAAGGGGGTAGGCAGGCTCGAACACGAGACCTCCCCTTTGGATAGTGAATGTGAGTACAGTAACCATTAGCCCTTGGGTCTTTCTTGGTTTAGTTTTGCACAATTAATCTCTTATATACATATTGTTCAGTTTAGCTTATTAGGTGTATTTGGCTTATTTCGAACTTATTTAAAGTAGCTTTTTCAAGTTTTTTAATTTTCATAAATCTGTATTAGTATTTAGTATTTTATAAAAAAGTTTCAGATTTTTCTCATTAGTTTTAGTATTTTTAAACAATTAATTAGTGTAAAATCTTATTTAATTCATAATAAAAAATATAAAAGTCTAAAAAATATAAATCTTTTTTCTAAAATTTTCTTTTATCATATAGTACATAATAAAATTGTTTTTACACTCGTAGGACTTTTATTTCACAAATTTTACGTTTTTGCTTGCGCACTCGCGTAATTTTTAGATTTAACGTACGTTTTCATTTTAAATCTAGTTTTTAGGTAATTTGAGTTTACGTTTTAGTTTAAATAGTTTATTTAAGTCATTTTATTTTATAAATCACATAATCATCATTGTAAAAATAGTGATAGCGTTTATTTAATATATTTTATCTTTTTAATTTCTTTTAATTTGCATTTAAGTCGCTATAATTTGTAAATCTTTTCTTTAGGTAATTTTCCATCAGTAACCTTACTGATCATTATCCTTAGTGATCATTCTATCATCTGATTAAGTGTTTATACACCAATTCATCCTCCGTGGGACTTAACGACCCAGGAATCCCCTATATTCCTCTGATTTAAATTGCATTTGGTGTTTGTTTTAAGTTTGTTACGGTTGACCATTCACAAGTTGACCATTCACAAGTGGTTAGCTTGTGTAATTAAACTTGACGGTTCAGCACCAATCATCCACCACACCTTTTTCCACTTGTTCCCTGTTTAAGTGATGTCGAATGTCGATATGCTTTGCTCTTGAGTGTTGAACGTTGTTGCAAAAAAGAGCAATAGCACTTTTATTGTCACGATCTGAGAGGATTTTGTTGAATTCAAAGCCATAGTCGGATAATTGAGATCTCATCCATAAGACTTGAGCACAACAAGATGACATGGCTATGTATTCAGCCTCTGTAGAGGAAATAGAAGTACTCATTTGCTTCTTTGAAGACCAGCTCATAAGTTTATCACCCAAAAGCGAGCACCTCGGATGTACTTCGGACGAGTATCTTGACACCTGCATGATCGGCATCTGCATAGGTACGTTAGTAACATACCGGTGTCCTTCGGGTACCAAAGACCCATATTGATGGTTCCTTGGAGATACCGAAAAACCCGTTTAACCGCTTCAAGGTGCCTTTTAGTAGGCTTAGCACGGTATCTAGCACACATGCAAACAGCGAACAAGATGTGCGGTCTACTAGGCTGTGAGGTACATCGGGGATCCAATCATACTACGATATTTTGTTTGGTCAATCATGATCCTGAGTGGTCCTCATCTAGTTTGGTTCGATCAATCATGGGAGTGTCAACCGGGTCACTTGAATCAAATCCAAATTTCTTTAAGATCTCAGTTGCATATTTAGATTGATTTATGAAAATGCCTCCGGGACTTTCTGAAATTTGTAATCCCAAGAAAAATGACATTTGTCCCATCATTGACATTTGAAATTTTGAACTCATTTCATTAGAAAAATGATCACATTCCATTGGGTGCATCGAGGCAAAAATAATATCATCAACATAAATTTGAACATGAATTAAATGTTTGCACGACTTCGGTGAACAATGTTGGATCAAATGCTCCTTTGCTAAATCCGGTTGATAGAAGAAACTTTGACAGTGTATCATACCATGCCCTTGGAGCTTGCTTTAAACCGTAAAGAGCCTTCTTCAAGCGATAAGCGTGAGTAGGATGCTCTTGATTTACAAATCCTTGGGTTGGCCGGCGTAGGCGACTTCTTTAAGATCTCCGTTCGGGAATGCCGTCTTTACGTCCATTTGATAGACTACCATGTTCTTACTTGCGGCATTAGCCAAAAAGATTCTAATTGCCTCGATTCGAGCCACGGGAGCAAAAGATTCTTCAAAGTCTATACCCTCCTCTTGACGGTATCCTTTAGCAACTAATCGAGCCTTGTTCTTCAACACATCACCATGCTCATCAAGTTTCACTTTGAAGATCCATTTTAGAGCAATAATCATAGCACAATCTGGAGCCGGTACTAACTCCCATACATCTAGTCGATCGAACTCATGAATTTCATCTTGCATAGCATTGAACCGGCTATCTTCATTCATGGCGGTTTTAACATCTTTTGGTTCGATCTTAGAGAGTACGGAGTTGAAGAAGCACCATAAGGCATCGGTTGCTAGTTGTTTCCGTGTGGATCTGGGACGAGAGGATTTCCAATGATGTTGTCTAATGGATGATCGTGAGTCCATTTTCTAAGGTGTTCATGTGGTAGTTGTTGAGGGATGAAGTAGCGAGTTGATGTCTCGATGAAGATGGTTGTGATGAAGATTCGAGGAGCAAATATGTTTTCAAATGGAGCATCTTCAGGAGTAGCAAAGGGATTATCTTCATCATTGATGCGAAAGCAGTTCCATGATGTATATTTGAAGAATGATGATTTGTTGATGAGACTAAAGGATCGTGCGAGGTGCTTCTTGACTTAAAGATATTGAGGCGAGGATTGACTTCATTCACTAGAATATGAGCGACCTCTGTTGTAGGGATCAACACCTCATTAGTACTTGGATCATAAAGTTCATCAAACATAGGATCAAACAATTTCTTTAAATCATCTTCGGATGGAGGTACATATGGAGTTTCTTGAGAAGAGTTTGGAACAAGGGATGAACCAATTGGGTGATTTGAAGTCGGGTCGAAGCTGAATTGTTCAGAGCCGTTTGACCGTCGACTCATCAAGCGTAGCGTGAATTGTTTCCATGATGTTTCGGGTTCTTTTGTTGTAGATTCGGTATCCCTTTTTGTTTGGTGCATACCCTACAAATACTCCAATGTCTGCTTTAGCTCTAAGTTTGCCTAAGTCTTGACCCTCATTAGTTGGATAGCACAATGCTCCAAACACACGAAGGAAAGAGAGATTAGGTTTTCTGTTGTGGACAAGTTCATATGGTGTCTTTCCATGAGCAGTGTGAATCAGGGAACGATTTTGTGTGTAGCATGCAGTGGCAATAGCTTCAACCCAGAGAAACATTGGAACTTTTGAGTAAATCAGCATTGTTCTAGCGGCTTCTACAAGAGTTCGATTTAGTCTTTCAACTACACCGTTCCGTTGAGGAGTTCGTGGAACACTTCTTTGATGGCTGATTCCAATGCTTTCATAGAATTCACTAAGTTGTTTGTTAACAAACTCAGTTCCATTATCTGTCCGGATAATTACGGCGGTTTTGTTAAGTCGAACTGCGGTGTTTGATGAGTTTGATGATGATATCGGGAGTTTCATCCTTTGTCCTTAAGAACTTGACCCAGGTGAATCTAGAGTAATCATCAACTATAACTAACACATATTTCTTCCCAAAGATATTCTGCACTCTCATTGGTCCACATAAATCCATATGATTTGTATGAAGAACTTCGTGAGAGTTAGTAGGTTTGGGTTTATGGGCATACTTCTTGCTTTTTCCCAATTGACATCTTGAACAAAGATGATCCTTTTCATACTTTAGTCGAGGTAAACCTACAACTAAGTCCTTTCTGGAGAGATCATTGATGGTGCCGAAGTTCAAGTGATTGAGGCGTCGATGCCATAACCATGACTTTGGTTTTGAAGCCTTTGACAACAAGCAAATTGGAGAAGACTTCATCATATCTTCTATAGAGATGATGTAAAGATTTGAACCACGAGTTCCTCTTAAAAGTTCCTTACCATCAAGTTCTCTAACAAAACAAGTATGTTTTCTGAAGGCTACTTCAAGATCAGAATCACATTATTGACCGACAGAGAATAGATTATGACCAAGACCTTCCACATAGTATACTCTAGAGATAACACTATCACCAACAACATAATCACCATAACCCATAATTGCACTGAAATGATCATTATCGAATCTAAGCTGTCGATGAATTTGCTCACGAAGTTCATGAGCGACCGGTCTCGGTCATATGCTTGGAGCGGCTGAGTCCGGTACCACGAGCGATTTGAACGATCTGCGGTTGAACACGACAAGAATGGATAAGCTGGATAATTGGGATCCCCATGCAAGAATGGGTTCCACTTGGTTAGTAACGATAATTGGAACACCCACATCAGAAATAGAAACATCCATATCATAAGTAGAAGCAATGGAATCACTGGGAATAGATGCAATCTTTGGTGTGCGTATTTGACCTATTCAAAGTATGTTCACTTCTTAAGGGAATAGTTCTACCAGTAGGCATCCATTTTCTAGTGGGCATAATCTTAGCAGTTTGAGAGGAAAAGCGATTATTCTTATGGCCAAAAGGTATCCAATAATAACCTATCTTTATAAAATTTCTTCTGTGGGTTTCCCTTTGTTTTCTAACAATCTTTCGGTTTTGCCTTTTTGCCTTATTAGCATTAACAATTTTAACTGGGCATTTGACATCATTAGACAAAGCATTCACACCAAATTCATGATTAGCAAGCGAATTCAAGCGGACATCATTACAAGGTTTGCAAATAGTATCGAATTGAATTAATTACGATGCGCCTAAGGCTAATACTAGAATCAACACGATTCGTTTTATTCAACTCAAGCTTAAAGTTCCTAGGTTGGTCTTCTACTCTCTTCCAATGCACATTTTAGCTTGCGAGGTCCTATCATTCCTTGTATTGTCTTGAGACTTTGACATGCTTGCTTTAATGTCATTGATTACTCTTGTAGAGGGAATGGGAACATTAGTTGGTTGATCTAATTTTTGCATTCTGACTTGATGTGCAAGGATCCGAAGTACTAGAAGGCACATTAGTGTATACTTTCTTAAGACTGTGATTTGAGCTTTTTGCGGGCACACTAAAGTTCACTTTCTTAGCACTAACATATCACGGAATCTAAACTACTTGAAGGCACATTAGTGTTTCCTTTCTTAAGGCGGGCATAGAACGGATTTCTGCTTGGCACTAGGCATAGAACAAGGCTTCACAGCCTTGCCTTTTTCACCTAAGGGTTTTGGACATGTTGCAATTACACATTCAAGCAGCTCTTGAGATCGTTTGGCCGGAGGCAAGCAAACCTAATTTCTCTATCAAGAGGTTTATTAATGAAGTCCTCTTCAACAATCTCACGGAGACATTCTAGACTATCCTTAAGGTGAGCACAATAGTCATGAAAGGCATGTTCATTATTCCTAAGATGAAGAGGAATATATTTAAGCATCAGTGTATTTGCATCTAAGGGTGACTTTGAGACAACATTCTCATTGAAAACAAATGGCGGTTTCCCATTTCCACGACTTCTCGATTCTCAATTTCCTTTTGTAAAGACGTTATTTTTCGTTGTTTTGGTCACGGGTGACTTTCATTGAATCATATAACTCTTTAAAATGTCGTTTAACTTTTCATTTTCTTCTAGAAAACTCTCGTTTTCCTTTTGTAAGGCATCAACTAAGTTTTGAAGATGAAAAGTTTGAGAATTCTGAGAATCTAAAGGAGGAGGCATTTGGGAGCTGTCATATTGTTCTTTTGACCCTTTAATTGAGAGATTTGGGCTTTCAACTTTCGATCGTGTTGCCGAGCTTGAATCGTTCATCACGTTTGTTAATTTGAAAAGCGCATCAAACTCTGGAGCATCCGAGGATGTCTTGATATTTGAAGTTTTGACATTTTCTTTAAGATGTTGATATTTTAGTTGTAAATTAAAATGCTCAACTTCTAGTTTAGAAAAATGTTTAACCAAATTGTCGTGATCATCCAGTTCAATTTTCTCGTTTAGTTCAGAATGTGTTTTTTCAAGCTCAATGACACGATCATGGGAGACTTTCGGTGCAACCGATAATTCATGAAATTTGGAAGCATTAATGGAACAATTTGTAGCAATGAAAAACACATCCTGAGCAATACATTCGAAATCGGGTTCTCATTTAGTGTATGCAAGTTCTTCCTCTCAATCTCATTATATTTTAGTGCTCGCTCATAGTCACTAACTTCAACTATCATTGCATCAAATTCCTTTTCCATTCCCTTAATATCAGTTTCTATCCCCTTTTTAAGACTCTCAAAGTGATCTTTTAGAAGTTTAAAGAAAGGCATGACCTCCGTTAAATAACATTCTTTCATTTGCTCAAAACCCCTTTCTCCTTCCGTTATACCGTGGGTGTGATCCTTTTCTTGCAAGTTTTCTCAAAATCAACAAATAGTTGAAGTATAACATATTGGCTAATTAAGGTCTTGCTTTTAGTGGCAATTGTTCTAGGAACAAGATGCATTGGTGTATTAGGAGGATACACAGTCGCTCTAGGCATTTTCCAAAGAGGAGGGTTTGTTTCAACAATATTTTCAGCTTTTTGCATATCTAAATCCATTTTCGAGAAAACTTGTTAGAGTCAACAATGTCGAGGTTTAAACATGTTCAAGGAAATCCAGTTTTCCTTCTTGTAATCATGGGGAGTGATCTTTATTTTCTTCTCTCTACATTTAGGATCATCTAATTTCTTGTTCATCTTTTACCTAGTGACTTCATCTGATTTCTTATCTTCCTCGGTGCACTCAACGCAACTAGGTTTCTGTCTAGGTTTAAGGATTTCATTGCCATCATAAAGAACCTTATGAGCATTTCTAGCCCTTTTAATGACCTCTGGATTTGGTTCCTTAACAAGGGGAATGCTATGCTTATCGCTTAGGACCTTATGCTTAGTGATCATGTGAGCGATCTGAATGGTGTTCCCTTGTATGTACAACTTGTTTTCAAGTTTGTTTTTCAAAGTTTTCTGATTAGAAAAATCTTTCAAGAGTTTTGATTCCTTTGCATTAAATTCTTGCTTAAGCATTTTCACATTTTCTTGAAGTTCTTGTTTTTGCTTAGCGGTTTTAGAAAGCTTTTCTTGCAAGGAATTTAACTCTTGTTTTAATACTTCTTTTCGAAAATTACTTTTCTAATGATTATGCGCACTTGGTCATCCATTTCCCGCTCACGAGTGGTCAACTCAAATTTAGCACGTTGTTCATAAATAGCAACACGTTCTTTATAGGCATTTAGTTCAGACATTACAGACTCATCGGGGGCAGGCGGTGTATTCATCAAAAATATAGTCATTGTTGATTTGCGGAGATGCATCACTTGGTACAACTTCACTTTCACTTTGTTTCACATATTGATCATATGGGACAACATTGATATTACCCATATTTTCAATATTTGATACAAAAGTTTCAGTTGATAGTACTTTGACATGCATCTTTTGCATATCGACCATCATCGTATAGTTTTAGTACCTCTGAGATGATTTTGTCTTTGGATGGGCCAGCTTGTGGTGAAGAGGAGACCTTGGGAGAAACCATTGGAGAAATGCTAGCCATAAAGATTGTGTGTGTAGTAGGTCCATCATCCACATCAGAGTCGTATGCATCACAATCAGCTACTTGAAAGGCATTCGATGATTGTGACCTATCTCTGAATAGGCCGCTCATCCACATCGCATCATAGGTCTTGGCATTGCCCTCAGCTAGAAACAACAATTCCTCTTCATCCAAAGCGGCACCATTATCACGAGCTTGTACAAGCAGCATCTTATCTCTGAAGTACTCGGCATTCGTGGGCGTTTTGGAGATGTGCAGTTCCTTGCAATGTGTCCCTCACCACCATAGTTATAGCATTTGATCGGCTTAGCTTGACCTTGATTTCCATTCCTTCCTCGATTCTGATTTGCCACATATTCTCTACCGACTCCGCCTCTTCCTTGTTCATCTTGTCTTTCTTGAAGCTGGTTGCACCATGACTTTCCCATCTCGACTAGAGCATGATTGTGGAGATTGGGCGATTCGATTTCATTGTTGGTGTGAAGACGGTTGGTATGTGGACTGAGTGTCAAGTTTTGTTTAACCATGAGGGCTAGTTGAGAAATGAAGTGTCCCACGGTGCATCGGCATCGGCTTGTTTGAATCTTGGATCGGGAATGAGTTTGTGATTACCATCACCCATGGGTATAACTTGAGATGCTTTGGTGGTAATTCCAATGTTTGAGTAGAAGGCGGTTGAATCATTTGATGAGCTTGTCTCTCCTGGATTTGTTTTGAATTGTTCAAGAATCCTCTTTTCAAACATGGCATGTCTCTCATTCCGAAGAAGGAAGGCATAGAGTTGCTCATAGTTTGTATTCTTCAATCCTTTAGTGAGCTTCACCGAAGTGACAAACTTGTGCCATTCGGGATTCATGTTGTTCACAAACTTTGAGTTCAGTTGAATGTTAGGCATAGTCATTCTGATGTTCCTCATATCATTAACAAGCTTGTGGAATCTCACATAGTACTCATAAACACTCTCATCCGGTTTCATCTTGAAGTGTTCAAATTCATCATAGAGTTGTGATTCTCTGTCTTCCATAGTTAATTCGAACTGAGAGAAGCATCTTGACATTATCCCATCTTGCCTTTGCTTGGTGTTGTGATTGATCAGCTTGTAGATGTCTTTAGGAACACCTTGAAGAACAATGTTAGAAGCCACGATATCGACATCGAATCTCTTTTTCTCCTTATCATCAAGTTCATCATACATCTTTGGTCTGTCCATTCCGTAGATCGAGTTCCATCTTGGCAGTATCAAGTACATCTCTAGTCGTCTCAACTCGATACGGTCCTTCATCAATGGATTTGAGAATGTTGACACCATTTTCCTTCCCAAGGAAGTACAATCTGATTCGTTGAGCCCAAGAATCGTAGTCGGTTTTGTCAAGCATGGGTGGGCGAGTATCGAACCGGTTGCTTGAACATCCTCGACAGCGATGGAGATGATAGTAGGAGCGTTGGTAGACATGTTAACAGATTATACGGGATTTTATAACTCTATGATTAAATAGGGAAATAGATTCTTTCACGGGATTTTACTAAATCAGAGAAAACCGTAAACAATCACCCAAGTCGCTAGAAGATAATGCACCAAGTCGCTAACACCCCAAGTAAGCTAAAGTCCCAAGTTAAGCTAGACAAATGCAAGTCACTAAGTAGTAACTCGCTAAGCCTCCAGTCGCTAGCAAAATTTTGGCGACAATTAAGCTACTCAAGTCACTAAAACTTCAAGTCGCTAAAGAGCAACTTCGCTCTGAGACCAAGTCGCTACCACCAAGTAAGCTACCGTAGTGGAGAGTCCACTACTTGTCTTGTTAATCGCTAGGTCTAAGTCGCTAGCTCCAAAGCTGTAACTCGCTACAAAATTGTGAAGCAAGTCGCTACTGAAGAAAGAGATCCGTATATCAAGTCGCTAGCAAGAAAAACCACATAAACATCACTTTTCAATCCAAAAACAACCCAACCAAGATGATTCAAGCTTACCAAATGAAAACCTAAACACTTGTGATGATGCTAAACATAAAAGTACTAACAAAATCCAAGCTTTAACACAAGAAATCAACCAAATGATGCACAAACCACTAAACTTTTTCAAACTCAAAAACCACCTAAAAACCACTAGAAATCCAAAGATATGCAAGATATGATCTAACCATGGCTCTTGATATCAATTGTAGGATATTGGATTTCACATACACATCAAACCATAGCACAAAGTAGGCGTATAAGTGGAATTCTAGAGAGAGAAAGTTAGAGGTTTAGGGAACTTTAGTGAGAGAAAGAAAATTCTTATTATGAGCTCCACCTCTCTACCTTGGGAGGTAGAGAGTATTTATAGTCTTACAATAAAACGCCACACAACGTGGATCAGGCATACAGTGGGTAAAGACCCGTCCGTCCTCCACGGTGTTCCTTAACAAAATACTACTTAACTAAATATAACTATGACTACGAGCATTCTAACGATTACATATACTTGAGGTGACCGACTCTTTAATACCGGGAATTTCTAATTCCTAACACGAAGCTTTTTGGAAAATCATTTTCAAGAAGAATCGAGAAGACGTTCTACCTCCTCAGGGGTTAGGATCATGGAATTAGCGTAGATTGACATGGGCCAAGAATTATAATTGGAAGTTATGTTTGTTGATCGAACGTGTAAATAAATAGTCATCATTTTTTAACAAAAATTGAGGATACAAATTATTTGGTCTATGAGTGGTAATTTGGTATGGTTATACAGGAGGGATACATTATATGGCGATAATTGGAAAAATTTGAGAAAATGGATTTGGCGGGTGGACTTCTTTATCTTTATGGTTGGCTGGATATGTCTCACTTTTGGAGCACATTATGAAATTTGAACATCACTAGCGGTAAGGGGTTACGGAGTGCTGTGTATAATCATCACTTTAAGGAGTTACGTTGTTGTGGTATCACGTCACAAGTTGGGATGCTTACTTCCTTTTATTCTTGGTGATTTCAAAGGATCATGTTAGAAAATTATTGAGAGTAGCGACATATTCTCACGGGATTTTGATCAACTATGATGGCCAAGCAAATTATATATAACGGAGGGGAAGTATTTATCTTGTTTGTTGATTCTTGCAATTTGGTGGTATACCCTTTGGTATACCGTGGTATTCGGATAATCCCATAATATTGTCAAATCAAATTTAGTTTCAATTTTTGGCAAAACTTGAAAAAATTGAGGATACAATGATCTATTTGGTCTAAAGAATAAAGATGATGGTGACAATGGTCATCGATGTGGCATTGAGTATGGCATGGGAATCGGAGAGATTTCAAACCTTTGGTGCGGAGGAGGATGAAGCAACATCTTGCTCATATTCACGGATATCTTGGAATCAATGAGAGAAAAAGGCAGAAAACACCTAATAAAGAAAAGAGATTGGAAAGGAAGATGAAGGCGATGTTAAGTTGTATCAAGAAAAAGTGTTTCAAAGAAAAATAGCAACAGCGGTCCTATTGATTTTACATTTAAAGACTAATGTTAATTAGTTCAATGGATAGAAATAATCAATAAAGAAGTTAAAGATGGTAGCTTGGGATAAATTTGCAACGTGACATTTGGTTTATTTCCGCGGCGATAATTTGGACTATTGGAGAATATGGAAGAGGTATTATGATTATATATTCTGATTAATGATTATGATTATTAGTTATCATTGGTTAATTGATATTCAGATTATATTCTGATTAATTGTTATTATGATTATTTCCAGCAGCTTTAAAACAATTAATTGATATTCCAGCAGTTTAGTTAATTTATTAGTTATCATGCGCTCCATCTCAATCCGTGATAACTAGAGGAGGCGAAAATGTTTGTGGATCGGCCACAGCATATATGAAATTTGATAAACTTCTTAGTCAATTGTCCTCTTGGTTGAAATCAATTGATGCATCGGAGCATGTGAAGAATGCTCAATTGATTGTGGATATGATAAATGAGCTGATAGAAGATGTTGGACGTGCAGGTAGCTTTATAAACAATGTTGCTATCACAATGTTGAATTAAATTTTTATGATAGTTTATCACGAATAGCGGGTATAAATCGGGAAAGATAGAAGAACAACACCCTAAGATGTTTTGGACTTTAAGGAACCTCATGATTACGTTAAAGTTGTGCACGAGCAATTGTGGTTTACATTTCACGGAAGATTCTTAACATGATGAGGAAGTTGGCTACAGGTCTTGTGTAACTAGGTTCATTTTAATAGTTTAGAACCAACATCATATTCAAGTATTGTTTGTTTACGAAGAATGGAGGAAAAGTGATTTTGCAAAGAAAGGTTGGAAAGAAAGTGAGAGAATAGTTGCAAAGGCAAATTTTGGGACAACATACACCTAGTTTGTCAAGTGTTAGCTCCAGAGTCTGGAAGAGAAGCCATGTATGGGCTATGACTTCCTAAAGATGCAAGACTGATCACAAGTGACCAACTTCATATCCGTTACATGCGTGGTAAACTTTATATTTGTCATTTTAAAATTAAATTAATTAAATTTCTTAGTTTTAATTTTAAGCTGTATTGAATGTCTTGTGGTCATCTTTTACTATTAGCCGAAGTGATTAGTGCCCAAAGGAGACTTGAATTCGATTAAAGTTGCACCATTAAGTATAACATTTTAACATATTCACATGTTTTTATAGATAAAATTGTCATTATATCACTTCATTTATTTATAAAATTGATGGTGGCGAGTTATGGGATCGACACACCTTTGCTCCAAACATATTCCTTAGTCAAACTTGTAGGATGAAGCATTTGGAGTACATGACAAGTTCTTTCTAACAAGTAGATTTTTTTAAATTGTAATACTTGGAACTTATTTGCTTCATTAAGTAAATCATTTATTCTTTATGTTTGCATTCAAAGAAAAGTAATGGCCTTTTGAATGACCTTGTATACATCAATACAACTCAAGGCTACAAAGTCGTTAAAATCAACAAATCTTTGGATCCTATTTTGTTTAGAGGAGAATGATGATTGGGTTGTGATGAGCTTCGATAGGCAATGGGAGGAAATGATGATGTTGGGCGTCTTAGAAACAAAAGCTATAGAGATGATGATGAAGATATTGCCATCGATTGATGTGGATTAGGAGGATGATTTTCAAGACTTGTGATTTTATTATTTATGTTGTATTCTTGCACTCTTAATAGCTATATAAGACTTATGTTTGAATAATAAAATTACGAAATACCAAAATCCCACGAAATACCAAAATTTAGTAGGAAACACGATTTTGGTTTAACTGCTTAAGATTGAAGAAGGATAAGTAGTGTGGTGTACATGGGGTTTTACCAACTTGGATGCAATACTAAGTGAGTTATGTTGTTATGATGTTCCCAGAGCGACAACCATTGTGCTTCAAGAGTTTACTTTCTCATTGCGTGTCACGAAGATTAAAGGCGTGTTGGAAGAGTGTTGTCGGTTCGGAGGGAGCGAGAAAAGAAAAAGGCTCACTAGTTAGGAGGGAGTAATAACCTAACTAGACCGTTCTGATTGAAGTTGAGCTACAAGAAGATCATTTGCGAGGTCATCGGAAGGGAGAACTTCAAGTTTGGCTCGATATCTAGACTCTGAGACTCTGCACTTCAAGAAAGTCAACATTGTTCATTACTATTGTAATTTACTTTGTTTTGTATTTATAGGTCTCATTGTAACCATTCACGTGTGACGCTATCTTGGAGGGAGATTGTTAGCCTCGCTTTTTCTAAAGATAACATCACTTACGTGAATTGGACTAGACGCGTAGTATACTTTGCCCTTAGGGACTAGTATCGTTTAAGTGGCAAAGATAGGGCCTATATATACCCCTCATGACTCTCCATGAGGGGTGAGGTGAATCATTTGGTCATTTGTATTGTTTTGTTCTTATCAATAAACCTTGTGTTTTCTCCTCCCTCTCTCTAGTTTCTCTCACTAAAAAGGATGAAGATCTTCATCTTCTTCCACCAACCTAGACCTCCAAACCACATAAATCATAGTATTTTCGGTCCTAACACAACTACATTCGAGATAATCCTGATCATAATCCTGACCAAACTTTTGAGCCACCTCAAGACCCATCCACAACTGAGTCATCATCTCACTCCTCACCACCACCATCTAAAGAAACAACAAGATCATCATCCAGGTCAATCAAGAAACCCACTGACACATGGGCATCTCGTGCCAAGACCAAGATACAAAAGGCTGTCAAGCAAGCAAGAAGACGTAATGCAATTGACAAAAAGTTGAATCAGCTTGCTGACGGGGTTAACTTACTTGGTAATGAGATGAAAAATTTCATGGAGGAAAGAGAACAAATCCATCGATTCCTCAACAGAGACATAAAAGGAGAAATGGACAAGCAAATTGTTGACTACACTCATCACTTCCTTCTCCAAACTGTCCCTGGTGTTACTAAAGAAATGTTTGCAAAACAACTTTACCCATATCTGAAGTCAATGGTCAGGCAAATAATTACTACAACACTGGTGGTTATGCAAACCCGACCAGTTCAGCCTCCTAATGTCACTAAAGCTGACTTGATCTCACAGCTGATTATGCAGATGTCTCCTCGATCTCCAACTTTCACATCTGATGAATCAAAACTCTTTGAGGCATTGCTTGCATATCAACTCAAGACAACTTGCAAGGAAGCGGTGGTCGGAAAGCGACCAAGAGACGATGATGATGCGGACAAGGATCCAAAGGGTAAACGTCAGAAGAAATCAGGCCAGTCCTCATCTATGCCTCCACCACTACCACTACTAAAGCACCTCAACAACCTCGTGTTACTGATAAACCTCAGGACTATGAGTCTCCACCACCATCGAAGAAAACTGGTGATCATTTCCAATACACCGGTGGTGACGACGAAGAGATTCCTGAGCCCCAGCAACAGCCCTCATCTCCAACATCAACTAAGCAGCAACCAGGACCATCATCCAAACCAAAGAAGAAGAGATCCAGCTTTGTCGTCTCCTGGTTAGATGAAGATGAAACAGAAGAATATGAATGGTTCAGCAAGCTAGTTGATGCTACTCCTCGAATACTGGAAGGCCAAGAACCGGTAGATGGTCGTACTATGGAGCATGTTAAGATTATCCAGGATAAATTCAAAGTTAAGAAGATGACGAAATGGGAACTACGCCGAATCAAGAATGATGAATTTCAACTGCTTAAAGACAGCTCCGATAGTGCCATTGAGGTCGAATACCACCTTGACAACATCGCACGAGCTATGTCTAACAACATTGATTGGCTCAACCCTGAATCAAACATTGACTTCACAAGACAGGATAAGACTCCATATTACACAGACTGGACCAAACCACTACCAACCATTGGTCGACCAGCACAACCTAAGATTCCCTACCAATACTTCTTCAACAATGACCTTGAATTTCTGCAACACGGTAGCGACATCAGCAAAAAGTACGCTACATCACTCACCGTCAACATCCCAGCAGCAGTCTTCTCCAACAATGCCGCCATCGAAGAAGAAGCCGCCAAAATGTTCGTTGACAACGTGGTGGATTACGATCTTGATGCTCAGTATGGCATTCACCATTGGCCAGAAAGGAGAAGACTATACTACAGAAGCTGCCAAGTTCAAAAGTCAAACAAATAGGTGTATAGTGATCAAAGGATCGTTGCTATAATGAATGTCTCTCTGGCTACAAAGTGGGATTACTCATTCCTAAAGGAAATCAAAGTCAAACGCCAGGACGAGCAAGAATATGACTTTACTAAAGCTGATTTTCCGAGGTTGTCACTCAACGACATCGAAGACATGTACCTTGCTAAGGTACAAGGTCGGATGAGACAATTCTCCACCAACATTCAGCTCCAGTACATCACGTCATTGTTGATATTCGTTCGAAGCAGCGTAATCCAAGAACGTGTTGAAGATCTTCAACTTGCTGTGGAATCATACCAGAAACAAGTCAATCTCATGAAACCGTTGCTACATTTTCCCGACATCAACCAACTATCTCGGTACACCATTTTGAAGAAACCAAAGTTTGGAGTTGTTTACCGCAGTGAACTTCACCACAACTGCTTCATGGCGTACAACGAGGTTCACAAATTCTGCGATTACACTTTGAAGTTGGTTCGTGATGGGCTAGCATATCGG
Source organism: Chrysanthemum makinoi (assembly GCA_910596185.1). Taxonomy (NCBI): domain Eukaryota; kingdom Viridiplantae; phylum Streptophyta; class Magnoliopsida; order Asterales; family Asteraceae; genus Chrysanthemum; species Chrysanthemum makinoi. Next base: position 126,902,363 of record OU343219.1, read on the forward strand.
TTGAAGGACATACAGCAAGGAATTGGGTCAAAGAAGCGGTGGAATTCTAAGGAAAGGAGGGATGCTAGGAAGATAATCACGAGGATAGATGAAAGGCTATTTCATCGGGATTAGATGCGGAGGCTATAGAGCTTTGTGGGTGGAAGAGAGAGTTTCCCTCTTACGGGTTATAAACGTCAAGAGAGAACTCCTGGTCTTATTGAAGGATTGACTGGTACTCTTTAAACTATTTCATTGATTGACATTTGGATTATATGATTTGTATATTGACTATGGCTTGTGCACACATAATAGTGTACAACCCATACTTGTAATGAAAGGACCCTGTGGTACGCATCAGTGCCACAATCCTTATAAAAGGAGCGAAAGCTTCTTAATTTTGAGTAAAACTTATCAAAACTTTCATTTTTTTCAAAGTTTTGCTCAAAAGAACAAGTACTTCCCCTTATATTTTCAAAACCTCAAAAGTTAATATTACTTGTTAAGGGGGAGTATTTGCTAACAAATCTTTGTTCACAAAACGTTCTTCGTGGAAATCTTCCCACAAAACTCGACATGGTCATATTCGATATCAAAAATTTCATCAAAAATAACACATATATGCCATTTTTGAGGGGGAGAAATATTGTGTGATACAAATATGTTGTAAATATGATGGAATCTTCGTGTGCTAAGACTTAACCCATGAATTGACGAGATCTGAACTGTCATACATCGAAAAGATTTGTCTTCCAAGACTTATCCGAGTAGATTGTACCTCTTTGAGAAACTCTTGATAGACATGAACTTTGACGGGTTTGACAACCTTTTCAAGGTTTGTTCACATCTTCAAGGTAGTTATTAGAGCTAGTTGTCACCTAAAAGCTGACAATGTATCTCTTTAACTATGCAACGTAACCGTGTCTCGCGGGGAATTGTCTATCTTGAGTCGATCAATTCAAAGTGCGAGATCTACCCTTACTGTGTAGATTTCTATCAAAACACTTGAGCACATGTGGAGGGGGATTATTTCTGAAAATACAAAACTCTCGAAGTGTTACAAAATGTTTTCACTCATAAACACTTTGAGAGATTTTCGAGAAAATGGTTTTATGGCAACGTAGGATAGTCATGGAGTTATAAGGTGACTAAGGTTAGGAATAACTGTCCTATGATCCGCCAGAGGCGGAGGGATCTACCCAAGGACACTACCAATAGTTAGAATTTAGAAGTCCTTAGGTATGATTATAAAAAAGGAGAAAATGAGAATCGGAGAAAGAAGGAGTTGAAGAATTAAAAAGAAAAGTAAAGAAAAGGGTGAAAAGAAATAGCCCTCGAAATTATTCAACTTAGAGGCGGACACGGGTTCAATACATATGCTCTTGGTTGTCATTAGATGACACCGGTATTGAAGATTAAAGTCGTTATGGACCCAGTGACGCATGCACTAAACCTTCTTAGCCACTCAAGTTTCTCTCAACAGAAGCTTGTTTCATTCTCACAGGGAACCCTACGTACACTATCGACTTTCTTCTAGAGATTGTTGGTATTGAACAAGGAGACCCTCTCCCTAGTATCTGCTCAGGAAAAACAAAGCGCACTATTGAGTCTAGAGCCACGGGATTCATCAAAAGATCTCTTAGGAACACTTGAAATTTCATCACTTGTCATTCAACAATCAACATTAAGGACGCAAGTGATACATTATTGAGTCCTACACAGATCTTAGCAATCTGTCGAGAACATTTATGAGGGGTTCACAACAGTGATCCTCAGTGATTGAATGGAAAATCCTGCCAGGGTCAACATCTAACAGCCCTGACAGCAGGTCACTTCGGTAGCCCTTTATGGGTTACGCTTAGTGTTGTCTCAAACGGTCTACAGTCGTGAGGTGATGCTTCGGTGTACCTCAGCGACTCACCTGAACTGTAGGTGTACTTCGGTACATCGTGTTATTCTACTTGAGGGACTCGGTTCAGAATAACCTTTGCTAGAATTAGAGATGTGTTTTCACACTATTCTGTTAACACGCTCAAAGTTCGAACTTGTAAGTCTTTGGAAATCCCGCTAAGGAGATTCCTTTCAAGAATCAAGTCACGAAGATGTGGGTCATTACTTGAACCTGTTCAATGTAATACCAACTGTCCCTTATGGGATTCGGACGGCTGATTCGCCCGACCAAGGTGAATGGAATCAAGACATTCATCAGAAGAACAATCGTAGTGGTCAATTCTCTAAGAAACAACCACAGTGATCGATTGGTGTTTATTACTAACCTATTCTTATGTTTTCTTCTTATGGATGCTCCTGGGAGATGATCGTGCTAATTCTCCACATGCTCATACCAACAACAACACAAATTTGAAGTTCTCTCGAAAGGCAACACAAAAGTCAGAATGATTCTTCTTCTAAAGCCAAAGAATCTACAAAGTTTAAAGACTAAGAGAACTACATCAAAACTGAAATCCAACATCAAAGAGCGTGTGAGCATGTTGGAGAAGGACGTGGAGACACATGAGCAATGAAGCGGACCTGATGCTGACAACAACAACATAACATCACCATATCCACACCTGAATAAAGAACAAAGAACAAAGAACAAAGATTATGAAGACGTCAAAGCTGAAAACTTCTAAAGAAACAAGATCCTCACACTGGGGAGATTGTTGGAATCAAGGCACTTCTTCTCACAAGAAAGAGGAATGTCAAAAGACGTCAAGGCAACTATTACATCAACACCAACAACTTTTCCAAGATTGCTGGAGTCATCACTTAACTACTAACACTTAGGGGGAGATTGTTGGAATCACTCCTAACTTGTATTTCAAGTGTTAGTAATTAGTATGTAATAGGTTGCTTAAACTAGGCTTTTATGTTAGTTATTAATGGCAAGGCTTATGTAGAAAGCCCATAAGCCTTGGCCCAAGCCCAATAATGAAGGAATGGACTAGACATGTTGCCTTAGCTCCCTTACCCTATAAATACTAATGTAAACCTTCTCATGAAGGTTGGTTGTTCATTTCACTTAATATCATACGCCTAAAGTTCTAATATTCATACGTGTATATTGTGTGTGTGTTCAACCAATCTCTCTTTCATCTTATTTCTTACATATTGATCCTTGTGTTAACTTATGGTGACCTAACACCAATGCTATGGTTGATTCATTATCACAGAAGATAGGGATGAGAGTAGGAGTATGAACTTGCAGATCACTAAAGAGATATTGAAGCCAAGTAAGTTCACATGTACAGTCTGCAAGTGCCCTTTATTCAGCTTCTGTAGATGACCTGGAGACTACCAATTGATTCTTGGATGACCAGGATATCAAACAAGGACCAAGAAATGTGGCATAACTGTGACTGATCTTCTGGTGATGGGACAAGATGCCCAGTCACTATCACAATAAGCTGATAGATTGAGATTGTTGCTTCTTGGGAAATGTAAGCCTTGACCAGGACAGAGCTTTATATATCTTAAGACTTTGTATAAGGCTTCCATATGAGCAGTCCTTGGTGCATGAGAGAATTGACCGAGTGCTTGAGCTGCAAATGATAGATCAGGTCTAGTAATGGTGATGTAGATAAGCTTGCCAACTAACTTCCTGTAAAGAGATGGATCAGTGAGGGGTTCTCCATCTGTGAGATTAAGATTCTTGATTGGGTCCAATGGAATAGTTGAAGGTTTGTGATGGAGAATGTCTGCACATTGTAGGAGATCCAAGGCATATTTCCTTTGAGACATGACAAGGCCTGTTGAGTTATGAAGAATGTCTATGCCCAGATAATAGTGTAGTGGACCTAGATCTTTTATGCTGAACTGTTTGTGAAGATGGTGTTTGATGGATTGGATCAAGGGATTGTCATTTCCAGTTAGTATGATGTCATCCACATAGATGAGTAAAGCAGTGAAGGAAGTACCTTTGGTGAGGGTGAAAAGGGAAGTGTCTGCATAACTTTGATGGAATCCCAAGGATAGAAGAAAAGTAGTTAGCTTGGTGAACCATTGCCTGTTTTCCTGCTTGAGACCATATAGAGATTTCTTGAGCTTGCAGACTGTGTTTGGAGAGGTAGGAGTGGTATATCCTTGAGGAAGAGACATGTATACTTCCTCATGTAAGTCTCCATGGAGGAAGGCATTATTGATGTCTAGTTGCTCAATAAACCAGTTTTTGTGTACAGCTACTGCAATAAGAGCTCTGACTGAAACCATTTTGGCAATTGGGGCAAAAGTCTCTTTGTAATCTATGCCTTCCTTTTGGGTATAACCTTTTGCAACAAGTCTGGCCTTGTGCTTGTCTATGGTACCATCTGATTTGAACTTGATTCTATATACCCATTTACTTCTAATAGGTATCTTTCCTTGTGGTAGTGTAGTAACTTCCCATGTTGAGTTTGTTTCTAAAGCCTCTATTTCCTTTTTCATTGTTTCTACCCACTTTGGATCTTTAGATGCTTGTGAATAACTGTGTGGTTCAGTGGTGGTGTTTATGTTGTGAATCAGATGTCTAGTTGATGGTGTGTGAATGTTGGTGTAGTTAATGTAGTAAGTGTAATGATGTTTTGTTATGTTATGAATGAGTGACTTTGGGAGAGTGCATTGATAGTTTGTTAATTTGATGGATGGTTATTTGGTTATGGTGGATACCCTGTGTGGAGGTGGTGGTGGTGCTTGAGGAGTGGTGGTATGGTGAGTGGCAGTGGAAGTGAAAGGTGTTGTAGTATTAGTTGTGGGTGATGGATTAGGTAATGCAGTTGATGGTGTATCTATATGTATTGAGCTTGATGGAGATGGATCAGTGATTGGTGAACTGTTGGTATTGATGTGAGTTGGTGAGTTTGTTGAGGATGTAAGTGGAGATGGATCAGTGGTATTGGTAGTTGTTGAGGGTGTAGGAAATGTAGGAAGATTAATGTGTTCAGGTGTAATGGGTGTTGGTGAATTTATGGTTTTAGGTGGTGAGTGAGCAAAGGGAAATTCAGTTTCATCAAAGAGTACATGTCTGCTAGTGATGAGTTTGTGTGTGTTTGGGTCATACAAAACATATCCTTTTTGTGTGAAGGAATAGCCAACTAGGATGGTAGGAATAGATCTTGGATCAAGTTTTTCAGGACCATGATGGTGTACAAAGGCTCTGCATCCTATGACTCTGAGGTGATCAAGTGATGGTGGTTGATTATGTAAGAGTTCATATGGTGATGTGTAATGAATTGGTTTGGAAGGTAATCTGTTGATAAGGTAGGTGGCTGCAAGGATGCAGTATCCCCATAAGTGGCTTGGAAAATGAGCTTGGTGTTTGATTGCCCTTGCAATTTCAAGTAATTGTATGTGCTTTCTCTCTACTCTAGCATTTTGTTGAGGGGTGTTGGGACATGATGTTTGGTGTAGAATACCATTGGTTTCAAAGTAGTTTGAGAGAGGGGTATTGGTAAATTTTGTACCATTATCAATTCTGATTGTTTTGACTGTTGTATGAAAATGATTTTGAACATAAGCACAACATGTTTTGATATTTGAAGTAGTGTGAGTTTTGTTTGGCATTAGATAAGTCCAAATTGCTCTTGAGTGATCATCAACAATGGTGAGAAAGTATTTGCATTTGTCAACTGTGGGATGTTTATATGGACCCCAAACATCAATGTAAATAAGATCAAACAAGTGATTTGCATATGAAGTGCTTGTATTAAATGGTAAAGCATGTTGTTTTGCCAAAGGACATACATCACAAACTGAATTTGAATTACATTTAAACATTGATGAAAGTGATTTTATTTTCTTAAGTACAGTAATTGAGGAGTGACCAAGTCTTGAATGCCATAGAGATGGATTAGTGTTGGGGTGGAGGATGGTTGATGAACTGGTGTGGGTTGGAGGTGCTGGTGAGATGAAGTACAGGCCATCACAGAGGGTGCCATGTGCAATCCTCTTGTTCTGGCCCTGAAAAATGCAGTATGAAGCAATTAAGGTGAGTGAAATAGATGTTCCATGTAGTAATTTGCTCACTGAGATGATGTTGTATGTGAATGTGGGAATGTAAAAGACATTATGTAGTGTGATGTTTGCATTGAGGGTGACTGATCCATAGGTTGTGACCTTGATTGTTTTGACATCAGGAAGTGATACAAGGACTGGTGTAGTGAGTGTGTGAACATTGTGCATTAGGGTGAGAGTGATTGAGATATGGTCAGTTGCACCACTATCAATTATCCAAGCATCTTTAAGATCAGTGATGAGAGTTGCAATAAATTTAGGAATTTTAAGACTAGTAGAAGAGAAGATACCTTGGAAGGGATTGCCTTGATTTTTTTGAAGCATGATCAGAACCTGATTGAGTTGATTCTGCAGTTGGTCCATTCTTGCTGATACATGATTCTGTGGTGCTTCTTGAGTGTTTGAAGTAGGAAGCTGCTGTTTTGTGTCCTCATGTCCAGTCACCATGTTAACAGTCCTTGTAGCCCTTTGATTGGTGAATTTTAGTGTCTGTGATGGTTGGTATTTCCCATGAAGAGGATGGCCTATTGGATACCCCACAATCTTGTAACATTCCTCTTGCAAGTGACCTTCTTTACCACAGTTTCCACAGTAGATACCTTTCTTAAAAGTACTTTTCCTCTCTGAGTTTGTGTTTGTGGTTGTGCCATTGGTAGTGTTTGGGTGAAAACTATTTCTTTTGTCTGAGTTTGGGTTTGGATTTGAGTGTCTTGGGTTAGCATAGGTGTTGTATCTTGGAGTGGAGCTTGTTTGTGGCCTTGAGTTGTTGGTGTAGGAATTGAGAATGGTAGAGGTCATTGAATTAGGAGTAGTTCCCTCTCTTTGTTTCTCTTCTGCCTAACCATAGTGTATGCCTTTGCAGCTGATGGAAGAGGTTGCACAAGAGAATTTGACCCCTAACATTTGAGTAGCCTTCATCAAACCCCATCAGAAATTGAATTAACCTCTTTCTTTGATCCATTTCACCATTAATCCTCCCATTTTCACAACTACAACTGCAAATACTCCCATAACCCTTTTAGTTTGTGATAGTACACTTCAACACTGGAATTGCTTTACTTTAACTGAACCATGTCATTTGTCAGTTGAAAGATTCTATGACCATCAATTTGAGCATAATGCTCCTGTAATTCATTCTATAACTTTGACACAGAGTTTATGAAATTCAAGTTGTAAAGCCCCTTTTATCACGTATACCTTATCACAACTTTAGACACAAACATACTATATGCGTAAACCACAACAGTTACGCTATGAGTAGAAAGATGAAGAGAAGAACTTGGTGACTTGAATGATATGGATCACGTATATGTTTAGAGAGATAGAGAGAAGAAAGGAAACTTTATTCCAAAGAAAACACACACACATACACTCAAGCACACCCCTCAAATGAGACTTTGAGGGGTTTATATAGTACAAGTAACATGATGCCCTAAAAGGCTTTCTATGGGCTTCGTGGGCTTGGACATGGGTTGGATTGGATATTTGGCAAGCTTATCATAACTAGTACCCATTTAGATTAGTCCAATCCACGAGCCCGTTGACTATTCTATCATGATATCTAACACACGTTACAAAGTTCCTAAATGTGAATGACCATCACTTCTAATAAAACTATTAAGGCTAACAATCTCCCCCTAAGGGGTGGTCATTCAAAAGATGCTCCACTTGATTTGGTCTTTACTTTTCTCGAGCTTGAACTTTGTGCGTAGATATAGAATAGTCTTGATTCTTTGTTCCTTCATGCTTTGTGATCAGATAATGTGGTTGTCTGCCATTGTCAACTTCGTTGGTTTGGTGTCTCCACGTCTTTCTCCACCATGCTCACACTTCTATTTGTCTTTTGGTTACCAATGATGTAGTTCTCGAGTCTTTAAACTTTGTAGATTCTTTGACATTGACGAAGAATCATCTTTAACTTTGAGTAGCCTTTGATTTTGATGAGAACTTTCATGTGTTGTTGGTATGAGCATGTGGAGAGTCTGCACGATCAATCCGCTCCGGAGCTTCCATAAGAAGAAAACATAAAAACAGGTTAGTAATAAGCGGATTCCGGCACTTACAAGTTTGAATTTCGAGGGTGTTAACAGCATAGTGTGAAAACACGTCTCTAATTCTCACAAAGGCCGTTCCTGAACTGGAGTCCCACAAGTGAGATAACACGATATACCGAAGTACACCTACAGTTCAGATGAGTCACTGAGGTACACCGAAGCATCACCCCACGACTGTAGACCATTTGAGACACACTAAGCGTAATCCACGAGGAGTTACCGAAGTGACTCTGTCGAGGCTGCTTGATGTTGACCCTGGCGGGGAGTTTCCATTCAATCACTGAGGATCACAATTGTGAAACCTCTCATAAATGTTCTGGCAGATTGCTAAGATCTGCGTAGGACTCTAGAGTATATCACTTGTGTCCTTGTTGATGAACAACAAGCGATGTCATGTCAAGTGTTCCTATGAGATCTTTTGATGAATCTCGTGGCTCTAGACTCAATAGTGCATTTTGGTTTTCCTGAGCGGAGACTAGGGAGAGGGTCTCCTTCTTCAATATCAACCAACTTTAAGAGAAGGTCAATAGATTATGTAGGGTTCCCAGTGAGAATGAAACAAATCCTTTTAAGAGGAATTGAGTGGCTAGGAGGTTTAGTCCAGTGCGTCACTGGGTCCATGACGTCTTTGTCTTCAATACCGGTGTCATCTAGTGACAACCAGTAGCAGATGAATTGAACCGGTTTACGCCTAAGGTTGAATATGGAGGGCTATTTCTTTTCACCCTTTTTCATTACATTTCTTTTTAATTCTTCAACCCCTTCTTTCTCCTTTCTCACGTTACTCCTTTTTTCAATCATTCCTAAGGACTTCTAATACTAACTATTTGTGATGTCCTTGGGTAGATCCCTCCGGCTCTGGCGGATCATAGGACGGATTTACCTATCCTTAGTCACCTTATAACTCCATGACTGTCTTATTGTTGCCATAAAACTATTTTTATTGAAAATCTCACAGAGTGTTTATGATAGAAACACATTGTTTCTTTCCCAAATTGCTCTGAGATCATACTCCATTGATGGTTCTGGATACTCTCCTGTGATGATTTTCATCTTATTCTTGGCATTGAGTGCTATTGTGATTGATCTTCTCCAGGAACTGTAATTATCTGATCCAGTTAGTTTCTTGGAGATCAGGATGAGTCCTGGATGATCTGTTTGGTGTAGAAGCAGTGGATGGTTTGGTGTGATTTCAGTATCAGTAATTGTGGTAGTTGTTGTAGTTGTTGCAGTTGTGGTAGTGTTTGTTGTGGTTCCTGCCATTTTTGAGTTTTGAAAAAGGTTGATTAAGTGATAGTGTTGGGATGATTGATGATGATAAGAATGTTCCTGATGTTATTTGGAGCAGAAGGATGGTAGTTTGACTGGATTTGGTGAGATAAAAGATGATGAGTGGTGGTTGTTGTAGTGGTTTTGGGTTGTTATGGTGGTCGGAGTTTGTTAGAGATGGTAGAGTTAGTTAGAAGTGGTGGAGTTGGATGGTGGCTGGTGGTTGAGCATGATCATTTGCTCTGATACCATATTGAAGTTTAGAGAATGAGAGAATTCATGCTATAAGGCGGGAAAAGTTGTTACTTCTCATTAAAATGAAATGAAGATACAAGGCTCTATTTATAGAGCAGAAAGTCAAATAACAAAAGTCAAACTATACTACTGCTACTTGTACAGTACAATTACCAAAGCTATAACATAAACACTGCTACTCTACGTATATACATTGACATATTACATAACTCCACATTGGACTTGAGCCTTCTGATGAAGCTTTAGCTTTGTTGGCTTGGTAGACTTTGACTGCTGAGCTATGTTGCTGATATGGTGAACTGAAGGATTAGAACTTGTGCCATTGTATCCTCCTTTACCATAGTTATCGATTAAATTATAAAACTAACTTTAACGAACTATGGTCATCCCAATGGGAAGTTGAGCTGTGGCCAATTTTTATAGAACATGTTTATAAACAACCGATTGTCGAGCTCAACTCAGATGATTAAACCATATATCATTTCATGGTTTGTAATCTCTCATTGTTTCAATTCAAATATTGAGATCAGCACTACAAATGGTGATCAATTAATCAAAACTTTATTCGAGTTCTGTAGAAAAACTTAATCTAATGATGATTAAAGCACTTTTATTACTCAAAGATCAAGGGATAATTGTTTCGAAATGTATCAAAGTTGCCACTTTTTTGCTAAATTGTGTATCTATCTATTAATCCTCATAAACAATGCAATTTTTTTACTAATCATACTAACCTGTGTATGGATTAAGACTTCCGTTTGTTTTTGCTGAGGTGGCCAGACCCACCGTTAACTTTATTTTTTTTAAGGGGTGGCCTAATGCCACACCCCATGAATCACTAATTTTGCACCCTATATTGTATTTTTGTACTTTTTTGTCTTATTATGTTTTGTACTATTTATTTTCTTTTTTTTTTTCTCTTTTTTTTTAAGTATATGTAGAGTATATATTTATGTAGTTTTTTTTATATGTGTGTATATTTATTTGTGTGAAATATATTTATGTAGTTTTTTACGTTATGTTTTTTTAATTGTGTATTTGTTATATTTTTGTGTTATTTTTATTCGTCTAATTTGTTTCCATTTAATTAAACAACAACAATAAACACGTTAAATACTAAAACATTAAACAAGTACAACAACAAATGCTACTACTACTACAACGAAATCTACTCCACATGAAGATTATTAATGTCATCTATAAGGTCATAGAGTATTCCACTCGACTGACATGCGTGATCAACGGGATTTCTTGCCAATTCCAGTGATGCCTCCAGCGCCTTTATTCTTGCCTTCAACATATTGTTTTGAGACAATAACATGTTGATCGTGTTATCTTTAGTTTTGCAGTTTGAGTACTGCGTTGAAGAAGAGCCTTGACTAAAGTACCCTTGTTGAAATTCATCCTTCCACAAAAAGTATCGACACCCATAATCTTTTGTTCCTGGCTGTTACATGGTGAAACAATTATAAGAAATGTAAGTTATTGATATATTTACGTAAATAAGCAAACGTATAACTATTTACCTTTGATAAAGGACATGCATAATACTTCCGACCATAACTTTTGGGGTTTTGGGATGTTTTTTCAATTATAAGTCCTCGTTCACAACGACACAAGAAATGATTTTTTTTGTTCCATCTGGGCAATAAATATGTATAATAATTTACAACATGGTTATTTACAATATAGAATAATAGTTGATACATGGTTATTTACAATATAAATCAGTAACTCGGTGTCAGAATACAAATACTTATTTACAACATAAATCAGTAATCGTTTACTACATAAATTAGCAATCGTTTACTACGTATGTCTATACATGTTTTGTCGTTCAGCATATAGAGTTGCCCATCCCAAGGCCACGTCATGTCTGAACGCCCTCCATTGTGGGTGAGTAGGCGGGAGTGGTGAGTTTTCATCTAGAATCGCATGAACGTAGTGATCAGTCTAGGCTTCCCCCACACGAATAATCACAATGGGGGACAATATTGTGTTGTATCTAGACCGGACCTAAGCGAAAGACACGTAACACATGCTGAATAGCATATACATACAACTGGCCGGTTAAGCATTGTAGCAATAGCCGCTCCCGTGTCTGGCATAACCATCCAGTATTCTTGGGTTGCAAATCCATCACCAAACCAACCCAGCGAGTGCGAAATCTGTTCAAACCAACTCCCCCACATTTCCCTGTAAAGTTCCAGGTTATTGTTTACCTCTCCCACGACATGAGCTCGAAGGTTGCGCCATATATCTTCAGAATAACCAAGACCTACGCCAATGGCCCGATAGCCATAATTTCCATCACCTTCCACGTTAAGAATCCTTATGATGTACGGTCGAAAAAGCTCTGGAATTCAAGCCATAAAATACTCGCTCTCATTATCTACAATGTACAACTCGTGTCTTAAATCACTCTCGTTAGCAGGCTCTCCCACGTATGAACTATGTCTCGCAGGTTCTTTGTTCAAGTCTGGGACTTTTTTAGGTTTTGAATAACTTCTGCGGTGATCTGTGGTTGGTTCTTTGTTCAAATCTGGGATTTTTGTAGCCTTGGACTTTTTGTCCTTTGCGATCGGACGTCCACGAGTACTTGCGTGAATAGCAGGTTCATGGGTCGATACAGATTCAGGAGCGTATATACCTCTCATCATGTTTAACATATTTTTCTTGACAAACGACGAAGCTTTGCCAAAAACGTTTTGGAAATTTTCTACGTTAGCTTGACAAGAAAGATCATCTTCAGGCTCTTCAGGCGTATGAGTAGGTCGAGCTCTAGGCCAGGGAACACTTAGGGTTCTCCAAAAATTATCAACACGATCAAGTGGAATAGGCTATCCTGCATTTGAAAAAAAGTGACTAGTATAAATTATCGGTATTTACGGGGAGAATAACTTGATAAGCATAAATTTAATATACTTACCATGAATCTGATAATAAACCAGTTCATGATAGCATGGTAACCCACAAACTGACCGCAACTGATGACCACATTCAAGTGGGTCCATATCCAGTTTACTTTCTGCGACAATGAGTTGTAAAGCATGTTTTGAAACTTTACACCGCAATTCATCAAATAGTGTGTCCTTACACACATGCAGTTTCTTGGTTATGCTTCTATTAAAAGTTTCTCTTATTGCATTTTCTTGCGGAACTAGAATCTTATCGACCGAACTTAACAACGTGTCTAAGTTGGACTATGTGGAGCCCAAGTATAACTTCAACAACGCGTGTTGACCCTCAACTCTACATGTTGTTGTCTGGCCGAAGCTGCGATATGGATCAGTAATGTACGCCACGAACATGTGGTCGTAACGTTGCAGCCAGTTATCAAAATACCGCAAAACGTCTGAGAAAAAAATGAATTAATAAAGTGTTTAATCTAATAAAAAATGGTCATGCGAGTACTTATTTATTAAATAATAATAAAAAAATGAATTAATAGTTAAGTACCGTGTTTTTGGACCAATAACTCTTGTAGGTGCCGATAATAGTGCATGAACATATCTTGGGTCGAAGCTTTAACCATCCAATCCCATGACCATCTAACGGACGCATACTCCTCTTCTGTATTGAATCTATGTCTGCAATTCTTGAGCACATTTTGATTAATATGCCATCGACAGAGTAATTTGTTAGCGTTTGGGAATTCTGCTCTGCATGCCCCAAGAAACGCTAAATCTCTTTCGGTGACGATAACCCGCTGGTAATATTGTTCGTCTATCATCCTCTTAACACATTGCAACACCCATATGAAATTTGGCCCTTTTTCACAGTTCAAAAAGCTAAACGCAATTGAAAGTTTTTTGTTTGTTGAAGTAACTCCAACAATCGTAAAGAACGGCAGTTTAAACAACGTGGTATTGTATGTGGAGTCCATCATTATGATTTTTGGGAATGTTGTCCATAGGGCATATGACGTCGGGTGAACAAAAAATATTTCCTCAAGCTCATTAGTGCGGTCATTTACCCTGTCATAATATGTATAACCTAGACGCCTCAAATGTGCTAAAAGGACTTGTATTGGAGTTCTATCACTACGAATGGCGCCGCGTATCTTATTTTGTGCATTATATACAATTTTAATGCTAGACACATTATCCGGATCGTTCTCCTTTAGTGACGAAAGTATAATGCTTGGTGCTACTTTATGCTTTGTCAATTGCTCCACCAAAACGAACTCATGATATTTTAATCGCATTGCTTGTGGAAAACCATGGAACAAATCTACAAAATCATGATTATGCCTCTCACACTTCACCCTCAAGATCCAACCATTGTCACCTTTTATATATTTCGCCAGTAATTTGAATGGACAATTGGTTTTAACGGTACTAGTCTGCCGTTGAAGTTCATCTTCTGAACCTTCACATGCAGACGTCCCATGTTTTGAACACTTATATTCGATTGAGTACTTATACCCCCTATCTGTTTTGGTTCTTTCTTTAACAATAATAAAACCGATCGATTGAGCAATAGTTTGCACCCAATTAGTTAGAACATCGTCATCAGGAAACACCTAAAAAAAATAAAAAATAAAATACAACTTTTATAATTTTCATTTGTAACAGATAGTTTATAACTTTTATATTTTGCACCCAACCGTGACCACCGTCCACCTCTACTAAATATAACTACTAACAACTATTTTTTTTACAAAAAATTTACAACTTTTATTTTTTTAACAAATAATTACAACTTTTAACAAATTTAATTTTAACAAAATACTTTTTTTTAACCTTTACAACTTTTATTTTTTTTAACAAAATACTTTTTTACAACTTTTATTTATTTAACATTTACAACTTTTTTAACAAATAATTAAAACTTTTTTTTTAACAAAAAAAGTAAAACCACGTCTCACCCACAGTTTTATCTCTTATCCCACCTACCCCATCTTGTCTATCTCACTGTCAATAACACGCTTTCCTGTCTCTCTCTCTCTCTCACTCATTTCACACCTCCTTCTCTCACTCACTATCTCATTGATAATCTCTCTCTCACACAAAACTGCTAATAAACGGATCTAACAAACGGATCAAATCGTGGAACCATGGTTTTGATGTAAATGGTTTGGTTGTGTTTTGGGAAGCATGGCTTTAATCTCTCTTTCTTTTGGATCTAAATAACACTCGTTGTAGATCTTAAATAAGTGGTGATGATGGTGGTTAGGTACGTGATGGTTATGATAAAAACCATGGTGGTTTCTGTGGCGATACGTTTGGTTGGTTTTTTTCCAGCGGTTTCTGTGGTGATACTTTTTAGATCTTGAAAAAATTTTAGATCTTGAAAAAAGACTTGTTTGGTTGTTTTTTTTAGATCTCACTGTGGTGGTTTTTTTAGGTCTCGTTGTGGGCTTGTGTTGAAATTTTGTGTTTAAACTGTGAAATCTTTTGATGGGGTGGGATAAGTGAGATAAAAACTATTGGTGAAAAACAATTAAGAAATTTTGTAGATCTTGATGTTCTTGGTGGTTTCTGTTGTTGAAACTGTGATGCTTTTTCATAACTTCTTTGTTAGATCTTTTTAAATCTGTGGTAGGAAAAAAAAATGTTTTCGTTATGGTTGATTTCTTGATGGTGATGGTTGGCTGTTTAAAACTATTGGTGATGATGATGTTCTTGGATGGTTTATGATAAAAACCATGGAACTTGTGTAAAACTTGTTAGATGATGATTGTGTAAAACTTTTGGTGATGATGGTGTAAAACTGTTGGTGATGATGGTTTGTTGAAACAACTTATTATGAAATAAGCAGTTGTGATGGTTTGTTGAAACTGCTTATTAGGAAATAAGCAATTGTGATGGTTTGTTGAAACTGCTTATTATGAAAAACCTGTTATTTTCTAAACTTAAGTTTTTAAAATGGTTTCTTAAAAAAAAACCGAGATACGGCGATGATGATAAAAAAAACTTTTGTTGATTTGGCATGGTATAACCGAATGGACGGTAAAGTGAGTTTTTTCCACTTTACAACCTTCAAATTTGCAGCCAAAATGATAAAACGATAATAATCTGAGCCTAATAAAAATCTCGATATGTCTTTTTGTCGTTTTTTATAAATTTTGCATGTAATATTCAAAAAGTGTAAAATTTATTACCTCTTGTGTGTAAAATGGTGAACTCGACATTTTCCAAAGCCAAAGGATTGTTGCCTCTTTGTGGTTTTGTGACGAGAATGATGCTTCTTTGTGGTTTATTACTAAGAATGTTGCTTCTTTGTGGTTTATGATCGAGAATGTTGTTTTTTTTGTGGTTTGTGACTGAGAATGTGGTATGGTTTATAACGATGCAAAACCTGCAAATGTTGAGAATCTTACTATTGCCTCATGTGAGTAACTTGGGTACAATCTGAAATGGTGGGAATCTTCACTATTGTGAATGTGATTAAATTATTTTGATACGTAAATTATTTTGAGATAAGGCAATGATGAATTTTTTACTAAAAAACTTTGCAACCGAATGGATTGTAAAGTGATATTTTAGCACTTTGCAACCTTCATATCTGAGCCTATCAAAAATCTCAATATTTTTTGGTTACGTTTTATTTTTAACACTTAAGTAAGACATTAATACAAACATTATATAACATTTTTTTTTACTTTTGGTTAGTACACATACAAGAAAAGAGAAAACAAAAATGACAACAAAGCATTACAAAAGTTAAAAAACGAAAAAAAAAAAATTTACAAAATTAAAAACAGGCAAACAAAGGACGGAACAAAAAAAAAAAAGAAAGAGAAAAAAGAAAATGACAAACACGGAACACGAGAAAAAACATTAGTACAAATTAGTACAAGCTACCAACAAGTACAAACACCCCCTTAGAGCACTAGCAATGCTAACGTGAAAGATGCGTTAATGGGGGGTTAACGTGCGTTAACCTCGAGTTGACCACACCGAGCCTTGAAGTGAAACTCGCGTTAACACGGTGCGTTAGCTCCTTAACACCACGTTAAGGGTGGAAATCAATAAAAAAAAAAATTCATTTCACCACCCCCTAATGATTGAAGTGTGTGTTCTTGAGTGTGTAATTTTGCAGTGTGTATGTGTTCTTGTGTGTGTTTTAACTCTGTGTGTATGTGTGTTTAGTGTGTGTACAGCTTTTGTGTGATCGAGAAGATGATATATTACTTGAATTTGCAGTTTAGTCCTTGTGGTATTGTAGTGTTTACAGTTTAGTCCATGTGTTGAATGAATGAAATAGTTAAGGGTTTAATTTGTAAATTGTAATTTTTTAAAAAGTGGGGTTCAAAATATTGAGTTAAAGTTGAGTTATGATTGCGGATGTTTTTATTTAAGTTAAGGCAAAAAAGTTAAAGCTGATGTAGCACTGATACGTCATTGTGTTAAAATTTAACTTAAGTTATGATTGCTACGTAGTAGTACTCTTTGGATGTTTTGATAGCATAACCCATTATACTGGAGTATTAGACTAAAGTCATTATACCCAGAAAACCACATGGGACAAAAATGTAGTTAACTCTAACCTTGGAACCGAAAAAAGTCAAAAACCCAAAACAAACACATAACTGTAGTTTGGGGAAACAATTAGGGCTCGTAATGGACGACATTGCAGCATACTACCTACAACCATCACAACACACCACCCAATACAACTATTACACACCACAACCACCACCTCCCGGAGCACCACCACCAACCGTCGTACATCACCACCAACAGCCACCTTTTGCATACGGAACAGTACCGTTGTATACCCCGTCGTCGTATCAAGACGAAGTGCGGACGTTATTCATTGCTGGATTACCTGAAGATGTGAAGCCTCGTGAGATTTATAATTTGTTTCGGGAGTTTCATGGTTATGAATCCTGTCATCTTCGTACTACGCAAACTCAGGTTTCGTGTCGGTTTTTGCTGTTTTTTTTATTTAATTGATATTTGAATATGCATTATTGTTTTTATAGAAAATGTATTTGATGGTTGAAGATAGGGATCATTGATTTCATAGAATGTAGGTTCTACTTATGGGAAATAATTAGTTTTCGAGCTTTAGGGGGGGTGTTTGTTTTAGCTTATTAAGTCGGCTTATGAACTTATTTAAATTTCCAAAAGCTCATAAGCTCTTTTTTTTATTTGGCTTATGAGCTTTTCAAGTTGAGCAGCTTATGACCTTAGATAAAAGCTTAATTTGATAAGCTCATAAGCTCACTTAATAAGCTAAGACAAACACCCCTAAGAGCAGCAGGTATGGGACTTGTTTCACACGCCAAATACAATCTTTTAAGACAAATGGCACGTTAAACGGTACCACCATAAATGCCAAAATTCACCCAATTGAATTTCAGCAACCTGAATGGCTCACGCCAAAAGAGAAGTAGTGGTCATTTACTTTTTTTTTAAAAATGTATTGTGAGTGTGGGGGTATTTTTAGTGGGGTATTTTGTGGGATCCAATAACATGTTAGTGGTGTGTTATGAGGGAGCGTGTTTTAGTTATTGGTGAGTTATTGAAAGGTGTATGATGTGGCGCTGATGTGGCATACCAATAACGTGTTATTGGTATCCACGATACCTTATGCTCTAAGATAGTTCTTGTTTAAGAAAATGAATATGTGAATATCAAGTGTTGGTTGTATGGTTGTAACCAATGTTCTAAAAGGCGTGAGGCATGGCATGGCGGCATAGCCACGCCTCAAGCCTTACAAGCCTTTGCGTTTCATAAGGCGTGCTTAAGGCGGCAAAAAAATATTTATAGATTTATGAATTTATAATTTTGTATCATTTTTTAAGAGCAATTTCAATAACTAAAGCCCCAATCCCAAATAACCAGGCCCAAATATGAGGCCAAAATAGGAATTAAGTTTTGAAATAACGAGGCCCAAGAAGGAAATAGCCCAAATACTAGAAATTCAAGCCCAAATCCGTAAATCCCTTAAATTCTTCTAAAAATGGCGCCACGCCTTACCAAAAGGCGCGCCTTTTCACGCCTTTTCGCGCCTTATCTCACGCCTTTTCACACGACGCCTAGACCTCGCGCCTTGGTTCATTTCGTGGCGCCGAGGCCACGCCTCGCGCCTTTGCGACGCCTTGGCAGCGCCATGGCGCGCCTTTTAGAACACTGGTTGTAACCAGTTATATGTCGGTTTTGTAACAAAATCGGAGCTTGATTATTTTGTCAAAGGATTGAATTTCCGAATTAAGATTATATTTATTAATGGAAGACTGGATTTTTTTCTTTGGCACTGAGAAGTTATATAATATTGGTTGTTTTTTATTCTTATGACCATAATCTGACTGTTTTTGCTTTCGATCGGCTAAATGGTTAACTCAAGCTTTGTAAAGTTTACTTGTGGGGCTCTTTACTGTGTATTTAGGGATGATTATTGTGTTTGTATTATATTCAGATGAAGTTGTTTTGTATCTCTTGTATATTTATATTGTTTCTAATATCATTTTTGGTTGTTGAACAGCCGTTTGGGTTTGCTGTCTTCGTGGATCAGCCTTCTGCACTTGCAGCATTGCATGCCTTAAATGTAAGAATAGAGTGTTAGCAGTATATACCCATTAATACAGTTGATCAAAAGCAATTATTTTATCCCTCCTCGTATTTTTGGTTCTAGACTATTGGCATGCTACATACGGCTTACGAGGCTGTTTGTTTAGACAATCGTAACATGTGAAATTAACTAGAGGGATCCTTTTTGCTACCTTGTAATGTGTTTTATATTCACATGTACTGCGTGCAAAGATACTATCGACGATTTCAGCTCCTTTTTGCTGTAACTTTCTTGACATGAAATCTTAATGCTTAAGTAACAAACTACCCGATGGGAGGCATATATTTAACCAGCTTACTGATATTAAACATATGCCAACTTCTTGTTAGGAACTTGCAAAGAACAGGCTTTGTTGTTGCCTTCTTTTATTTGGGTAAAAGGTGAAATTCTATTAATTACCCATCATGAAATACATTTTCAATCTAATATGCTTAGGACAGACCCTAAGATAAGGAAGACTAAATCAAAAACATGTACGAAACTTCTAATAGAAAGGAAAAGAAGATAACTGCCTTCTTCAATCCTACTGTATTAAGACATACTAGCAATTCCATATTAGACACAAAATACTCTAGCTCCCCACAAATCTGCATCAGTCATATTGTTAGCCATACAAGGTACTTCCATCTTTCATGACTCATCAGTTGTGACCAAATGATACAGCAATTTATAAAGCCACTACTGCAGCCTTTACTGACCAATCACACTCATTTCTCCTATACATTTCCATTTCCAGTACTTTAATGTCAACGTGCAGACTACGAGAAGTCCAGAACTTGACACTTATAACATGATGCAGCCTATACATTCTCCAACTTCTTCCATAGACCAACAATTTAACCATCTAGAATGCTATTTGGAGATTACCTTTGACTGCACATTCCATCATTCTGAGACCTGAGCCACTATAGCTGACCAACTTTTATGATATTTGACTTGTTTCTTAAGGTCTCCACTCTCCGCCGCCACATTAAACAGAACATCTTCTGTCCTTTCCACATTCTGAAGAGTCTACAGCTCCTCTCTTGCTAAATATAGTAAGCAACATCAGCCAATATAAGCCTTCTAAGAATGCTCCAGATGCTATTGGTGTTAGGCTGTTGAGTCATTTCCTTGAGTATATCTTTCCAGTTTCCAGTCAGTTGACTTGGAGTTTCATTTTGGCCATACTCTGTAATTTGCTCCAAATGCCCTTTGGGAACTCACATCGAAAGAAGAGGTGCCTGTGTGAGTCAATTTCCTTCTAGCATAAAGCACATGCCGTATGTTTAATAGGATACCATTTCAACAACGTATCTTGGGTAGATTTTCTTTCTTGTATTGCCATCTACAAGACAAATTCATATTTGGGATACAATAAAAGAACCAGACTAGACTGCTGATACGAACCCTATTAGTTTTTCTGTATTTTATTATTTATAAGCATTCTCCTTATTATTAATTAGTTTCCTTTTCAGTATTATCTTAGGGACCAAGTTAAGTTTAGGACATCTTTTATTATAAATAGGGTATTAGGGTTGTCATTGAGAGTATGCTGAATATTATTAATGGTTTAGTGAGAGATCGACCTCTCGAAAGTCGATCACCTATCTTTATTTATCGTTATTGTTCTTTCTATCTTTTTATTGTATCCGGTTCGTATCAACTACCCCATTCAACTTTGTCCCCATTGATCCTGATATCATTCCACACTTTGTGTAAACTACTCTTGGCCTTCAGTAGTAATCTAACAAGGCTTATTGGGAGAACTATAACTCAGCAGTGAGACTAGAAAACTGAGAAGCATTGGATATTTACTTAACCATTCAGAGGGTCACTTCCAACTTCCACCACACGGCTCATCAAGAGTGGCTTTATCTGTGAATTTAGCAGTAAAGATGTTCCATTTACTTTAATAGTTGATAGAGCCTGCTTATCATTCCATCTATCTTGTCATACAGGCTATACGCACGGTCCCAGAAAACAATATGGTTTCTAATAGAACTATGATAGTATTTCTAACGTCGTCGGCAATGTAGTTTAAAAAGAATCCCGAAGGTGCGATCCAAAGTAGGAAATATGTTATGCAGCAATTGAAATGATATAACTGATTCTAAGGAAATGATTAAATAGAAGATCGATGATTATTTAGAAAAAGTAAGATTGATAGATAGATGTGTAATAAAAGTAAGAGCTTAAAATAAAGCCAAGACATACACATGAAAGATTAGTAATAAGAATGAGCCAAGATATACATATAAAAGACCTTTAAGATTGAAGTTTAAATAAGTGAAAGACAGTTAATTTTTTCTAGTTGTTCATCTTGTTAAAACCATGAAACAGAAAGAGCCAAAAAAGTAAAAAATGATAGGAGAAAATTAGTTGGGAGATTTACATCTATATCCTACAAAAACTCGAAGTTGGTATAAAGAGTAAAATAAGAAGTTGAAATATGCACTTTTTTTAGTGTTGATCTAGGAAAACGTGCATGTAAGTAGCTGTGTGGATGTTAAAGGAGTTAAAAGAAAGCTTTTTTTATATTAAGAGGAAATGGTCTTTCCATCACCCACTCTGTACTTGATATGGTTTCTAACAAAACTTCTTAACTTAGGTAATTTTTTCCAACCGCAGCTATCAGCCTAGCCTGGTTATTGTCTTCTTGCCTTCTTGGTTAAGCAATTTTATTAATGTAAACTTAATCAGGAGTTGTTGCATAATGGTTCAAAAAAGTTTTAAGTATTTTTAAATGAGTTAGATGTTTGCATTCCCATACAGTCCCTCTATCAAAACTAAAAAGGGCCTGTATGGAAGTTTAAGAATCATTTTGTTGTTTAAATCACGGTGGTTGCTATAATTTATTACACTAAACATCTAAAATGACTGCATCTTGATAGACTATTGAAAAAGAAACTGAGATATTATGTCTTGACATTTGTTAAGAAAAACTCCGCGAGTAGTACATATAAATCTTGCTAACATCAGTTCACTATAAGTAGAAATTTTCAGAACAAAGGAATTTGGATGTTGACATTGTACAAAATAACCCACTAAAACACTACAGTGCCAAACGCTTGTGTTATTTGGACAGCATGATTTCATATTACGTAACTAATGAAGTAGACTAATCTTATTTTATATGGCTTTACTGAAGTTCAGTTTCACCAGAATCGTCCTGACTCCTGAGTATATGTATAATCTTTTATCTTATTGTTCTTGAGTAATATAAATATTGATTTCCTACCCCTAAGCAAAGAAAGAGTTGTGGTGATCAAAATATGCTATATAGTTAAAATATTTTCCCATGAATTCTGGTGTGAGTTATTTAAGTAAATCATCGGTATGTTGTCATCTTCATGTTAGCATAAAGAAGTTTGAATACATATCGTGTTAAGAGACCTTCTAAATATGACTGATTTTTGTTTTCAGGGGATGGTCTTTGACCTCGAGAAGGGTTCAAAGTTACATATTGATCTGGCAAAATCAAATTCAAGGTCTAAACGCTCAAGAACAGGTATATTGTTAGCTATAAACTTCCACCATTTCGCACCGTTTTGGCAGACTTATCCGTTGAAATTTGGTTAACTTTACAACTAGATGATGAAAGGCGCGGATCTGACAAGAGGGCAAAAGGGTCTGCTTCATTTTCAAGGGGCATTTCTGATCCTGGTAAGCAACCGAGTGTTAGTTGTTCAAAAACATGTTTAATAAAGATGCTCACACAACACCAGTAAGTAGATAATTTAAAGATGCTACTTCTTTGAGTTGTTGGTCACACAGATGTTTTCTAATGTATATGATGGACATAGCAGCCCATATAGTGAACTAGTGAGTAGCAAACACGTTATTCTAGAAGCTCACATTGCACATGTTTTGCACATGCTTGGGCACCAGCAGGTGTTGGCAGCGTTCACATGCCTGGATTGAGTAATTCAGCTTACAACACGATTGGTTATCCATCTGCACAAAGGTCAATTGCACTGCTTGAGCACAATTTCTCATTTACTTTGATTGGAAAAAAGAAAGGTTTTTACTGTAACTTGCACATGATTGCTTGCTGTTTAAACGATTAAGGGCTGGAAGAAAGGACACATATGACATGCGTTGTTGGATTAACAATTATAAACTTTTCTAATATGATTCTTGTCTTTTTGAATTGTCCAGTCATGGAAGCTTTGATGGTAGAGCTGCAAACAGTGGTCCAAGATCTGTACGTTTCATATGATAAGTTTCTAATTATTTATATTATGATATGGTGTTAGTGATACTTTGTTTAATGTCAATTATCTCCTATGTAGCGAAACTCATCAGCCCCCCCATGTCCAACAATATTTGTGGCTAATTTGGGACCAGCTTGTACAGAACAAGAGCTAATTCAAGTATTTTCAAGGTTTGGGAAAAACTATTTTCGTTTCTTCTTTAAAGTTAGAACTTAGCATAGTGCAATCTCTGAATATGTTGATGTTATTGTCAATTTGCAGATGCCCTGGATATTTGAAGCTAAAGGTGCAGAGTACATATGGGACACCGGTGGCATTTGTTGACTTTGCGGTACATATTTGTGCATATGAAATGATTTTTTGTGTGGACCTGGCACTAATATGGATGTACGTGACAAAATGTTGCAGGATACTGCATGTTCTACCGAAGCACTAAATCATTTACAAGGCACTGTTCTTTACTCATCAGTATCTGGTGAAGGAATGCGACTTGAGTATCCTTGAAATTTGCAATTGCCTTTTTTTTTTATAACCCCTTGTGCATTTAGGGGGTGTTTGTTTAAGCTTTTATAAGTCGCTTATAATCTTATTAGCTTATATAACTAAAATAAACCCATACGAGTGTTTGGTTAAGCTTATAAGCTTAGGCTTATGAGCTTATATGAGGGTTTTTTTTTATTAGCCCAAAAGGTTTGGCTTATATAAGGAAGGAGGGAGGGAGGGGGGCTTATTTAAAGGGCGTCATAGCAAAAGACTTGCATATCAACTGCAACTTTTAATATACATGTACTTTTTGGTCATTTTATCTTATGAGCTATAATAAGCTAACCCAAACACTAAGAATAGGCTTATGAGCTTATTATTTCTAAGCCTTAAAGTGTGTATAAAACATAAGCCTAAGCTCATAACATAAGCTTAGACAAACACCCCCTTATACCATTCCCAGAGAGTTATTGGTTCTCACAGGTTTCACTTGATCATTGGATGCAACAACCATCACATGACCTAATTAATTCATTATCATTGCCTCATTGGTGTTAAAACAGGATCTAAATGCTTCCCAGCTTCTAACCTTTCACACTAATTTTTTTAGTAATTTGTATGACAAGGTTTTCTTTAACAAGAAATTTAGGTTTGCTAAGTCGAGGATGGGAAACCGAAGTAAGAAGTCTAGGTAATTTCGAACTATATCATGACAACAAAGGTAAGGGATCTTAGAATCAGATTTTGTAATGTGAGAGTCTGGATTTTGAAATTTAAATAACACTGCTAATTTTTTTTTTCTCCTTTTATTTATTTGTTTTATTATTATTTTTTTCACTCTCATAAATGTTACATTTGCTATTAATTTTATTAGTGAATATAAATATGACTTTGGTGGATTTTTATATACCTACATGGTTCACTTAAGTCCGTCCCATATGAGTATGACCACTACTGACTCATGCTCCTATGCTCGTAGGCGCTGTGACATGGTAGTGTGAGGTACCTTAACAAGCTTAATCTTGGAGGTGGCAAAATGGGCAACCTGGTGGATTATGGATCAAAACAGGTAGAGTAAAACTGGATATGGTGGTTGAACTGAAACGTGAGTTACGATGTACAACAGTTTGGTATTACAATAATCATCAGTATTAAACTTGGACCGTTTCTTTTTCAGCTTATCTTTTTATTTGACTCATTAGGGATAGACCATAACCCAACTGGACTCTTTCACAAGTGATTAATTTGAAATTGCTGCATCTACTAATCCAATTTTTCGAGAGGGGGAGTGTGGGTGTTTGATTTGTATTGTAACTTTAGGGAGATGGTGCGACGATCCAACATCAATCACTCATTGCTTTTATATGCTATAACGTTAGATTTCATTAGGCATGGCAGTGCCACTCTGACTTGATGAAAATCTACATAGCCTATCCACGATTGGTGAATGTGGATGAAGTTAAATGGATATGAAGGCCATGTTGATGTTTATTTGGTTGGTCATCCATTTATCTGCATATATATATCTTAGGATAATAATAATTCTTCATATTCTAGTGGTGCAAGTCTTTTCTTCTTTTCAGTTTCAGTACTCAATGTTCAATACTGTAGTGTTGGCTTTTGTCTGTAAAAATGACTTTTGTGTGCTTTGCAGTGTATTTGTTTTTTTGACAAACTAATTATATTTCATTTTAGTGTTGTTCGTGCATATAATTTTCTTCAATGAAGATATTAACTTGATGTATAGTGAATACTTTGTTAAGCTGTATCAGTTAGTGGGTATTGATATGTTATGAATAGATTGAAGTGAGGTTGAATGTCTTTGGTTATCAATGGAGCAAAAGTAGGATATGGCTGGACGTCACCTGGTCCTTATAACCGAGTCTTGGTGTTTGATTGCAAGTCCTCTTATAAATATATTTCAGTACATCAATGATACTCGGGCTGTATCTAACTTTTAAAAGGTTAGTAATTATAGGATTTAGGGGTGTTTCTTAAATTAAGTGATGTGAAGATCTTTATGTCAGCCTCTTAATCAAGATGTCTCTCAACTTTTATTGAATAGGTTGTTTTAATATGGTCGTACTATTCTTACACTATTTTCACTAATTAAACCCTCATTTAATATAACTACTAATGTGCCTTAAGCATTGTCCACTGTTTAGAAAAACCCGAAAAAAAACTCAAAACAATCTCTCACTATCTAAACATCAGGCCGACCACCATCGACTTCCACTGCCTATCATCGGAAGTTGGTCCAAATCCGCTTTGTCACCCACCGGATTGTCATGTCATTGGAAAACACCGCTTCGAAAAAGACCACCATGACATCCGATGTGTACGTCCATTCCACAGTGTCGGTAACAACTTTTTTGAGTTATTTAGCACTGGGTTTTCACTAACTAAACCAACGCAACTGAGTGGCGAGATGGTGATGGTGGCGATGATGGCCAAAGGTGGGAAGTAGGTGTTTTCGGCAAGGGGTGGCCGTGCCACAATACCACACTCAACTATTGCAAGTTATGAGGAACGCACAAGCGCATAAACTTACATATCGAGTTTGTTTTTGTTGTTTTTTTTGGAAAAGGCAAAGATATTATATATAAGCTAAAGAATAAGCACAACAAAAGTGCTCTGAGCAAGAGAGCCCAAAATATGTACAAAAGACCCCAAAAGAAGAAGCTTAACGAACCTAAGTCACAAAGAAGAGACATTCTTTGGACCGAAGGAAAGAGATCTTCATGAAGAATAGCAGTCGCCGAATCTGAACAAGCGTAGAGGATTATGTTTCTCCAACCCTTTATATGCCATAATAAAGCCAAACAAACCGCGTGAAATAGCTTCACCACCCGTTTTTTCGAAAATAAATTGAAATTTCCAATTAGAATGTAAATAAAAGAAGGGTTGAAGAAAGGAGGGGTCTTCCACCAATCCCAAATCTTGAACCACATGAGCTTGATTATATGGCACAAAATAAGCAAGAAGACGAATCCAATTGAATACTTCTACGAACTAGATTGGATCTAGTCGGAAGACAATCTAAAGCGAGACGCCAAGCACAAATATTGACTTTACGAGGAACCCAATAGTTCCATGTAAAATTTGGCGCGGCAGTATTGTTATAGAACAACTTGTTTTGGATCGCTACACATAACGATTTAACTGAAAAGGATTCAGAATCATTCAAAGAACCCACTTATCATCGTGCAAAGGATCAAGTACTATAGCACTGATAACGTTATTCTGAGAGACAAGATTACCCTCTGATCGGCCCGTTGGTTGTCTCCTCCAAGACCAACTGCTAGTCCAATCCCCATTCACGTTTATAAGTCTGTCTGCAACGTTGCAGGACTTATGGGTTTCAAGGGCGAATAAGCGAGGGAAACGAAATTTTAAAGGCCTACATTCTTTAATCCAAGAGTCTGTCCATCATAACGTTTGTGTCCCACTTCGAACATTCTTATGTATTAAATTATCAAGGCACATATCTAGATGATCAAGGTCCCTACAACATTTAATAATACTTCCCCATAAACCTGGTTTATTCACAGTCCCTTAACTGTGAATCAAGGAAACTTTGTAAAAAATATTCACAGCCCCTTGTTGTTAATTTGGGGTTTTGATTTTTAAGCTATTCTTATTGGGTTTTGTTCATAAGTGTGAATCAAGGAAACTTTGTAAAAAATATCGGTTGGGACTCAGAGAGCTAATTAAGTAAAAATAAATGAAAATGAATGAAAGTTATAAATTAAAGACAAAAATACACTGTTGGTCTCTAAACTTGTTCAAAACCATCGCCTTTGCCCAAAAGTTGAGCTTTTCGTCGTCGGTAGTCTAAACCTTGGGATTTTGAGGCCAAACTGGTCCTTTGACCCGTAATGCTCAGGTTAATGTATTGTTGGCGAGGGTAAAATCGTCTTTCACTGTAGCGTACTACTCCTTCCGTCTCAAAATTATTGTCATGAGAGAGAAATTACCAAGTTTAATACAAATGGGGACGCTATAAATCTCAACCACTCAAAGAGAAAATTCCCCTAAGATATTCTCTAGTTTTTACTAAAAAATGAAAGTGGACAATCTTTTTGAGACATCCCAAAATGGAAATATGGACAATTATATTGAGACGGAAGGAGTATTTCAAGCCGCTGTACAGTGTTACAGTTCCCTATATTTCGAGCCGTTGTACAATTGTATCGTCACTTAACATCCCTAAACTTTCCCACCAAACCTTTCTTCTACAAAACATTAAAACCTTTCAACATGGTACGCTGTTAGTGTGGTAAGCAAGCTATAATTCCACTTCGTGGACCTCGGCCAACCCAGGGCATCGATTCAATGGTTGTCCTGATCAAGTAAGTGCAGTTTAAGATTTATTGGATTATTTTGTTTTCGCAAGTATCAAACCACATTGTAACAGTTGTGGTTGTTTAATGACTTGTCATATTCATGATTAAGGGTCATCTTATCGGTGGATAGGATGGTATGATCCGTATATGTGTGCTCGTTCAAGAATGATCATACCAGGCCTTTTGAGGGGGAGAAATGAGCTCGAGGCAAGATTAGAAGCTGCTTAAGGTGATGTATGGAAGTGGAAGATTTTCCTAGTGCTCAGTTGGATATTGTTCTTAATTGTTTATGCAGTTGGTTAACTTTTTAGCTTTAATGTATGATGGCCATATTTTGTGTTATGTGGAAATGTAGTTACTTGTTAGGCCATCGTGGTAGTGTAACAAACTTGACCAAACTATTATGTAGTATGTTCTAACTTTACATTTTCTTGAATGGTAGTAACTTTGTCTCCCAAATGGTTATGAATTTTGTTTTGGTGCTGAGTTTACCTTATGTTTATGCAGATGGTTATGAATTTGGTTAGATTTGACTTTTAATTGTCAAAATTATTATGAAGTATTGAATTTGGTTAGTTTTGAATTTATTGACTTATGTTTATGCATATGCTTATCAATTTGGTTAGGTTTGACTTATAATTGCCAACATTCTTATGAAGTATTCACTTTTGTTAGTTTTTGGCTTTATGCACATGCTTACTAAAGAAGACACATATTTTTCTACATCACCTCAGACATAGTTTGTAGTTTTTAGGTGATGCAGTCATAGACTTTGAAATAAGAGACAATCCACACAAGATGCAGATTATGCACACAAGAAGCTTGGTCTATTTATGAAAATACAGAAACATAACATGGTTTCATAGATAATGCAAATGGATACAATTCCAAATGCATAAAATTTCATACTTTTCAAAGCATGATTATTAGAGTTAGACACACACATATGTTTTTAGAGTACATAACTTGTCCATAGAAAATATACTAGATGAAACATTGTCTATTTTAGTAACATAACAGAATTGACCTACGGTGAGGCCATGATTCTTTCCAGTTCGGCCTGGTGCCTAGTCATTCTTCGTGTAGTTGGCTGGGATGAATCAGAAACAGATTGCACACCACTTGAATGGACCTGTGATTGAGACTGTGATTCATCAGGTTGCTGGGATTGATGTAACACCCCCAAAATGGTCGCAGCGGAAGATTGTGTCATTGGGGTGCTACTTCATAATACAAAGTATAAGTTATAGAAAACGACCTCTAAATGAGACGTTTTGAAAAGTCACCATTCGATTAATGAAATCAGAGTTACAAACAATGAGGTCCCAAACTATAATACATAAATGTTTACAAAACGTTTCGAATGGTAAATACGAATGTATAAAGTTTTCAAAACATGTCGTGCGACTCTATGCTTCAAACTCTAGCTATCGCCTTATGACCTAAGATAAACATGCTAAAAAGTGTCAACACAATGGTTGGTGAGTTCATAGAGTTTGTTTAACATGTAAGCCTTTAAAGAATGTTCACACAACAACGGCATTGTAAATCCACTATGTTAATACAAATAAGCCGTAAAAACGTTTATTTATATTTTACGATCTTCTAATGTTTTGTCGATAACAAACGTAAAATCATTTTTACGAAACAAATAAAATACGTTAATAGTTTGAGCCAATAGTTTTCTAACACACTTACGTTTTCACATAAAACACTAAAACACGTATAAGTAATTTTATGATTTAGTAATATATATGTACAACAACTAGTGTTTACATATTGGGCAAAATATATACATAACTAGTATGTATTATAAATGGGTAAAAACTACAACCCATGGAACATATCCATAACCCATGGTATTGACCCATACCCATTTGACTAGGTGCATTGCACTCATTAGATACATTGTATCTAATAAAAGACCCATGGATCAACCCATAATCCATGACCCATGACCCATAACCAAAATACCCATGGGCAAAGAGGAGCGTCCCACGGATCCCTAGTTTTACACTAGACAAATCCCTTGAGGGAGGGATCCGTGGGATCCGGGGAACAGTAAGCATTTCCCCTCTATAAATAGTGAGCCATTTCTTCCTTTTGGCTTGCCACTCTTACACATACTTCCCCAAGTATTGTAACTCTCTAACCACTGATCCTAAGGGATCTTTCTATGTAGTTTGTCTTTTGTTTTTGTGTGATTCTCTAGGTTCCTCTTAAAGGCGAGATCACCACTTCTTGAAGTCGAGCAAGCTCAAGTCCATGAGTTGCCATGCTTCGTCATCATCAAGACTACTGAGGTTCTCTTGTTGATAGTTCTTTCTTTCTCCATAGAAGTGTTGTGTCGAAGGTATTAATGAAGGATGCCAAAAGAGTCAAGACGAAAGCATTAGTGAAAGATGCTTAACGTCCGTGTCAAGAGCATTAGTGAAGAATGCTAAAGGTGTCAAGACGAAGGCATTAGTGAAAGGTGCCAAGCGTTGTGTCAAGGGCATTGGTGAAGGATGCCTAGAAAACAAATCAAGTGGCATTAGTGAAGAATGCCTAGGTCGTATAATCGATGAGGTGCATCGTTATACATATAGTGATTGTTTATTTTCAAGGATGTTGATATCCTTGATGGTGTTGTAATAAGGAGTAGGTCTCCTTTGGGATTAGGTGTTGTGTAGTAGTTCCTCCATTGTAATGGAACTCGGTACTTAGCCTAGTATCGGATAAAGGGTAGGCGACGTTGTGGTAGGTGTGGTTCACCTTGGTGTGAAAGAACCCGGTGGTTAGCCTAGTACCGGAAAAAGAGTAGGCGACGTTGTGAAGGCTTCTCCGCCATAAGGAGTTGGTGTCGTGTAGTGATTACGAACTCTCGAGTAGGTGACTCGGGGAGTGGAGTAGGGCAAGGAAGGTGTCCTTGTAGCCGAACCACTATAAATACTCGTGTTGTGGTTATGTGTTTTCTTACTCTTTATCTTTCATTACACTTTTATATATCTATCTATCAACGTCCAACATACATATCTAAGTAGATTGACATAAGTCGATCTAAATATTTTAAAAGGAAGTTTTAAATTGGTAAAACTATTCAACCCCCCCCCTTCTAGTTTTCCACAATTGGCATCAGAGCTTTGTTACCAAGTTTCTTAGAGTATGTTGTACTTTAAAAACTTGATACGATCCATGTATGTTTGAAAACTACAAAGAAGGAAATATTTCAAAACATTTTTTTTCTCTTTCATGTTGGACATTGATAGATCATTCTAACATATTTGTGTCAAGAAATCTTCATGCTAGGATCTCTTCAAAACCTTCATTTCTATTCAAATAATAATGAAGTCAACCTTCAAGAAAGGATCTAAAAGTAATCACAACCTACTTACTCTAAGTACAAAGGATTACTTTAAGAGCTCATGAAGTATTTTTGGAATTATGTCTTCATAAGCCAAACCAAGAAGTATAAAGGTATGTTTACTTTTTCATTAGCTAGCTTACATGATTATGTTGTTATCATAGTTCTTGTTTGTTTAATAATTGCTAGTCTCTTAAAAGTATCTCTTTCGTCACTTTCCCGACTTACTCATCATCGGGAATAGTATTCCTCTTGATTTTGTCAAACTAACACCGTCATCACAAATGGATCCTTGATAATTAACTTATCAAATCCCGTCGACCAAAATATCTTTTTATTTAAAACTGCTAAACTATTTTTGTTCCGTAAGCTAGTTTATAGTCTACTACAAAAATAATGCCAAACAACCCTTTTTTTCTCAGTCACAATGGCCGGATCCTCTAGTTGTACTAGCCTGATCCCAAATACAAGGGACCGGGGAACCGTGGGATAGAAAACAGCTATAAGCATTTGAAACCATCAATCATTTTCCTCTCCCACATAACACCAAAACGACACAAGAACTGATTTCATCCTCATAGGACTCCATACCCTCAAGTATTCTTTTCTAGAACACCATTGTAAGTAATTACACTAACTTGTTCTAATTTTCATCATCCTCATCCTAGGGTTTATGGTTTCTCAATCTCTAATCAATTAATTCAATTAGGGTTTTCAAAATTAATCATTAAAAGGGGCTTTTAACACAATTAGGATTACATTGTGCTCACAACATTGTTAATACAAATCAAAACCATAAACCCATCTCAACTAATTTTACCTAATTGGAATACTTGTGTTTCTAGGACCAATCATGCCTAAAGCTACTCAACAATATCACCATGATACCGTCCATTACCTCACCCATTACTATCGAAAAGAGGGATTGACAAAAACCGACCGCAAAGTCTTTAAAAGACTCGAAAAACCGCTTATCTCTAAGGTTGGTGTAGTCAAGGAATGTTTCCTTGAAAATACCGACATTCGTCAAGTCTTCTAAATTAACTTTGATTGTCTTCTTGACATAGATGAACAAATTTGTCCGGTTTTTATTTTTGAATTTTACAAAAGCATTAGGATCATTCAAAACACCGATGATAGCATTTCAATCGCCTTCATCATCAACAAACAAAACTTCACGCTACCTCTCAACACATTCGCTCAAATTCTTCGCATTCCTTGTGAAGGAATTTGTATGTACTCTCAAGATTGGGCGATATCTTGTCAATCCTTTGCTCTTGATCCCAACCCAATATACCATACTCCTCTTGATGAATCCGAAACCGTCCGAGACACCATTTTCAAAGTAAGAGCCGACCAATCCCGTCTCAACCGAAACAAGAAGCTCATTCACTGTGATCCCTTTCAAATGGAACTTTTAGAAATGCACCCCATGTTTAGAAAATGGGAAGAAATCCTTAGGGAAAACGTCATTAGCCTAGTTGGTAACAAGGATCATCCAATGCATGTCTCGTGCAAATGATCTATTGTCTTATCCATCAAAAGCCATTTAATCTCGTCTATTACATGGTGAAGAGAATGGCCGGGGTATTCAAAGTTTCCAACATGGTACTTCCATATGGTATGCTCCTAACACGACTTTGTAAATATGCTAGTGCATTGCAACCATCTCCCATCAACGATGATCATTTCCTTTCCGATCACGTCATGGTAGCTCTTACCAAAAAACCCCCTAAACGGTTCACGATCAATGGAAGAAAACCTAAAGCTCTCTCGGATTCTTCGGATGGTGAAGTAGAAGAAGATGAAGAAGAAGAAGATGCCGACCCCATAGTGTCACACCCCCAAATTACCTGTTTTGCAGCGGAATGGAATTCCTGGGGATTGACTGTCATAGCATCACAATCACAGTTATATTGAACGACCTAATGTGTCGTTTGGAAAATACATCGTTTGATTTAATAAAACAATCAGAGTTTACAAAGTAGGTCCCAAATGAAAATCAACTTGCGCGGAAATAAGTTTGTTACAATACAAACGATGTTTTAAAGTACGTAAAACCCAAGTGAGACGCGTCGTCACCACGACTCCATGATGTGTCCAAATGTATGCCATGGAGTGAATGCCTTAGATACCTGAGATAAAACATGCTAAAGTGTCAACACAAAGGTTGAGTGAGTTCATAGAGTTTGTTTTGAAATGAAAGCCGTTCGAAATCGTTTATGCCGCAAAGGCATTGTGAATCGTTCAAATGTAAAGACTTTCAAAATCGTTTATGTAGCAAAGGCATTGTAAATCCACTCAGTTCCAAGTCCCGCCCATACAAAACTTGCAACCTGTGTGTTCACAACCCACTGCCAGAATGTGTGTAGTTTATGTTCCAAACATATGATGTCAAATGAATTCACAAAATAGTGCATGACTCAATGTATCGAAATCGTTTATGTAGCAAAGGCATTGTAAATCCACTCGTTCAAGTCCCGCCCATACAAAACTTGCAACCTGTGTGTTCACAACCCACTGCCGGAATGTATATAGTTTATGTTCTAAACATATGATGTCAAATGAATTCACAATAGTACCTAACTCGACGTAGAACAATAGCACGTAATCAATAGCACTTAACTCGACGTAGAACAATAGCACATAATCAATAGCACTTATCTCAATTTATCAGTAGTCAACTGATTTAGAACGTTATACGACGTGATACCATAGCACGCAAACAAGAACAATTTATATAGTATAACCTTTGATTTAGAAACAATAGTACTCATGATAAATGTAAAGTACTTATGAACGCAAATGAAAACAGTTTGAGCATGTATCTCCCCCAAAAGTTTAATAACAGCATTAAAACAAGAAAAGTGGGGCTATGGAACTCACTTGGTAAACTGACGAGATGACAAGAGTGAGTACACTGAGGTATAATGAGATGTGTTATCCGCGACCTATGACGAATGATATGATATGTCATGAGTTGCAATGTAATGTTATGCATGCACTTCGTATGTTATTTATACCATTTACGGGTTTTGAAAATATTACTCGTCGACGAAAAATACTCTTTTGACGTCTTGACCCTTCAAAAATGACTTTACATGTTTTACGTCAAAATGTCATCCTATAATGGTTTTATAATGATTTTTGGTGAAATTACCCTTTTTCGTCGCAAAACAATGTCGTCGGAAGAATCATGAAATCAACAAAAATGACTCCGAAAAGTAGTCGTAAAACGGTGTACGTCGATCGTTAAAGAACGAACTCGACGGTTTTGGAAAGTTTGTATCGATATCTAAAAGTTTCAGTTCAGGAGTTTTCGTCCAAAAGGTCTCGATCATAAAGATATCAAGGGGTAAAGATGGTGGTTTTTGCTAATGTTGTGCAGAAAATGAGTTTCGGCCAAGTTTGAACATCCGTAAATAATTTACTATGACTCCGCTTAACAAACAGCTTTTTGTTTTGAAAAAAATATGGCCGGTGAACTTGATTTTACTAGAAGACCTTTCGTTTCAAAAAGTTTCACAACCTTGTTAAAAACAGCCGCAAACATAGCCCTCACAGCTAATGAAATACTTGTAACGTAAAATAATATAGTTTTTCAGAAAATAATATTTACGGCAACTTTATGAAAATGGCCATATATTTGTCGTTTCAACTCCGTTTTCTACATAATATATGTCCTTAGCTTCGTATCGAAGTAAACTAATACATTTTTGAGAAGTCGAAATAATTTGTGAAGCTTAAGGCTCGTTTTTGACCCGAAATAACTAAAAACAGCAAGCTGAAAATCCTGAAAATAATACGTTTCGTCGTCAAACTTTAAAAATTCACCACGACTTCGTTATAACTCCGTTTTTATCCGTTCAAGCGGCCACGGATTCGTTTTAAAGTATATTTTCTAAATATCAAGGCCAAAACTTCGTACCAACAGTAGGTTTTTCCAGAAATTCGATTTAAGGACAGAACATCAAAATATAGTTATCGAAAATAGTTTTTCTCGGACAAAACCTATTCTAATCCCTTCAAATCAACTCCAAAACTAATCTAATCCTACCATACACCTTCTTAGGGTGTCATGGGTTCCTAATCACCATCAAGACCAAAGAATACCATGGGAATAATTATAGGATGACCATATTGTATATATAACTTTAAAATCATGAAATAAATGGTATAAATCACATAACATGCATATAAGCTCCAAAAATGAAAAGAAACTTATGAAAATGACAAGGAAACATAAAAATGATAAGAATATGCTTACTAGTGATAGTGAAGAGGTGCTAGTAACAAGGATTAACTTAAATATCCTTGGTTTTTATTTCAAAACCATATAAAGGATATAAACTAGGTTGTAAACACTTGATTTTGCAAAAACTCTTGATCCCTTGGTGAGCTCTATGATGGCCGGTTATGGAGTAGCAAGAAGAAGAGAGAAAAATGTTTTTAACACATAGTAAATAATGTGATGAATGAGAAGAAAATAATTGAGGTAACTTATTTGTACAAGTGATATGTATTATCAATCAAGACCAACCATACTCCATATAACCGGTTTTGGGGAACTTTGTCCCTCAAATATATATTTTTTTTTTTAAAAAAAATGTATTGAGTAATAACTTGTAACAATTTTAAGAAAAGTGTAAATAATGTGTAGTTAAATGTATAAGTAAAGGTAAATGGTACATTTTTGGTACAAGTAAGTTTTTAATAAGTCAAAATAGAATGTAATGAGATAATAAAAATTGTAAAAATACATACCTTGTGAAATTTGAGTGATAAAAATAATTATCGTATAATTTTTAAGTAAACGTCGTAATAATTTAATTTTAACGATTTAAGTACCAAATAAATTTGAAACACTAGGAAAACTAAAAATATAGTTTTTATGAACTAAATGTAAGTTTAAAAATACCTCGGGATCATTTTTGAAAGTGACGGGTTAAATATTAAAATAAAACTCACGCGATAAAGATTATTAAACATAAAAATTACGCGTTGAAGGTGAAATGAAATGTCGTGAATGTACTAATGAGATGCACATGATGTCAATGAAATGTAGACTAATCATAGTCCATATGAAATGTACGTGATGTTATGATCATGAATTCGCCGCTAAACCTCCAAGGTTACGCGAATTTGAAACAAGTAAACCAAGTTTACTATAAATGTTGAAATAATGAGACATGAACTGTGTCGAGAAATGACCTGAAAGTACGGATTGTCACATTCGCCCATCCAAAAAGGAATTCAGTCCCTGAATTCAGTTCGTGTTGGTCTCTCGGGTTAGGGTTTGATGTGGCAAACTTTCCCATTCCCGAGCAAAACCCTCAAAAGACTTTTTGGTAACCGATTTTCACTTAATCTCACAACTCATCAAACAAGAACTGTCATGAGATTAGGCTAAATCGGTTTAGGTAACAACTTGTTTCTAGCTCGATCTTTGCAACTCATCAAACAAGAACTGTCACGCGGATCAAACTGGAAACAAGTGGTTTGAAGAAAATCTTTTGAAAATTTGGCTCGATTACAGAATTGCTTACTCATATAAGACTACTACCCCCTTCATTGCATGATTCTTCCTGAATTAGACATAGGTGATCAGGCTATGTATAATTTAGGAGTAACTATGCAATGCTTGGACTAATCGACTCATATGTTGTTTGGTGTTGAATCAACTGATGTTAAAATTGTGATGAACATCGAGGAGAGAAGACATGGAGAAGTGTCGTTAAAATGATAGCTAAAGTAAAAAGAATGAAAATCCTCGTAAATGATAACAAATCGGAGAGAAAATAAAGTACGATAGATGAGAATATTTTACAACGAGTGGTTTATCAAACAGAAGTACATCTTAGGTTATAAAGATTCGGGTACAATGGAAAACATAAACTTAGTACAACATAGTACATAAGGAGAAATAAGACTGCTAGTTTCCGAACTTCTTCAGTCTTCCGCGTCGTTGATACCTTGACGAGTTCCTTCTATCATATATACATTCCCATGAGCACCTTCGACTTGTTGACCTTGGTTTTGAGGACATTGGTTCCGATAGTGTCCTTGTTCCCCACATCCGAAGCACATAACAACGGCTTTGCCCTTACAGTCCTTAGCAAGGTGTCCTACTTTGTGACAGCTAAAGCATATACCACATGGTCCATTATGATGTAGCGTGCATTGGTGGCATCGCGGTAAGTTTCCTGCATAAGCTCTTCCCCTTGTTGGTGCAGCAACATAGACCCTGGCGACTTCTTGTCTTCTATTCTGTTGTTGATGATGGTTAGTGTTACGGTTTTGGTTGTTGTTGATATAACCTCCTTGGTCATCTTCCCACTTTCTTTTGTTGTGGTTGATTTGGTTATCGTCGTTGTTGTTGTTTTGGTTGGTGTTGGTGTACTTGCCTCTCTTCACTACTTGGGCCATGAGCTTTTGAGTCAATCGAATAGCTTCCTCAATCGTTTGCGGGTCAGAAGAAGTCACATCTCCTTGAATTACTTCGGGAAGTCCCCCGATGAAAGCCTCTAGCAACTTCTCATTATCAGAAACCATGGACGGGCATAACACAGCCAATTCTTGAAATCTCCGAATGTAAGTGTCAATATCGTACCCAATGGTTACTAATTCATAGAACTCCGTCTCCAACTTTTTGATTTCCGTACGAGGACAAAACTTCTTAGTTACCAAACCCTTAAATTGCTCCCAAGTAAGCTTGAAAGCATTCTCTATTCCAATCGGTTGAGCATAAGAATTCCACCACGATAATGCTCCATCGAGTAATGTGCTCGTAGCAAATTTAACCTTACTATCATCCGGACAGTTGCAAAGCAAAAACACTGACTCCAATTTTTCAAACCATCGAACCATTGCTGTAGCTCCCTCGGTACCTCTAAATTTCGTGGGCTCACCACTTTTGAAGTCCTTGTACGAACATTTCTTAACTCCGGATCCTCCGGCATTTCCAGTAGTAGTAGCAAGCCTTGCGGCTACAGCAGCAGTCGCGGCCTCGGCAGCAGCAGCAGCCACCGCTTCCCTTTCAGTTCTTAAAGCATTAACAATGCTATCATTCACCAACTTTTGAATTGCTGCTTGGGTCATTTCAACTGTGGCTTTCTTCGGTGCCATAATTCTTCAAAAATAAGAGGAAAGGGTGAGACGTAGCAAAACCCGATGTTAATAATAAACGCTCCAAAGAAATGTGATAAGAAATGATAAATTTGAGGTTATGTTTCAAAGATGATCGTCGATTTCCGAAAAGATGGGTTATGAGGTGTTGTGAGTGCTTCAATGTATGATGGTTTAGAGACTTAATGTGTGAATAAAGTGTAACTCGACATGTTAGTGGTGAAACAAAGGAATGAGAGCGACTTCGCCCTATATAAAAGTTTATCTCGGCATTCGTCGTTATCGATGATGAATCAGCTGATATAAAAAAAAATTGTGATAGGGAATGACAAGGAATTCTCCACGTTAGAGTATGGGGAAAAGATAATGGAATGGGCATTTAAGGGCATCCATGTGACAATCGTTTTGAAATGAAAGTAAATAACTCGAAAAATGTACGTAATGACCGCATGTGAAGCGAACCCGCACTTATGATGAAATGATGAGATGCTATGATGATGTAGTTATAGTCTAGGGTCAATGATGCAACCTAGTTCTCTATAACTGAAGCTCTGATGCCAATCTGTCACACCCCCAAATTACCTGTTTTGCAGCGGAATGGAATTCCTGGGGATTGACTGTCATAGCATCACAATCACAGTTATATTGAACGACCTAATGTGTCGTTTGGAAAATACATCGTTTGATTTAATAAAACAATCAGAGTTTACAAAGTAGGTCCCAAATGAAAATCAACTTGCGCGGAAATAAGTTTGTTACAATACAAACGATGTTTTAAAGTACGTAAAACCCAAGTGAGACGCGTCGTCACCACGACTCCATGATGTGTCCAAATGTATGCCATGGAGTGAATGCCTTAGATACCTGAGATAAAACATGCTAAAAGTGTCAACACAAAGGTTGAGTGAGTTCATAGAGTTTGTTTTGAAATGAAAGCCGTTCGAAATCGTTTATGCCGCAAAGGCATTGTGAATCGTTCAAATGTAAAGACTTTCAAAATCGTTTATGTAGCAAAGGCATTGTAAATCCACTCAGTTCCAAGTCCCGCCCATACAAAACTTGCAACCTGTGTGTTCACAACCCACTGCCAAAATGTGTGTAGTTTATGTTCCAAACATATGATGTCAAATGAATTCACAAAAATAGTGCATGACTCAATGTATCGAAATCGTTTATGTAGCAAAGGCATTGTAAATCCACTCAGTTCCAAGTCCCGCCCATACAAAACTTGCAACCTGTGTGTTCACAACCCACTGCCGGAATGTATATAGTTTATGTTCTAAACATATGATGTCAAATGAATTCACAATAGTACCTAACTCGACGTAGAACAATAGCACGTAATCAATAGCACTTAACTCGACGTAGAACAATAGCACATAATCAATAGCACTTAACTCAATTTATCAGTAGTCAACTGATTTAGAACGTTATACGACGTGATACCATAGCACGCAAACAAGAACAATTTATATAGTATAACCTTTGATTTAGAAACAATAGTACTCATGATAAATGTAAAGTACTTATGAACGCAAATGAAAA
The DNA here is from genome assembly GCA_910596185.1 of Chrysanthemum makinoi. Taxonomy (NCBI): domain Eukaryota; kingdom Viridiplantae; phylum Streptophyta; class Magnoliopsida; order Asterales; family Asteraceae; genus Chrysanthemum; species Chrysanthemum makinoi. The sequence continues at coordinate 126,942,474 of OU343219.1, forward strand.
CAGTTTGAGCATGTATCTCCCCCAAAAGTTTAATAACAGCATTAAAACAAGAAAAGTGGGGCTATGGAACTCACTTGGTAAACTGACGAGATGACAAGAGTGAGTACACTGAGGTATAATGAGATGCGTTATCCGCGACCTATGACGAATGATATGATATGTCATGAGTTGCAATGTAATGTTATGCATGCACTTCGTATGTTATTTATACCATTTACGGGTTTTTGAAAATATTACTCGTCGACGAAAAATACTCTTTTGACGTCTTGACCCTTCAAAAATGACTTTACATGTTTTACGTCAAAATGTCATCCTATAATGGTTTTATAATGATTTTTGGTGAAATTACCCTTTTTCGTCGCAAAACAATGTCGTCGGAAGAATCATGAAATCAACAAAAATGACTCCGAAAAGTAGTCGTAAAACGGTGTACGTCGATCGTTAAAGAACGAACTCGACGGTTTTGGAAAGTTTGTATCGATATCTAAAAGTTTCAGTTCAGGAGTTTTCGTCCAAAAGGTCTCGATCATAAAGATATCAAGGGGTAAAGATGGTGGTTTTTGCTAATGTTGTGCAGAAAATGAGTTTCGGCCAAGTTTGAACATCCGTAAATAATTTACTATGACTCCGCTTAACAAACAACTTTTTGTTTTGAAAAAAATATGGCCGGTGAACTTGATTTTACTAGAAGACCTTTCGTTTCAAAAAGTTTCACAACCTTGTTAAACACCGCATAAACATAGCCCTCACTAATGAAATACTTGTAACGTAAAAATAATATAGTTTTTCGAGAAAATAATATTTGGCAACTTTATGAAAATGGCCATATATTTGTCGTTTCAACTCCGTTTTCTACATAATATATGTCCTTAGCTTCGTATCGAAGTAAACTAATACATTTTTGAGAAGTCGAAATAATTTGTGAAGCTTAAGGCTCGTTTTTGACCCGAAATAACTAAAAACAGCAAGCTGAAAATCCTGAAAATAATACGTTTCGTCGTCAAACTTCAAAAGTTCACCACGACTTCGTTATAACTCCGTTTTATCCGTTCAAGCGGCCACGGATTCGTTTTAAAGTATATTTTCTAAATATCAAGGCCAAAACTTCGTACCAACAGTAGGTTTTTCCAGAAATTCGATTTAAGGACAGAACATCAAAATATAGTTATCGAAAATAGTTTTTCTCGGACAAAACCTATTCTAATCCCTTCAAATCAACTCCAAAACTAATCTAATCCTACCATACACCTTCTTAGGGTGTCATGGGTTCCTAATCACCATCAAGACCAAAGAATACCATGGGAATAATTATAGGATGACCATATTGTATATATAACTTTAAAATCATGAAATAAATGGTATAAATCACATAACATGCATATAAGCTCCAAAAATGAAAAGAAACTTATGAAAATGACAAGGAAACATAAAAATGATAAGAATATGCTTACTAGTGATAGTGAAGAGGTGCTAGTAACAAGGATTAACTTAAATATCCTTGGTTTTTATTTCAAAACCATATAAAGGATATAAACTAGGTTGTAAACACTTGATTTTGCAAAAACTCTTGATCCCTTGGTGAGCTCTATGATGGCCGGTTATGGAGTAGCAAGAAGAAGAGAGAAAAATGTTTTTAACACATAGTAAATAATGTGATGAATGAGAAGAAAATAATTGAGGTAACTTATTTGTACAAGTGATATGTATTATCAATCAAGACCAACCATACTCCATATAACGGTTTTGGGAACTTTGTCCCTCAAATATATATTTTTTTTTTTAAAAAAATGTATTGAGTAATAACTTGTAACAATTTTAAGAAAAGTGTAAATAATGTGTAGTTAAATGTATAAGTAAAGGTAAATGGTACTTTTTGGTACAAGTAAGTTTTTAATAAGTCAAAATAGAATGTAATGAGATAATAAAAATTGTAAAAATACATACCTTGTGAAATTTGAGTGATAAAAATAATTATCGTATAATTTTTAAGTAAACGTCGTAATAATTTAATTTTAACGATTTAAGTACCAAATAAATTTGAAACACTAGGAAAACTAAAAATATAGTTTTTATGAACTAAATGTAAGTTTAAAAATACCTCGGGATCATTTTTGAAAGTGACGGGTTAAATATTAAAATAAAAACTCACGCGATAAAGATTATTAAACATAAAAATTACGCGTTGAAGGTGAAATGAAATGTCGTGAATGTACTAATGAGATGCACATGATGTCAATGAAATGTAGACTAATCATAGTCCATATGAAATGTACGTGATGTTATGATCATGAATTCGCCGCTAAACCTCCAAGGTTACGCGAATTTGAAACAAGTAAACCAAGTTTACTATAAATGTTGAGATAATGAGACATGAACGTGTCGAAATGACCTGAAAGTACGGATTGTCACATTCGCCCATCCAAAAGGAATTCAGTCCACTGAATTCAGTTTGTTGGTCTCTCGGGTTAGGGTTTGATGTGGCAAACTTTCCCATTCCCGAGCAAAACCCTCAAAAGACTTTTTGGTAACCGATTTTCACTTAATCTCACAACTCATCAAACAAGAACTGTCATGAGATTAGGCTAAATCGGTTTAGGTAACAACTTGTTTCTAGCTCGATCTTTGCAACTCATCAAACAAGAAATGTCACGCGGATCAAACTGGAAACAAGTGGTTTGAAGAAAATCTTTTGAAAATTTGGCTCGATTACAGAATTGCTTACTCATATAAGACTACTACTCCCTTCATTGCATGATTCTTCCTGAATTAGACATAGGTGATCAGGCTATGTATAATTTAGGAGTAACTATGCAATGCTTGGACTAATCGACTCATATGTTGTTTGGTGTTGAATCAACTGATGTTAAAATTGTGATGAACATCGAGGAGAGAAGACATGGAGAAGTGTCGTTAAAATGATAGCTAAAGTAAAAAGAATGAAAATCCTCGTAAATGATAACAAATCGGAGAGAAAATAAAGTACGATAGATGAGAATATTTTACAACGAGTGGTTTATCAAACAGAAGTACATCTTAGGTTATAAAGATTCGGGTACAATGGAAAACATAAACTTAGTACAACATAGTACATAAGGAGAAATAAGATTGTTAGTTTCGAACTTCTTCAGTCTTCCGCGTCGTTGATACCTTGACGAGCTCCTTCTAACATATATACATTCCCATGAGCACCTTCGACTTGTTGACCTTGGTTTTGAGGACATTGGTTCCGATAGTGTCCTTGTTCCCCACATCCGAAGCACGTAACAACGGCTTTGCCCTTACAGTCCTTAGCAAGGTGTCCTACTTTGTGACAGCTAAAGCATATACCACATGGTCCATTATGATGTAGCGTGCATTGGTGGCATCGCGGTAAGTTTCCTGCATAAGCTCTTTCCCTTGTTGGTGCAGCAACATAGACCCTGGCGACTTCTTGTCTTCTATTCTGTTGTTGATGATGGTTAGTGTTACGGTTTTGGTTGTTGTTGATATAACCTCCTTGGTCATCTTCCCACTTTCTTTTGTTGTGGTTGATTTGGTTATCGTTGTTGTTGTTTTGGTTGGTGTTGGTGTACTTGCCTCTCTTCACTACTTGGGCCATGAGCTTTTGAGTCAATCGAATAGCTTCCTCAATCGTTCTTGGTCAGAAGAAGTCACATCTCCTTGAATTACTTCGGGAAGTCCCCCGATGAAAGCCTCTAGCAACTTCTCATCATCAGAAACCATGGACGGGCATAACACAGCCAATTCTTGAAATCTCCGAATGTAAGTGTCAATATCATACCCAATGGTCACTAATTCATAGAACTCCGTCTCAAACTTTTTCACTTCCGTACGAGGACAAAACTTCTTAGTTACCAAACCCTTAAATTGCTCCCAAGTAAGCTTGAAAGCATTCTCCATTCCAATCGGTTGAGCATAAGAATTCCACCACGATAATGCTCCATCAAGTAATGTGCTCGTAGCAAATTTAACCTTACTATCATCCGGACAGTTGCAAAGCAAAACACGACTCCAATTTTTCAAACCATCGAACCATTGCTGTAGCTCCCTCGGTACCTCTAAATTTCGTGGGCTCACCACTTTTGAAGTCCTTGTACGAACATTTCTTAACTCCGGATCCTCCGGCATTTCCAGTAGTAGTAGCAAGCCTTGCGCTACAGCAGCAGCCGCCTCGGCGGCAGCAGCAGCGTCACCGCTTCCCTTTCAGTTCTTAAAGCATTAACAATGCTATCATTCACCAACTTTTGAATTGCTGCTTGGGTCATTTCAACTGTGGCTTTCTTCGGTGCCATAATTCTTCAAAAATAAGAGGAAAGGGTGAGACGTAGCAAAACCCGATGTTAATAATAAACGCTCCAAAGAAATGTGATAAGAAATGATAAATTTGAGGTTATGTTTCAAAGATGATCGTCGATTTCCGAAAAGATGGGTTATGAGGTGTTGTGAGTGCTTCAATGTATGATGGTTTAGAGACTTAATGTGTGAATAAAGTGTAACTCGACATGTTAGTGGTGAAACAAAGGAATGAGAGCGACTTCGCCCTATATAAAAGTTTATCTCGGCATTCGTCGTTATCGATGATGAATCAGCTGATATAAAAAATTGTGATAGGGAATGACAAGGAATTCTCCACGTTAGAGTATGGGGAAAAGATAATGGAATGGGCATTTAAGGGCATCCATGTGACAATCGTTATGAAATGAAAGTAAATAACTCGAAAAAATGTACGTAATGACCGCATGTGAAGTGAACCCGCACTTATGATGAAATGATGAGATGCTATGATGATGTAGTTATAGTCTAGGGTCAATGATGCAACCTAGTTCTCTATAACTGAAGCTCTGATGCCAATCTGTCACACCCCCAAATTACCTGTTTTGCAGCGGAATGGAATTCCTGGGGATTGACTGTCATAGCATCACAATCACAGTTATATTGAACGACCTAAAGTGTCGTTTGGAAAATACATCGTTTGATTTAATAAAACAATCAAAGTTTACAAAGTATAGGTCCCAAATGAAAATCAACTTGTGCGGAAATAAGTTTGTTACAATACAAACGATGTTTTAAAGTACGTAAAACCCAAGTGAGACGCGTCGTCACCACGACTCCATGATGTGTCCAAATGTATGCCATGAAGTGAATGCCTTAGATACCCGAGATAAAACATGCTAAAAGTGTCAACACAAAGGTTGAGTGAGTTCATAGAGTTTGTTTTGAAATGAAAGCCGTTCGAAATCGTTTATGCCGCAAAGGCATTGTGAATCGTTCAAATGTAAAGACTTTCAAAATCGTTTATGTAGCAAAGGCATTGTAAATCCACTCAGTTCCAAGTCCCGCCCATACAAAACTTGCAACCTGTGTGTTCACAACCCATTGCCAAAATGTGTAGTTTATGTTCCAAACATATGATGTCAAATGAATTCACAAAAATAGTGCATGACTCAATGTATCGAAATCGTTTATGCAGCAAAGGCATTGTAAATCCACTCAGTTCCAAGTCCCGCCCATACAAAACTTGCAACCTGTGTGTTCACAACCCACTGCCGGAATGTATATAGTTTATGTTCTAAACATATGATGTCAAATGAATTCACAATAGTACCTAACTCGACGTAGAACAATAGCACGTAATCAATAGCACTTAACTCGACGTAGAACAATAGCACATAATCAATAGCACTTAACTCAATTTATCAGTAGTTAACTGATTTAGAACGTTATCTGACGTGATACCATAGCACGCAAACAAGAACAATTTATATAGTATAACCTTTGATTTAGAAACAATAGTACTCATGATAAATGTAAAGTACTTATGAACGCAAATGAAAACAGTTTGAGCATGTATCTCCCCAAAGTTTAATAACATTAAAACAAGAAAAGTGGGGCTATGGAACTCACTTGGTAAACTGACGAGATGACAAGAGTGAGTACACCGAGGTATAATGAGATGCGTTATCCGCGACCTATGACGAATGATATGATATGTCATGAGTTGCAATGTAATGTTATGCATGCACTTCGTATGTTATTTATACCATTTACGGGTTTTTGAAAATATTACTCGTCGACGAAAAATACTCTTTTGACGTCTTGACCCTTCAAAAATGACTTTACATGTTTTTACGTCAAAATGTCATCCTATAATGGTTTTATAATGATTTTTGGTGAAATTACCCTTTTTCGTCGCAAAACAATGTCGTCGGAAGAATCATGAAATCAACAAAAATGACTCCGAAAAGTAGTCGTAAAACGGTGTACGTCGATCGTTAAAGAACGAACTCGACGGTTTTGGAAAGTTTGTATCGATATCTAAAAGTTTCAGTTCAGGAGTTTTCGTCCAAAAGGTCTCGATCATAAAGATATCAAGGGGTAAAGATGGTGGTTTTTGCTAATGTTGTGCGAGAAAATGAGTTTAAAGCCAAGTTTGAACATCCGTAAATAATTTACTATGACTCCGCTTAACAAACAGCTTTTTGTTTTGAAAAAAATATGGCCGGTGAACTTGATTTTACTAGAAGACCTTTCGTTTCAAAAAGTTTCACAACCTTGTTAAAAAACGCAAACATAGCCCTCACAGCTAATGAAATACTTGTAACGTAAAAATAATATAGTTTTTTCAGAAAATAATATTTACGGCAACTTTATGAAAATGGCCATATATTTGTCGTTTCAACTCCGTTTTCTACATAATATATGTCCTTAGCTTCGTATCGAAGTAAACTAATACATTTTTGAGAAGTCGAAATAATTTGTGAAGCTTAAGGCTCGTTTTTGACCCGAAATAACTAAAAACAGCAAGCTGAAAATCCCGAAAATAATACGTTTCGTCGTCAAACTTTAAAATTCACCACGACTTCGTTATAACTCCGTTTTTATCCGTTCAAGCGGCCACGGATTCGTTTTAAAGTATATTTTCTAAATATCAAGGCCAAAACTTCGTACCAACAGTAGGTTTTTCCAGAAATTCGATTTAAGGACAGAACATCAAAATATAGTTATCGAAAATAGTTTTTCTCGGACAAAACCTATTCTAATCCCTTCAAATCAACTCCAAAACTAATCTAATCCTACCATACACCTTCTTAGGGTGTCATGGGTTCCTAATCACCATCAAGACCAAAGAATACCATGGGAATAATTATAGGATGACCATATTGTATATATAACTTTAAAATCATGAAATAAATGGTATAAATCACATAACATGCATATAAGCTCCAAAAATGAAAAGAAACTTATGAAAATGACAAGGAAACATAAAAATGATAAGAATATGCTTACTAGTGATAGTGAAGAGGTGCTAGTAACAAGGATTAACTTAAATATCCTTGGTTTTTATTTCAAAACCATATAAAGGATATAAACTAGGTTGTAAACACTTGATTTTGCAAAAACTCTTGATCCCTTGGTGAGCTCTATGATGGCCGGTTATGGAGTAGCAAGAAGAAGAGAGAAAAATGTTTTTAACACATAGTAAATAATGTGATGAATGAGAAGAAAATAATTGAGGTAACTTATTTGTACAAGTGATATGTATTATCAATCAAGACCAACCATACTCCATATAACCGGTTTTGGGGAACTTTGTCCCTCAAATATATATTTTTTTTTTTTTTAAAAAAAAATGTATTGAGTAATAACTTGTAACAATTTTAAGAAAAGTGTAAATAATGTGTAGTTAAATGTATAAGTAAAGGTAAATGGTACATTTTTGGTACAAGTAAGTTTTTAATAAGTCAAAATAGAATGTAATGAGATAATAAAAATTGTAAAATACATTCCTTGTGAAATTTGAGTGATAAAATAATTATCGTAAAATTTTTAAGAAAAACGACGTAATAATTTAATTTTAACGATTTAAGTACCAAATAAATTTGAAACACTAGGAAAACTAAAAATATAGTTTTTATGAACTAAATGTAAGTTTAAAAATACCTCGGGATCATTTTTGAAAGTAACGGATTAAATGTTAAAATAAAAACTCACGCGATAAAGATTTTTAAACATAAAAATTACGCGTTGAAGGGTGAAATGAAATGTAGTGAATGTACTAATGAGATGCACATGATGTCAATGAAATGTAGACTAATCATAGTCCATATGAAATGGACGTGATGTTATGATCTGAATTAGCCGCTAAACCTCCAAGGTTACGCGAATTTGAAACAAGTAAACCAAGTTTACTATAAATGTTGAAATAATGAGACATGAACTGTGTCGAGAAATGACCTGAAAGTACGGATTGTCACACATAGCTAACATCGAATTGGAACCCTTTGATTACTATCGACAACTTCCAACTATTCCAAACGAGACAACGTAATTCAAACAATTGAGGGGCATGATTCAAAACCTAGCTTATCACTTCACAAAGTCGGGAAAGAGGAAAATAAAGGATTGACGAAAGAGACTATAGGACTATGTTTAATTTGAGACATTTGATTAATATGTGAATGACTATGTTTTAGCACTCTTGTTTGTGTTAACTTGGATATTGTTATTTCTACCATTATCTATGAGATGTTTTATGTGATGACATGTTTATATCTTTGTTTAGTTTAATGGTTATTAGTGTATGTTGCTAGGTGAAGAATCTGCACTTGATTCTGTGATGGTTCTGATCTGCAGATGCCGGATCCCTAGGATTAGCCTAGACGGATCCCTCCCTTGAGGGAACCGTGGGATCCGTGAGAACAGATCAGCAATACAGTATCCCATACATCAAAATAGTTCACTAGATCACTTCACTCTAGCTAAACATAAGATTTTAGAACTCAACTAAGTCTTCTTCAAGAATGAGAAAGCCTTAAACCCAATCATTGCTTACATAAGATCTTATTCAAAGTGCCTTTTGATTTATCTCATCAAAACTCACCATATTTCCGCTTCAATACCCACAAATTGCTTTTCATTTTCAAAACACCTAGGTGGACATATTGAACAATTTTAGGAAATTGCTTCTAGTCATCTTTATCTCAAAACGGTCAAAAATTAGTTTTTCAATTATTTTGATTTTTGAGGATTTTTCAAACTCCATCTCAAGCTAACATCTGATCCCTAGGATTATTTATTATGACTTGACACCATCAAAACTCTTAGTGTTATCCTTGAACACCCATTGGTGGTTATTTAGTCTCATTTTCCTTCCATTAAAGGCAATCATTAGCTATATCACTCATTGCCCTTGATCACTCAAGTACACTTTCATTTAAAGATGCTTAGGAGGACTGAAACACTCAAAATGATATAGGCTTTAGACCTTAGAAACATCATTTTTACTCTTTCATAGCTGCTGAGAGCCGGATCCCTAGGATTAGCCTAGACGGATCCCTCAAAAGAAGGAACCGTGGGATCGGGTGACAGATTATGTCAACTCTAGCCAAAACAATCATTTCAAGCTCATCTTTCTAACTTGAACACTCCACCTCATCTTTATTAAGTCCCTAGATCAGTGAAACTCTGAACTTGAATCTTGTGCATGTTAATCATCACATTTCTAAGTATCTTAGTGGCTTAAGTCTTAAATGCACTTGCCAAACTCTTCCCTTTATAAGTCATCTTGCTAGAACTCCTTAGTCATCAAGCACAACATAATTCTCAGCAATTACAAACATCTTCCTTAGTCATTTCATCATGAGAAAAGCTCCTAGTGCTAACTCATCCACCCAAGAACCACCCAAGAAACTTGCTAGGGTCATACACGAAGTTTCCTCAACCGAACCATCTCCGGTTAAGTCTACAAATGCTAGGATTTCCCCTACACCAAATAAACCAATCAAACTAATTCCCAAGAGGATTGTTCCCACAAGGATATCATCATCAAACTCTACTAAACCAAACACACCCTTTTCAACCCAACCAACATCATTGGTGCCGAGAGCCACATCATTTAACACCTCACAATCATCTCCACACTCTCACAACTTAGAGGACTTACCCCTTTGGCCATCTCATCCTCCACCATTACCAACAAATTCACTAGAAAAGGTTGTACAACAAAACCAAAGTGTTGAATCAACACTTGCACCAATGTCAATGTCTCCATTTCCCCCCAATAGTCCATTTTGGATTATGAGGAGACATCAAAGTCAACCACCCGACCACATGGAAGTTGACACTTCTCTACCTCCACCCTCAAATATTGTTAAGCCACCACTTAATGAGCCTCCACCAATTCCTCCTTTATTTGAGGATCCTCAACCCACTTCACTTGAACCTCCGCTTCAAGAAGCTCAAAACCATGACAAGGATTGCTATCATTGTCAACATGTTGAAAGTTTGATACATGAACTACGTGAAGAGAAACGTTTCATGTTTTATCACCTCCTCGAACGTTTCAAAGAGGTCAACAAACCTAAACAACCATGAGCCTAAAACGGTATCCTAGTCTCAAGCTCAACTTAGAACGTTTAGGAATCCCATTTCATGATTGATCATCCTTAAGCACGTTGTTGCTTCTTGAGTTTAGGTCACTCATTAGTATTAAGTGGAATTTGTGTTGCATGGCTAAATCATTCTCTTAGTTTTAGAGATTTCTTGATTATCTCTTTGTTTATTGAATGATAACTTATTTGCCATATTGCTTTGAGTATATGTTTGTTGTTTGTATACATATCTCACTTCCATATTTAGCATTGTTTGATATACCACCATTGCTGAAAATCTGTCACCAGACAGACGGATCCCTGGAAATTGCCTAGACGGATCCCACAAAAGAGGGAACCGTGGGATCCGTGGTACAGAAGAACAAAATTCTACTAACTTGAGTCTTATTTGCAGGAAATTATGCACTATACTCTTGTTTTCTAACCTTTATTTTGTAGATTTTCAAAATACACATGAAGAACTTGACACCCTAAGCTAGGGGGAGCTTTGTGTCAAACCATACATTGCAAAACCATTTTCAACTTAATCCTTACTTAGGGTTACACTTCATGACACCCCATTGCAAAGTTGCAATCTTCAAGGGGGAGCATTTTCGTTACAAGGACGAAACCATTTGCAAACAAAATTGCAAAACATTAGCTTACTAGTTTTTATTTGCTTGACGCTCTTACAAAGGGATGGACTCGTCAAGGGGGAGTTAAAACGAGAACCATTCCCGTCACTTGCTCTCTTTATATATATATATTTTTTCTTTACACGTGTTTCTTAAAACAATGTGTAAGTTTCTTTTCGACGCTTTTTTTGTTTCGACAAAAAGGGGGAGAAGAGAGTAAAAACTCCAATTCGAACTTTTACGAATCTTAGTTTTTCATTAAAATAATTTTATGTTTTGTCATCAACAAAAAGGGGGAGATTGTTAATACAAATAAGCCGTAAAAACGTTTATTTATATTTTACGATCTTCTAATGTTTTGTCGATAACAAACGTAAAATCATTTTAACGAAACAAATAAAATACGTAAATAGTTTGAGCCAATAGTTTCTAACACACTTACGTTTTCACATAAAACACTAAAACAAGTATAAGTGATTTTATGATTTAGTAATATATATGTTATGTGTACAACAACTAGTGTTCACATATTGGGCAAAATATATACATAACTAGTATGTATTATAAATGGGTAAAACCTACAACCCATGGAACATATCCATAACCCATGGTATTGATCCATACCCATTTGACTAGGTACATTGCACTCATTAGATACATTGTATCTAATAAAAGACCCATGGATCAACCCATAATCCATGACCCATGACCCATAACCAAAATACCCATGGGCAAAGAGGAGCGTCCCACGGATCCCTAGTTTTACACTAGATGGATCCCTTGAGGGAGGGATCCGTGGGATCCGGGGAACAGTAAGCATTTCTCCTCTATAAATAGTGAGCCATTTCTTCCTTTTGGCTTGCCACTCTTACACATACTTTCCCCAAGTATTGTAACTCTCTAACCACTGATCCTAAGGGATCTTTCTATGTAGTTTGTCTTTTGTTTTTGTGTGATTCTATAGGTTCCTCTTAAAGGCGAGATCACCACTTCTTGAAGTCGAGCAAGCTCAAGTCCATGAGTTGCCATGCTTCGTCATCATCAAGACTACTGAGGTTCTCTTGTTGATAGTTCTTTCTTTCTCCATAGAAGTGTTGTGTCGAAGGCATTAGTGAAGGATGCCAAAAGAGTCAAGACAAAAGCATTAGTGAAAGATGCTTAACGCCTGTGTCAAGCGCATTAGTGAAGAATGCTAAAGTGTCAAGACGAAGGCATTAGTGAAAGGTGCCAAGCGTTGTGTCAAGGGCATTGGTGAAGGATGCCTAGAAAACAAATCAAGTGGCATTAGTGAAGAATGCCTAGGTCGTATAATCGATGAGGTGGATCGTTATACATATAGTGATTGTTTATTTTCAAGGATGTTGATATCCTTGATGGTGTTGTAATAAGGAGTAGGTCTCCTTTGGGATTAGGTATTGTGTAGTGTTGGGTAGTAGTTCCTCCATTGTAATGGAACTCGGTACTTAGCCTAGTACCGGATAAAGGGTAGGCGACGTTGTGGTAGGTGTGGTTCACCTTGGTGTGAAAGAACCCGGTGGTTAGCCTAGTACCGGAAAAAGAGTAGGCGACATTGTGAAGGCTTCTCCACAATAAGGAGTTGGTGTCGTGTAGTGATTACGAACTCTCGAGTAGGTGACTCGGGGAGTGGAGTAGGATAAGGAAGGTGTCCTTGTAGCCGAACCACTATAAATACTCGTGTCGTGGTTATGTGCTTCTTACTCTTTATCTTTCATTACACTTTTATATATCTATCTATCAACGTCCAACATACACATCTAAGTAGATTTACATAAGTCGTTCTAAATATTTTAAAAGGAAGTTTTAAATTGGTAAAACTATTCAACCCCCCCTTCTAGTTTTCCACACACTCAGTTCCAAGTTCCGCCCATACAAAACTTGCAACCTGTGTGTTTACAACCCACTGCTAAAATATAGTATGTCAATCATGTATGCATGTATCATAGTAGTAAAAAGTATAAATGTCACCACAAGGGTCTTCCAACAACTTAATTTGGGATGTATATAATTTAATAGCCTTCCAAAAACTTAATTTGGAGCCACTAAATTAATGGTCAGCCAACAACTTAATTTGGAGCCACTGAATTGCATGTTACCATAAGGGTCTTCCAACAACTTAATTTGGGATGTATCTAATTTATTAACCTTCCAACAACTTAATTTAGAGCTACTAAATTTGTTAGGTCACTAGATTTACAACACAAGCTTACAAGAAAGATAGAGAGGCGATTGAACAAGTAAACCAAACACACACACACACGATATAAAAAGGACGGTTACGCGTAGGGCATGAGTGAAAGAAAAACTTGAACAACCAACCCTCAAGTGAGGGTTATTACATAGTATTTATAGGCAAGGAGCTAGGGCAACACTCCTACTCCTTCCCTTTTCCTTATTGGACATGGGCCTAAGCTTATGGGCCTTCTACATAAGCTTGACCTTAAACAAACATAAAGGCCATAATAAGCTACCTATTACATATGAGAAGCTAACACTTGAATTAAGGTTTAGGAGTGATTCCAACAATCTCCCCCTCAAGTGTTGGTGATGAAAAACGGTGAAGGCGTTGATGTAATAGTAGCTTTGACGTCTTTTGACATTCTTCTTTCTTGTGAGAAGGAATGCCTTGATTCGAACAATCTCCCCAGTGTAGAGAGATATTTTACTTTGAATAGTTATGCTTTGACGTCATCTTTAACTTTGTTCTTTGATCTTTGTTCTTTGTGATGAAAGTGATAGTATGTTGTTGTCTGCATCAAGTCTGCCTCAGGTCTGCTTCGCTGCTCCAGTGTCTCCACGTCATTCTTCAACATTCTCACACGCTCTTTTGACGTTTGAATTCAGATCTTGATGAAGTTCTTTAAGTCTTTAACTTTGTAGATTCTTTGATTTGACGAAGAATGATTCTGACTGTTGTGTTGCTTTTGGATAGAACTTCCATTAGTGATGATGTTGGCGTGAGCATGAGAAGAATCTGCACGATCATTCCGCTCCCGAGCTTCCATAAGAAGAAAACATTAAAACGGTTAGTAATAAGCGGATTCCGGCACTTACAAGTTTGAACTTCGAGAGTGTTAACAACATAGTGTGAAAACACAACTCTAATTATTACAAAGGCCGTTCCTGAATCGGAGTCCCACAAGTGAGATAACACGATGTATAGAAGTACACCTACGATTAGGATGAGTCGTGAGGTACACCGAAGCATCACCTCACGACTGTAGACCGTTTGAGACCACTAAGCGCAATCCACGGGAGTTGCCGGCGACCGTTGTCGGCTTTTGATGTTGACCCGGCAGAGTTTCCATTCAATCACCGAGGATCACAAATGTGAACCTCTCATAAATGTTCTCGACAGATTGCTAAGATCCGTGAAGGACTCGATAATGTACCACTGAAATTCTTATTGTTGAATATCAAGTGATGAAATGTCAAGTATACCTAAGAGATCTTTTGATGAATCTCGTGGCTCTAGACTCAATAGTGCATTTTGGTTTTCCTGAGCGGAGACTAGGGAGAGGGTCTCCTTCTTCAATACCAACAATCTCTAAGAGAAAGCCGATAGTTTACGTAGGGTTCCCTGTGAGAATGAAACAAGCTTCTTTTGAGAGAAACTTGAGTGGTTAAGAAGGTTTAGTGCATGCGTCACTGGGTCCATGACGACTTTTAATCTTCAATACCAGCATCACTAAGTGACAACTACTAGCATATGAATTGAACCCGTGTTCCGCCCTAAGTTGAATAATCTGGAGGGCTATTTCTTTTCACCCTTTTCTTTGCATTTCTTTTAATTCTTCAACTCCTTCTTTCTCCGATTCTCATTTTCTCCTTTTTACAATCATACCTAAGGACTTCTAAATACTAACTATTTGTGGTGTCCTTGGGTAGATCCCTCCGCTCTGGCGGATCATAGGACGGTTATTCCTAACCTTAGTCACCTTATAACTCCATGACTAACCTATGTTGCCATAAAACCACTATTGTGAAAAATCTCTCAAAGTGTTTGTGAATGAAAAACATTTTAGTACCACTGTTGAGATAAGATTTTGCATAAATACTCCCCCTCCACTTGTGCTTAAGAGTTTAAACGGTTAAATGCATAGTGAGGAAAGAGCGCGCACATTTTGAATTGATCAACTCAAGATAGACATTCCCCCGTGAGACACGGTTACGTGGCATAGTTAAAGAGTTGCATTGTCAGCTTTTAGGTGACAACTAGCTCTAATAACTACCTTGAAGGTGTAGACAATCCTCGAAAGGTTGTCAAACCCGTCAGAGTTCATGTCTACCAAGAGTTTCTCGAATGGTACATTCTACTTCGACAAGTCCTTTGCGAGACACGTTTACATCACTAGCGAACTAGCTTGAAATTATTACCGTCCCGGACAAGTCTTTTCGAGTTACTAACAGTTAAGATCTCGTCAATTCATGGGTTAAGTCTATAGCACAATGATTCATTTGCATTGACGCAACATATTTCTTATCACTTTTTTTCTCCCCCTCAAAATGGCATATGTGATGTTATTTTTGAAAAGTTGAGAATAAATATGACCATTTGAGTGTTGCGGGAAGAATGACCACTGTGAACAATTTTTGAACAAAGTTTTAATTCAAGTACTCCCCTCAATAAGTGATATAAACGGTTGAGGTTTTGAAAATCATAAGGGAAAGTACTTGTTCTTTTGAGCAAAACCTTAAAAAATGACAGGTTTGATAGGTTTTACTCAAAAGTAAGAAGCTTTCGCTCCTTTTATAAGGATTGTTGAACTGAAGCGTACCACGGGTCCTTTATTTACAAGTACGGGTTGTACACTGTAATGTGTGCACAAGCCATTGACATAATTAGATCATACATCCAAATTTATAATGAAAGAAGCAGTTCAAGGGGTACCGGGTAGTCCAGAGATGTCGCCAGGAGTGTGAGTCGGGCGTTGAAAGCCGATGATGTTTCTCCGGTCGACCACCAACATAGCTTTCAGTCTTCGAACGATCCCTTCTATACAACCGTTCATCAATCATGGTGATGATCCTCTTCACGTCCCTTCGATCCTGAGAATTCCATCGCTTAGGAGACCCGATCTTTGGTGTATATCCTTCAACCGGTAAGCCAATCCGTCCCTAACCATCTTCAAAGTGTGATCTCCAAACTTATGAAGATCTCTGCACGCCATCAAGCAATTTCTTTGAAGTTCACTGCGGTAAACTACGCCGAAAGGTTTGCGATGGCGTATATTTGGTTGATGTCGGGTAGATCAAGCTGCGGTGGAGTGAAGTTGACACGGTGCGATAAGATTCAACCGCCACCGGAGATCTTCTACACGTTCTTGGATAACTATGCGTCCGATGAAGATGAGCACTGACTTGATGAATTCACGTTGTACTTCAGTGGAGAATTGTCTCATACGACCCTGTACTTTGGCAAGGTACATGTCTTCGATGTCGTTGATAGACAAATTCTCAAAGTCAGCTTCAGAGAATGCATAATCCCTTTCATCTTGTCGTTTGACCACGATATTCTTTAGGAAGGTGTAGTCCCACTTAGATGAAAGATCAACGTGTTTGATGGCAATGAAACTTTTAGAACTGAATCGCATGTTGAGACTTCGAACTTGGCGCTTCGTAGTAGATTCTTGGCGTTAGGCCAATGATGAATCCTCGCATTGCATCTCGGTCGTGAGGCTTCCACTTTGTTGGAGAACAAGTGATTGGCACGTTCCTCGATGGCTATGCAGTTCGAGTATATAGCTGCTGGGAATGGTAGTGTCAACGATGTAGCGTATTTCCTTGAATCATCATCACCACCCGTATACTCAAAGTAATCACCGGTTTTTTGAGTCTGGGGTGGTGTCTCAGAATCATGAGGTTTATCGGTAGAAGAACGAGGAGGAGACCTTTGTTGAGCAGGAGGCCGTTGGGGAGGTGGTGGCATAGAAGATGATTCACCGGACTTCTTCTGTCGTTTAGCTTCATCATTCTTATCTTGATCCTTATCTTCATCGTCTCTATGACGTTTAGACCTTTCGACTTCGAATGCATGCTTCTTGGAGTTGGTAGTCCAAAGAATGCTTGAAACACTTTCCTTCATCGAAGTAAATGTCCCAGATCGTTTAGACATTTGTGTGACAAGCTTGGCCACCAATTCATTATCCGAGAAAACTACAGGATCGGATGGATTGATTGTGACGGTTAAGGGTGTTGATCTTATAGTTTGCTTGGCTATCTGCATAAGATTCGGATATAGTTGTCTAGTAAACATCTCCTTTGTGACTTTAGGAACGATATCCAGAAGGTACTTGTGAGTGTAGCCTTCGATCATTCTGACCATTTTCCCTTGTAGATCATCTGCATGAGCTTACGTATGTATTCCCTTTCATTCTGCATCTTGTCATTCTCATCATGTAGAATCGCATTTGGTCGACAAACCAATTCAGTTTTCGTAGAGCATGTCCTTCTTCTCGACTTGTTGGACGGCTTTCACAATTCTTTCATGAGTATGGCTTCTTCAGCGATCGGATGATGATTTGGTTGATCTTTTTGATGGTGGTGGTGAAGAGTGAGAAGAAGAATCTGATGATGATGAGATGTGAGGAGACTCCGGGTCCTTTGGTGGTTCCGAAGTTTCTTCCTTTGATCGTGCAGGACTATCTAGAAGAAACGTATCATACTCAACATCTTCTTCATTGCCAGTCTTAGCTTGTTCATCGGCTTTAGCTTTGGATGCAGCTTCTTCATCGCTTTACCTTCTCTAGCTTCCCAGTTCGGTTCTTCAAAATCATACTCAATAGTGTCTTCAACATGTGTTTGTTGTTGTACCAAAGTGGTGGCACCAGATCCCTTATCGGGTTGATTAACCGCATCCGGATCTGGTGAAGGTTGAGCTGCACCACTTGACCCTCCGGGGCCACCCATTTGTTCTTGAGCAAATTGTTGTGCAACGTGTTGAAGTCGAACGAATTTGAACTTCTTTCTGTATGATTTATCCAGTTGCTCTTCATCACTTTCTGAGCTTTCATCATATGGCACAAGTACAAGAGTCTTTCCTTTGCCATGTTCAGCTATTGGACTAGGAGGTTTTGTACGATGGAGAGTCATCCTTAGCAGTTTCAGAGTAGTGGACCTCCTCGTCTGATTGTGTATCTTCTGAGCTTTCGTCCAGTAGCTTTCTTTGTGGTTCAGGTGTAGGAATAGGAGGAGCTTCCTTGGAGGGAACTTTCTTCCTTGGAGTAGGTTTCCTCTTTGGGACCTTCCTTTGACTCTCTGTGCTTACTGCTACTTGATACCTTTTGTATGTTTCAAACTTTTTGATTTCATTGGTCAGAAGGTGATCAGGCAAGAACGCACCTTGTTTCTTTGTTATCGATTCCTTGATTCTGATAGAAAGGATAGGTTCGGACAACACGTCGTGATTGTCGGGGTCATTGAGCCTCTTGGGAATATCAGGATTAAGTCCAAGTGCTCTCTGGATCAAAAGCTTTGTGTATCCGACATAGGGAATCTTTGAGCCAAGCTTCTTGTGAAATGTCATCATGTCATCCCATATCAGCGCTTCGATTTCAATGTCCTTCTTATTGATCAATGACCAGAAGACTTGCAGTTCCATGAGCTTGGGATGCTCAAAGCCACTGTCACGACCGAGAGCAGACTTAGTGATGATGATGTAGAGTGTTCTCCACGGTTGAGGAATGTTCTTAAGCTCCACGTGAGAGTGCTTGTTAATAATTCTTGACGCTTCATCATAGCCAATCTCAAGTAGAAATTGCGAACTGCTCTTCAGTAGGTGTGGCAAAGAAGTCGGTTGGCACGATGTCTGGAATGATAAGTACAGCCCGTAAGTCTGCAGGAGTGATGGTGTCTTGTTTGTGATTAAGTGTCACTGTCACTGCACTTTGACCAGTGATCCTCTGCATAGAGTTCCAGAATTACTGAATGTAGATTTCTGATCTGTAGCGAGTGTGAGAGCATGTTCTGGTAGGGATGACTCCTTAGAATATCCACAGCAATGAGACAAGAAGATTCTGAGCATGTGAGGGTGTCAAAGTCAACCCTAAGGTTGTTCTTTCCAATCTTTCTCGGATAGCCATTTGGGAAGATATCAGCAATAGTGAGAACCTCTGGTGCATCCACATTCATTTGAGCGACCATGTCGTGATCGAAATAACATTAGCCAAAAGAACCAACATATCGAAAGACATAATGTTAGTCAACAGAAGGTCTTATTGTCTAGTTATTGAATGTAAAGTGACAATGATTGTTACGAGTCCTAAGTCACTTGTTTGTCCAATAGTCCAATGACGTCGTGAAATGTTTCGTGAGTTAGTTAACTTTAAGTTTTAAAGTTTATGTTATCACTTATTGTTCACAACATATCAAACGATTAAGTTTATTAGTGACATTATTGGATTCGTGACGTTATGATTAGTTTATTTACAAGTTTGTACACGTAACAATTCATAATGAAGGTCAATCAAGGCTTAGACGTAGTTTTGGCAAAGTTAAGCGTAAACAGTAATAACATACGCGTGAAAGCTTATCGCGAAGGATCCTAACTTACGCGTAAGAAATGTTACGCGTAGGAAAAGGGGACCTTATTCGTAGAGCTTACGCGTAGGCGTATATAAACCTTACGCGTAAGGCTTACTCGTAAGAGTAGACCTTATGCGTAGAGATCACTGTTTACGCATATCCTTCACAGGATACGCGTAGTCCCATTGTAGAACCTTATGCGTAGGCGCTACGCGTAAGATTACTCTTACGCATAACCTTCTACGCGTAAGGTGATCCTTATGCGTAGATATTCAATGACCTTGATTCGAGTTTTACGGTAGCAAGCTGAAATAAAATCATCATTACATCAATCTTAACACATATATTCATTCTAAAATCAAATCATGTCATGAAAGCTAGTTAAACATTTTATGCGAAGAAACACTTACGCGTAGGTCAAAACCCTAAGGGTTATGAATTACGCATAAGAGTTTTAACCATAGGATTAGCACCAATTCAATTCTGGTAGGTCATGGATGGTATGAGAGTCTAATAACCAAGTTATAACATCTAAATCGTGGTGAATCAAAAATACCCAAACTCAAGAACTTTAAACCCTAACATCTAATTTTTAATCAATTAGAGTTTCGGGTGGTTATAGAGCCTGGAAACCTTTAATTCAACATGATATGAGTATCACACAACAATCTTTTTTGACCAAAAACAATCACATTTGAAAATACCCAATTCGACTCATAAACCCTAATTATAAAAATCCATTAATTCGTGTTTTTGGGTGTATTTTGAGCATAGAAACGATATCATTGATGTTGTTAAAGCATTTTGACACAATCCTTTTAACCAAAAACACACAACAAATGATTATATGTTCTAACCCTTACGCGTAAAACACAAAATTCAATGAATCTTACGTTTTAACCGTTGGATTCATGTGAAATTCAAAACCATTGTTTAAAATTACGTTAAGAACACAAAATCACTTACAAGTTGATGATCGAAACACAGATTTCTTGAATGGGTTTTAGGCGTAGGATCTTTTAGGTTTATGTAATAAATGTGAGGGTAATGTTAGGTGGGAGATGTTTTTATTAAAAGTAACTTTAACATTTTGCAGTTTGGTCCCTCCACCTTTTCCTTTTCAAGCAAAGCCTTTAACTTCCATTTTGGTTACCAAACAAAGATTTTAAGAAAGAAACTTGACGACACTCCCCTTGACTTAAGAAAATAATGAAAGGTTATAAATTTTAGTCCAAGGAGTGTCAGTTGAACCAGAAAAGTTTACCACCATTGATAAAAGAAACAACCGGTATAGAATAACATGCAAGTACACGAATGTTTTTGAAACAGTTTGGTATAAATTTTCTCCCCCTCAACACTTGATCGGAAAAATACTGAATTTTGAAAGATTATAGTGTTGATGGAAGAAATGTACTTGCCATGTTGAAAGAAAAAATAAATTAGAAGAATATTTTTGTTGTTTTATCAGATTTTATATTTTTGTATTTTGTTTTTGAAAAATTATTTACAAAAGAGATTTTGGTGTTTGAAAGGTTTTAAGACTGTTTTAGGAGGTCATCCAATTCCTCTTGAGTCAAACACCTCATACCAATCCGGTGGACCAACTCATTAAACCTAGCGGGAGGCAAGGCTTTGGTGAGAAGATCGCCAATTGGTATTCTGTACCCACAAAATATAATTCAACAGGACCTGTTCCACGTGATCCTTGATGAAATGATATCGAAGATCGATGTGCTTTGATTTAGAGTGTTGAACAGAGTTGCACGAGATCGCAATGGCACTTCGATTGTCGCAGTACATCGGGATTCTATCAAATACGTAACCATAGTCTTTGAGTTGTGTTCTCATCCAAATGACTTGAGCACAACACGCCGACATGGCTACATATTCTGCCTTGGTTGAGGACAGCGATGTACAATCCTGCTTCTTCGATTGCCATGACTCTAGTTTATCACCAAGAAATTGTAAAGCTCCTGAAGTACTTTTCCGTGAGTCTAAGCATCTGCGTGGTTAGCGTCGAAAAAGCGATTAGTTCAAAACCGAATCCTTTGGATACCGGATCCCCAAGTTAATGGTTCCCTTTATGTATCGGAGGATTCTTTTAGCCTCAGAGAGGTGGGTTTCAGTTGGTCGCGACCGATAACGAGAGCAAAGATATACGGCAAAGACAATATCGCTAGCTGTTAGATACATGAGAGACCCAATAATACTACGGTATTTTGTAGGGTCCACCAATTTCCCATGTAAATCCGCGTCTAGCTTCTTGGTATGAGCCATTGGTGTGGCATAGGTGTCACAGGTTTTCATTCCAAATTTGTTTAACAATTCAAGGGCATATTTGGGCTGACTCAAGAAAATACCACGGGGTGATTGATGAACTTGCAGACCGAGAAAGAACGTGAGTTCACCCATCATGGACATTTCAAAATTTTTCTTCATTAGTTTTGAAAAAGCGATTGAAAACTTTTTATGTGTAGACCCAAAAATGATGTCATCCACGTAAATTTGAACAATTAAGATATGTGCCCCGTGATATTGTATAAAAAGAGTTGGGTCAACCGAACCTTTGGTGAAATTATTAGCAATGAGGAAAGATGATAGCTTATCGTACCATGCCTGAGGAGCTTGTTTGAGACCATACATAGCTTTGTTCAGTTTGTAGACGTGATTCGAACTCGGGATCAACGAATCCATCACGGTTGGTGACATAAACCGTTTCTTTAAGTTGTCCATTGAGAAAGCAGTTTTGACATCCATCTGATAGACCGTCATATTCATATGAGCCGCGAACGCGAGAAATATCCGAACGACCTCAAGACGGCGACCGGGCAAAAGATTCTTCAAAGTCTATTCCCTCTTCCTGACGATAACCCTTAGCAACTAGACGTGACTTGTTTCGGATAACGTTTCCTTCAACATCCAATTTGTTTTTCCAAATCCATTTGAGACCAATGATGTAGACCCTGTTGGTCTTTCAACCAGTTCCCATACTTCAAGACGTTTGAATTGGTTGAGTTCTTCTTGCATGGATTCAATCCGGTTGTCTTTTGTCATTGCGTCTTTGATGTTTTAGGTTCGATTGGCGGTGAGTGCATAAATGCAATGTTCACCGTCATGTGAAGCGTTGTCTCGTAACGACTGGTTGATTCGGGTTGCCAATAATGTTTTCCAAAGGATGGTCTTTCGTCCATCTATGTGTGGAGGGTTGATGTTGGTATACATTGTGCAGATTTTGAGGATTCAAATGGTTTGTTGAAGATTCTGCGACATCTAGTGCAGCAGTCTCATTAGCAAACGGGTTGAAGAACGCATTTGGATCAAAATCTGTAGGTGGGGGTACTTCATTGAACATCATCACCGGTTCATCATTGTTGGAAGCGGTTTGTTCAACCGTTGTGTTGGAGTCAACTGGTGGTGCTTCTTCAACCGTAGTTGTTGTAGCAGGTGTATCGGGTATAAGAGTATTATCGGGTTGGCAGTGAAGCAGCGGATACACACGAGCACGTTCATCAATATCGTCAGCGAGCAGCGGAGAAAATAACCTTTCCATTTGTTGCGAGTAAGTGGGGGCTTTGTTGGTGATGATGGGGTTTGGGGGAAGTTTAAGCGGTTGTGTCCGGGTTCCAAGATGTTATACTCAGAAGCCATTTCCGTAAGTTCATCAAAATGAGCATGAATCATTTCCATTACCTCCTTTGTTCGACGATTCAGTTCGGAAACCTTTAGAATTATCACAATATCCTATAAAGACTCCAATGTCAGCTTTTGCTTTGAGCTTTCCAAAGTCATCACGATCATTATTCATATAGCAAAGAGATCCAAATACATGAAAGTGTTTGAGATTCGGTTTTCTGTTGTGGACAAGCTCAAAGGTGTTTTGTTGTGGCGTTTTGTAATCATAGAACGGTTTTGAGTATAGCATGCGAGATGACTTACGCCCATAAGTAATCTGGAAGTTTAGCATTGATTAACATTGTTCTTGCAGCTTCCACTAGCGTTCGGTTTTGTCTTTCAACAACTCCGTTTTGTTCTGTGTATGCGTGCAATAGATGTCGATCTTTGAATTCCACTTTCTCATAAAATTCACGAAGAGTTTGGTTAACAAATTCAGGCTGCCTCTGCATTACGATTTGGCGAACGGTGTTTCGTAGTGAACTTGTATTTTCTTGAGAAAGGTGATGATCATCGTGGAGCTTGATCTTTGCTTGAAGAAAGTAGACCCAAGTCCAGCGTGAATAGTCATCAACAATTACTAAGATGTAGCGCTTGCCATTGATCGTTTGCACGCGCATCGGGCCACACAAATCCATGTGAAGAAGATGAAGCACATCTTGAGAGCTGTGTTCCACCTTTGAAGGAAAATGAGCACGAGTGCTTTTGCCTTGTTCACAGGCTGAGCAAAGGTGATCTTTAGAATACCGAAACCGTGGGAGTCCTTCAACTAGTTTGTGTCGAGCAAGGTTGGTGATGGTTTGAAAGATTAGATGTGAGAGACGAGCGGTGCCATAGCCGGATTTTGTTGATGTTGCCTTTGAAAGTAAGCAGATGGGAGAAGAAGCAACCATGTCTTGCATAGAGATAGTGTAAAGACTTGAATTACGCGAGCGAGACATAAGGTCGTTTCCTTGTAGATCACGAATGAAACAAGTTTTCTCCCGAAAGCAACCTCCAAATCTCCATCACAGAAGCCCTCTTGAAAGCAGTTGTGACCGAGGCCTTCCACATAATAAACCCTGCTAATTTCGATGTTCCCATTGATATAGTCTCCGTAGCCCATGATGGCTGCGAAGTGATCATTCCCGAACCTGACAGTGCCAATGAACTTTGCAATAAAGTTTGATAACGGTTTAAGGTTGCCTGTCATGTGTCGGGAACATCCGCTATCAACAATCCAGAGAATGATCGTATCAGCATTACACGGCGACAGATGGAATAGAGGTAGATGTGGAACCGAAATGTTAGAGGGTTCCATTATAGTAGATATACACACATCAATAGCTTTAGGTATCCACTTAAATCCTAGTGTGTTATATATCCATTTTGCCATCTCCAACTAGTATTTGCTTTAGCAGTCTTGAGTTTTTAGAGAAATGGGAATAGGAAAGAAAAGAAATGGAAGGAAAGTAATGTTAGATGTTCTTGAGATAGATGAAAGGAGGAAAAATCATAATCAGTGAGAGGAAAAGAAAATAAGTTGGTCAAATTACATGCCTTTAAATAGCAAGTGTTTTAAAGATGGTATTATCTTTACACAATATATAATCCTCCAAAGTGTGATTTACTTATCAAATCTTCCTCCATTTCCTTTAGTTTCCTTTCATCTCCTTTAAAAAAGACTCAAGAACACAAAAAACTTTCCGTTTCCTTTACTTTCCTCTTCCTTTTGGACTCGAGAACTGAGCGTTAGTGAATGCACTAGGTGGTACTACATTCCTAGGAGGTGACGGAGCTACTGAGGGGACACAAAGCGTTTCTTAGAATCTAAAGAAGGCGGTCTACCAAGCAGACTTAGAAAGATTAGTGGGCCTAGAGGTATTCCGGTTCTTAGGATTCCTTAAGCGAGAGATGATAGCTTTAGCAACACATTTTTCATGACAATCAGAATTCATACTTTTATGACAAATAACACAAGGTGCATCGGTGAATATCAAAAGTGCTTAATGGTTTAGCATTCGTTACATCACTATTTCTATTACATTTGCCGGATGCAATATCTATAGTGGAAGCAACGTGAGTCTTATTCATAGTCCTAGGGTGTTCTTCTACTTTAGCATTCCTTATTGATCTTTTCTTAGGTCGCAACTTCCTATTCTTTGATGTAGTGCTCTAGGCGTGAAGTATGGGCGTTTGGAAAAGACAACTATTCTGTTTCAGTAGAAGGAGGCACGTTAGCAACTTGTGATTTGGCAGTAGTGATTCTAGGTTCATGATTACTAAGTGTTATTGGGGCTATTCTCTTAATCACGGTAGGCGGAAGTTGTTCATACTTTCCTAACATTTCTCTTAACTTGAAGATAGTGTGAATCAGATCTTGATTTTCGGACCGAACATTTCTAGCAAAATGCATAACTTCTTTAGTGTGTGCAAGATAATGATCAAGTTCATTTGATGCTTCATCACGAGTCTTTTGAGTAAATCAAATATGACACCATATTCCTTTTAACTTTTACAAGTTCTTGTTCATATTTTGAGATTTGACACTTAAAAGACACGTTTTGATCATCCAGTTGCTCAATTTTAGGATCAGAAGATTTTGCACGCAACTGGCGATTTTGTGTTGAAAAGCAAGTTGTTGATCGTGAATATCTTTTTGACACCAATTAAGACGGCGTATTGCATTTGAAAGTTCGTTTGACAATCGTTTGTTTTCAACTTTTAAGGACTCGATCTGAAGCACATTATCAGTGTTCTCAACATTTACCACGCAAATAACTTATGGAGATATAATCAAATGCATATGACAAAGAATTCAATAGCACAACATTATGGACATCAGCACGGATGACATCTTCCAAGAGTCGATCAACATCTTTTCTCAACAGTTTATTTTTACGTTTAGTGTTAGAAATAGATGTTTCTGTTTTCTCGAAAGCGACCTTCATTAATCCAAGTTCCTTATGAAAGTCCCTTTCCCAAGACAATGCACAACTTTTCAAATTTTTAACATTTGGTAAAAGATTTTTCTAAAAGATGTCTCTTTGTTCTCGCTAGAGCGATTGAAAATGTTGAACTTTGATTTAAGAATGATATTCTATCTCATGTTGTAAAGTTTTGAGGTCAGCCATGAAAATGTCAAAATATCGAAGAATTTTGCGATTTTCAGGGTTTTGAGTTTACTTCACGATGGAAGGTAAAGGACCATAAATTTGTGCATAATCTGGTTGGGGATTAACATTAGAAGACTCAGGTGTTTTGATGATTACCCTTGGTGTGTTAGAAGAATCCGTTGGTGTGACGAAAGTGACAACTTTTGAATAGTTAAAAGGTTTGTTGTAAACAACTTTTTCTAATTTTGATCGACTCTCGTCTTATGCATCTAATTCCTCTTGACGATGATATTCAACAACATTCATAACAGAATTATCAATTTTATATTCTCGTGACCGAAACTTGATTTGGTTTGAATGCTTTGGTTGAAAGCTTAGGTTTGTAATCAGCAAGATTCGGTCCATATCCATTTGGATTGGGTTTTAAAGTAAACTTTTCAATGGCTGTGACCGACTCGCCATGTTTGTAAACAACAGTTTAAACTCTTTAAGTTTGTTTTGCAAGCCGATGATTTCTTCAAGATGATCATCTATTCGTTTCGTTGAATGCTTTTTGTATGCAGAGAACTGTTTTTGACAAGTTAACAACTCAGCCTTAGCTTTTGATTTTCCAAGGTGAGAGCGTTAATTTGCTTTTTATGTTCATGTTTGAGTTGTTCTATCTCAGACAACAAAGCATTCTTCGAAGCGGCTAGATCACACATCTGTCTCTCTAAATATTTTTCGTTTTGATGAGATTTGGCAAAGGCTGCTTCAAAACCGTTTTCGCGTTTTTCTTGAGTTTTGAAAAAGTTGAGTTGCTTTTGTAAACATTCAAAATCCTTGGTTAACAGTGCATTTTTGCATTTCAAGTTCTGATTAATGGCATGACATTTTTCCACTATGGTCTGTTGGTCTTGTATTAAACGAGCAAAGTCTGGATGAGGCAAAAGCGTGTTCAACGTGAGTCTCAACATGATCATTACTGAGATCCTCAAGTATAACCACGGAGTCAATTTGATTATCAAGGGAAACCGTTTGGTCATCTTGATCATCAAATATAACTACTGGGTCTAGTTGAAAATCGTCGGAATGAGATGTGGACGACATTTTGAACATTGAGCCTTGCCGGATTCGGATGTTGGCGGAGATATGAGATCAGAGATAAATATGGTTTGTTCGGGTACCTAAGACAAGCCATCAGTGTCATACACTGGGCCTGTGTCACTCATGTGTAATTCATGCATAGTAGCCATCAACATAACTTGTTGCATTGGCCTGCAAGTCCTCCATATCATCATCAGTCTGCATTTGCCATAAAGCTCGTTCTTTGTGCGTGAGAGTTCCACCAGCCTTCATCCTTAAGAGCCAAAAGAAGAGCCTCTTTGAAATAAGCACTGCCCATAGTCCTTGGCTTTGGGCATGCATTAGCCAGTGTCCCTTCTCATTGCAGTTGTAGCATCGAAGACCATTCAACCCATTCGAGCATTTCCTGTTCCACCACTTGGAGCTCGATTGTTATTCCTACCCCACATTAAACCCTTGACCACCGCCCATCGGCGACCATAACCATGATTCGAACTTCAACTCGTCCATTGTTCACAACAGCTTGATTCCTTGTATTAGATGAGGAACGAATACGGTTGTTGGATTTGTTGGTATAACGGCTAAAGGCATTAGCAATCATAGCAAATCCTTGTTGCAGTGCTTCGAACGGATAAGATTCCTCATTAGCTTCACTGACAATTGCTTGAGCATTGTTGTTGTTGTATGGAACCAATTGAGTTTGTTGAGATTGAGGCTGTGAAGGATCATATGGTGTGATTGTAGCAGTTGGTTGAGTTGTTGGTTGAGGAGAATAACTATTTTGAGCATATAAGGCAAGTTGTTGATTTTCCGGATGTGTCGGTGGAGCAATTTGAGCACGGAGAATCCTTTCCCTATCAACTTCCTTTTCATGAGGCTTCAAGTAATCGTACAATAATCCATATGTAGAATGATGCAAATTCTTCGCTTGACGGAGGAAAATGACATACTTCTCCCATTCAGAACCAAGACTACTCAGGAACTTAGTATTCACTGCAATTCTTGGCATGATGATGTTGTGTTTATCCAAATCATTGATGATGTCCGAAAAACGATGATGATAAGACTCTAGTGTCTCTCCGGGTTCAATCATGAAGTGTTCATAAGCCAAGTAAATTTTGGATTCCAAATCCTCCCGATTGAGTACAGATCCTTCCATAAGAAGATGAATATGATCCCACATTTCCTTTGCAGTCTTTTGAGCATCAACACTTTGAAGAATTGGGTTAGGTAATCCTAAGAGGATGTATTGCATTGCAAGTTCATCAGCTTCATAGTGTAGAAGTTCTTGAGGATTCAAGTGTGCAACAGTAGCAATGTTCGTTTGTTCATCTCTTGGAGGAATAGCATTAGGATCTCGGGTACGATAACAGTAGGCATCTCAAATGGACCTTCCAAGATAACCTTCTTTAAGAACTTTCCATGTGGCTTCTTCAGATCACAAAACCTAAAGAACCTTATCACCCATTGATCGTAGTTTCCTGGAGTGAGCATTGGAGGTCTATCAAGTGATCCAGCCTCATGAATTGATTGTTGGCTACTTAAAGCTTCACACATCTTTGCAAACCAAGTGGGTTCCTTCATAGTGTTCCTTGATGGATGTTGATTGAATTCGGTTGTGTAGGGTTGAACTTGAAGACTTGGTGGTGGTTGAACCATTTGAGGTTGTGGAATTGCTGCAAGTTGTGGAGTATGTTTTTGATTAAATTGTTGTTGATAAATTGCTTGTTGTTGATTCCATTTTTGATGTTGTGGACTTAATTGTTGTTGACGTTGAGGATAAGTGTAAGGGAAATAGTTAGAGTATGGTGGTTGTGACATGTTGATAAACTTGTGTTAGTAAAAATGGATCTTTGTAGTCGAATGAACCTTTGTTGATGAAGTATCCTTAGGCGTAGAAATCACAATAGCCAAGTAGCACTTATGCGTAAAAACACCAAAGTTACGCGTAACAATCAAGAGTTACGCGTAGATTTAGCTTACGCGTAAGTTGGGAAAAGACGCTAAAGTTATGCATAGACACAAATTTAGGCGTAGGATTATCTTAGGCGTAAGACTAGGCTTAGGCGTAAGATGAATCTTATGCGTAGGATTTCTACGCGTAAGCTTTATGCTTATGCGTAATTTTAGGGTTTTATCCCAAGTGATCTTTTACACTTCACAGTGCAAAAGATATCCAAAGTCGACGTAATATCAGGCTTATCCAAGCAAGAAAACACGGAGTAAACCAACGAAGATCAAACCAAGGATAACCTTACGCGTAGTTTTAGGGTTTTGCTACGCGTAGGATTACTCGTAACAATGATAATGCCCAAAGGTGTTTCTAAACCAGTTTTTGTGTGATGAAATAGCTTCAATAACACCAAAAGACACAAAAGTGTGAAACTTGATGATCCAAAGCTCTTAAAACAGTTATGCGTAGGTTGAAACCCTCGTATAAAAACTAGTTTAAAAACCACAATCCACGCATAAAGTTTGAAACTTTTTGCCAAAAACATGTATTTTAACATCTTAAAACGTTGAAAGTACAAGAATCTTGGATTCAAAAGTGTAAAAAAGACGTTTTTAAGCGAACCAAAGTATCAACCACGTTTACGCGTAAGACCAAGAACCAAAAACTTCAAAAACAAAACGTTTCACCCAACTAGTAGGCGATTGATACCACTGTTAGGTCACTAGATTTACAACACAAGCTTACAAGAAAGATAGAGAGGCGATTGAACAAGTAAACCAAACACACACACACGATATAATAAGGACGGTTACGCGTAGGGCATGAGTGAAAGAAAAACTTGAACAACCAACCCTCAAGTGAGGGTTATTACATAGTATTTATAGGCAAGGAGCTAGGGAAACACTCCTACTCCTTCCCTTTTCCTTATTGGACATGGGCCTAAGCTTATGGGCCTTCTACATAAGCTTGACCTTAAACAAACATAAAGGCCATAATAAGCTACCTATCACATATGAGAAGCTAACACTTGAATTAAGGTTTAGGAGTGATTCCAACAAAATTAATGGTCATCCAACAAACTAATTTGAAGCCACTGAATTGCACGTATTGGGAGCCTCTTCCCAAAGATTAATGGTCATTCAACAACTTAATTTGGAGCCACTACGTTTAATAACGCAATTAAGTATAATGCACTCAAGAATAACGCAAATAAGTTTAACACAATCATGTATAACGCAATCAAGTATAATGCAATCATGTATAATGCAATCAAGTATAATGCAATCAAGTATAATGTTTTGAGTATTTGTAAAAGTAAAAACAAGTAGTTGAGCATGTATCTCCCCCAAAAGTTTGTAAACAATTAATAGAAAGTGGGGCTATGAAAACTCACCTTAATAAAGGTGATATCAAATGTATAACGAATCGATGGATAAGTAGAGAAACCTCTACAGCAACCTAGAATATGATGTTGTGTCTTAGGTTCTAAAATAAAGATGTGAATGTATAAACATGCTTATATAGTCATTACATCAATTATGCTTGGATACTTAACATTTGTGAACTCGTATAAGTGTTTACGTTTCGTTATTTAAGTTTTCCCCATCTAAATCTACCCGTTATATCTAAACTGTAAATGATCACGACTCGGTTTTATGTCCTCAGAAAGGTAATTAAATGTACTAAACATATTAGTGGGTCCTACTGCCCCAGAAATTATTTAACTTATGTGACATTACCAATTTACCCTTGAATGTACTAGTTATTTCGATCAGCAACAAACTGTCTCACGGTTTTGGTCATAAGTTGAGTTCTACAACTCTGTTTAATGCAAGGCCAGCGGCCACGTTCCAGTTAGGGTGTTAGCTAAAACTTTTATTCTTTGACAAACAAGGGGTCATATGCAAT
>OU343219.1:126973813-127215255 GCA_910596185.1 Chrysanthemum makinoi
CCCATGCAAGAATGGGTTCCACTTGGTTAGTAACAGTGATTGGAACACCCACATCAGAGGTAGAAACAATGGATTCATTAGAAATAGATGCAAAGGTTAGTGTCCGTATTTGACCTATTCAAAGTATGTAAACTTCTTAAGGGAATAGTTCTACCAGTAGGCATCCATTTTCTAGTGGGCATTGATTTAGCAACTTTAGGGCAAGGCTCATTAATCTTACGGCCAGTAGGTATCCATTGATAACCTATGTTACTAAATTTCCTTCCTATGGGTTTCAACGCTTTCTAACTTTCTTAAGCGCTTTTGCCTTTTAGCCTTCTTAGCTTGAATTTTAACATTAACAGATTTTATCGTATGTTTAACATCATTAGACAAATCATTCACACCACATTCAAGATTAGTAATAGAGACCACGCAATCATCATTACATGTTTTGCCAAAGTAGCGAGAATTCGCATTCAGAATTACAAAGACGCTTAAAGCTAATATTAGAATCAACACGATTCGCTTTATTCAACTCAAACTTAACATTCCTGGTGATCTTCTACTCTCTCCAATGCACATTCTTAGTTATGAGGACCTATCTTGCTTGGTATTGCTGGAGGCTTTGACCGGCTTGCTTTAATGTCTTGATTACTTGTAGAGGGAATTATGAGAACATTATTTGGTTGATCTACTTTTTGCATTCCTGAACTAGATGTGCTGAGGGATCTCAACTACTGAAGCACATTAGTGTTCACTTCCTTAAAACTGGGCATAAAATGATTTGTATGCTTGGCACTAGGCATGGAACAAAGGCATCAAGCTGACTTGCCTTTCGCACCTAAGGATTTAGGACATGTTGCAATTACACATTCTAGCAACTCTTGAGATCGCTTTGGCCTAATGCAAGCAAACCTAATTTCTCTATCAAGAGGTTTGTTAATGAAATCCTCTTCTACAATCTCACAGAGACATTCTAGACTATCCTTAAGGTGAGCACAATAGTCATGAAACATAGGTTCATTATTCCTAAGATGGGGAGGAATGTATTTAATAATACAAGTATATTTGTATGCGAGGATGACTTTGATGCAATTCTCATTAAAAACAAGTGGCGGTTTCCCATTTTCCACGACTCTCGATTCTCAATTTCTTTTGTAAAGACGTTATTTTTTCGTTGTTTTGGTCACGAGTGACTTTCATTGAATCATATAACTCTTTAAAGTGTCATTTAACCTTTTCATTTTCTTCTAGAAAACTCTCGTTTTCCTTTTGTAAGGCATTAACTAAGTTTTGAAGATGAAAAGTTTGAGAATACTGAGAATCTATAGGAGGAGGCATTTGGTATCGGTCAATACATTGTTCTTTTCACCCTTTAATTGAGAGATTTGGGCTTTCAACTTTTTGATCGTGTTATAATGAGCTTGAATCTGTTCATCACGTTTGCTAATTTCAAAAAGCGCTGCATCAAATTCGAGGAGCATCCAAGGATGTCTTGATATTTGAGGTTTTAACATTTTCTTTGAGATGTTGATATTTTAATTGCAAAGCAAGATGTTAAACTTCTAATTTAGAAAAGCTGTTTCACGGTTATCATGATCATCTTGTTCAACTTTATCATGCAGTTTAGAGTTAGTTTTTTCAAGCTCAATGACACGATCATGGGAGACTTTCAGAGCAACGGATAATTCATGAAATTGAGAAGCATTAATGGAACAATTTGTAGCATTGTAAAACACATCTTGAGCAATACATTCCGAAATAAGATTCTCATTCAAGGTATGCAAGTTCTTCCTCTCAATCTCATTATATTTTAATTCTCGCTCATAGTCACTAACCTCAACAATCATCGCATCAAATTCCTTTTCCATTTCTTTAATGTCTAAATCCATCCCCTTTTTAAGACTCTCAAATTGACCTTTTAGTTGCTTAAAGAAAGGCATGACCTCAGTTAAATAGCATTCTTTAGTTTGCTCAAAACCCCTTTCCCTTTCAGTTATCCCAGTGGGTGTGATCCTTTTCTTACAAGTTTTCTCAAAATCAACAAATAATTGAAAGATGACATATTGACTGATTAAGGTCTTGCTTTTAGTGGCAATAGTTCTAGGAACTAAATGCATTGGAGTATTTGGAGGATACAGGCATGCAAGGCATTTTCCTAAGGGGAGGGTTTGTTACAACAAGATTCTCTGCTTTTTGCTTATCTAAATCGTTTTTCCAGAACACTTGTTCGGGTGTTAACAACGTTTGAGGCTTAAACTTGTTCAAGGAAATCCAATTTTCCTTCTTGTAATCATGGGGTTTGATCGTTATGTTATTCTCTTTACATTCAGGATCTTCTAGCTTCTTATTCATTTTCTACCTAGATGCATCATCTAATTTTCTATCTTCCTCGGTGCACTCAACGCAACTAGGTTTCTGTCTAGGTTTAAGAATCTCATTTCCATCATAGATCACATTATTAGCAGCTCTAGCCTTTTTAATGACCTCTGTATTTGGTTCCACAACAATGGAATGTGCTTATCGCTTAAAAGTCTATGCTTAGTGATCAAGTGAGCTTGATCTGAATGGTATTCCCTTGTACGTACAACTTATTTTCAAGCTTTTTTTTCAAAGTTTTTAGATTGGAAAAATCATTCAAAAGTTTTGATTCCTTAGCATTGAATTCTTGCTTAAGCATTTTTACATTTTCTTGAAGTTCTTGTTTTTGCTTGGCAGTTTTAGAAAGCTTTTCTTGTAAGGAGTTTAACTCTTGTTTTAATACTTCTTCTCTAAAATTACTTTTTCTAATAATTGTACGCATTTGGTCATCCATTTCCTGCCACGGGTGGTTAACTCAAACTTAGCACGTTGTTCATAAATGGCAACTTGTTCTTTATAGGCATTAGGTTGAGATATACGAGAATCATCGGGGCACATGCGTGTATTCATCAAAACATAATCATCATTGATCTGCGGAAGATGCATTACTTGATACAATCTCACTTTCACTTTGCTTCACATATTGATCATATGGGACAATATTACTATTACCCACATCTTCAATATCTGATTCATAAGTTTCAAGAGACTGTACTTTATTATGCATCTTTTGCCCATCAACATCATCATATAGTTTTAATACCTCTGAAATGATTTTGTCTTTGGATGGACCAGCATGTTGTGGTAGAGAGACCTTTGGAGAGACCATAGGTGAGATGCTAGCCATGAAGATTGTTTGGGCGGTAGGTTCATCATCGACATCAGAGTCAAATGCATCACGTCCTACTTGAAATGCATTTTGATGATTATGACCTATCTCCCAATTGGTCGCTCATCAACATCAGATCATAGGTTCGGCATTTCCCTCAGCAAGGAACAACAACTCCTCTTCATCCAAAGCTGCTCCATTATCCAGAGCTTGCACAAGCAAGACATCTTGTCTCAAGTATTCTGCATTCGAGGATGTTTTGGAGATGTGCGCAGTTCTAGCAATATGTCCCCTCACCACCACATTGTAGCACTTAATTGGCTTTGCTTGACCTTGATTCCCATTCCTTCCCTATTCGATTGCCACATATCTTCTACCACTCCTCCTCTTCCCTGTTCATATGCCTTTCTTGAACGCGGTTGTACCATAACCTTCCCATCTCGACAGTTGCTTGATTGTGTGGATTGGATGCTTTGTTCGAGGTTATTGTTGGTGTGTGGAAGAGAGTTCATGTTTTGGACTGACCATGAGACAGCTTGATTGATGAAGTTTTCCATGAATGTGTTTGGAGATCGGAGGCTTATATGCAGATCGGGGATGAGTTTGTAATTACCATCACCCATGGGAATGACTTGATAAGCTTTGGTAGTAATACCAACGTTTGTGTAAAAGCGTGTTGATCATTTGAGGAACTTGTTTCTCCCTGGTTGGTTTTGAACTGTTCTAGAATCCTTTTCTCAAACATAGCATGTCTCTCATTTTGGAGAAGGAAGGCATCTGAGTTGCTCATAGTTTGTATTCTTCAATCCTTTGGTTAGCTTCACAGAGGTGACAAACTTGTGCCATTCGGGATTCATGTTGTTCACAAACTTTGAGTTCAGCTGAATGTTTGGCATAGTCATTCTGATATTCCTCATATCATTTACAAGCTTGAGGAATCTCACGTAGTACTCATAGATACTCTCATCAGGTTTCATCTTGAAGTGCTCAAACTCATCATATAGTTGTGATTCTCTGGCTTCCTTGGTTAATTCAGAACCTGAGAGAAGCATCTTGACATTATCCCAAACTGCCTTGGCTTCGGTGTTGTGATTGATCAGCTTGTAGATGTCTTTTGGAAGACCCTGTAGTATGATGTTTGAGCCCCGATATCAAGCATCGAATCTCTTTTATCCTTATCACCGAGCTCATCATACGTCTTTGGTCTGTCCAATCCAAAGATCATGGTTCCATCTGCAACAGTATCAATTATGTCTCTGTAGTCTCAACTGATAACGGTCCTTCATCAATGGATTTGAGAATGTTGACCCCATTTTCCTTTCCAAGACATAACAATCGACGTTCAAGGAGCCCAAGAGTCGTAGTCAGCCTCTGTCAAGCATGGGTGGACGAGTATCCGAACCATTTGCTTGAACATCCTCGGCAACAATGGAGATAATTGTAGGTACGTTGGTAGACATGTTTAAAGATTACACGGGATTTTATAACTCAATGATTAAACCGGGAAATAGATTCTTTCACGGGATTTTACTAAATCAAGAGAAAACCGTATTACAAACAAAAATTGAACCAAGTCGCTAAGTATTATGAAATCAAGTCGCTATAATGCCAAGTCGCTAAGACACGTCAAGTTTCTAAAGAACAACTCGCTAAGATCCAAGTCGCTAACACCAAGTCACGAGAATTATGACAACAAGTCGCTAAGCACCAAGTCGCTAAGTCGTCAAGTCGCTAAATAGCAACTTGCTAAGGTCCAAGTCGCTAACACCAAGTCGCTAAGAAACTTAAGTACAAGTCGCTAACAAAATTGAAAGCAAGTCGTTACCTTCACCAAGTCAAGCTACCGTAGTGGAGAATCCACTAAGTGTAATCTTTTGTCGGCTTGTCTCAAAATACAAGTCACTAGGACCAAGTCGCTACCAAACAAACACTACAACTCGCTACTTTTTTGCATCAAGCAAGTCGCTAAGATGAAATTCACTACGAGAACCAAGTCGCTACCCAGAAAAACTTCAAAAACACACTTTTCAATCCAAAACAAGCTCAACCACAGTGATTCAAGCTTACCAAATCAAAACCCAAGCACTTAAAATGATTCTAAACACAAAAGTACACCCAAAATTCAAACTTTAACACTAGAGATGATCCAAATGATGCAAAAACCACTAAACTTTTTCAAACTCAAAAACCACCTAAAACCACTAGAAATCCAAAGATAGGTAAGAGAGATGATCGAACCATGGCTCTTGATACCATTTGTAACATATTGGATTTCACAAACACACTAGATCATAACCACAAGTAGGCGTATAATATGGTTTTAGAGAGAGAAAGTTAGAGGTTGGGAACTTTAGTAAGAGAAAGAAAAATCTTATTATGAGCTCCAACTCTCTACCTTGGGAGGTGGAGAGTATTTATAGTCTTTACATAAATCGCCACCCACGGGCTGGATCGTGCATACAATGGGTAAAGACCCGTCCGTCCTCCACGGTGTTACTTAACTAAATACTACTTAACATTAAATAATCTACGACTACGAGCTTTCTAACGATTACATATACTTGAGGTGACTGACTCTTTAATAACTGGATTTACTAAATCCTAACAGAATCATCGTGTGAATAGACCTAACCAACGAATTGACGAACTCTAAAAAGCTAGTAAATCGAAAAGACTTGTCCGGGACGGGTAATAATTTCAAGCTAGTTCGCTAGTGATGTAAACGTGTCTCGCAAAGGACTTGTCCAAGTAGAATGTATCATTCGAGAAACTCTTGGTAGACATGAACTTTGACGGGTTGGACAACCTTTCGAGGTTGTCCACACCTTCAAGGTAGTTATTAGAGCTAGTTGTCACCTAAAAGCTGACAATGTATCTCTTTAACTATGCAACATAACCGTGTCTCGCGGGGGATTGTCTATCATGAGTTGATCAATTCAAAAGTGCGCGCTCTTCTCTCACCGTGTAGATTTCAGTCAAAACTCTTAAGCACATGTGGAGGGGGAGTATTTTTGCAAAATCTTACACTCTCAAACAGTGGTACAAAATGCTTTTACTCATAACCACTTTGAGAGAATTTCATGAAAATGGTTTTATGGCAACATAGGTTAGTCATGGAGTTATAAGGTGACAAAGGTTAGGAATAACCGTCCTATGATCCGCCAGAGCCGGAGGGATTTACCCAAGGACACCACCAATAGTTAGAATTAGAAGTCCTTAGGTATAATCAGAAAAAGGATAAAATGAGAATCGGAGAAAGAAGGAGTTGAAGAATTAAAAAGAAAAGATTAAAGAAAAGGGTGAAAATATATAGCCCTCCATTATTCAACTTAGGCGCATTAATCGGGTTCAATTCATATGCTCTTGGTTGTCACTTGATGACGCGGTATTGAAGATCAAAGTCGTCATGGACCCGGTGGACGCATGCACTAAACCTTCTTAGCCACTCAAGTTTCTCTCAACAGAAGCTTGTTTCATTCTCACAGGGAACCCTACGTAAACTATCGACTGTCTCTTAGAGATTGCTGGTATTGAAGAAGGAGACCCTCTCTAGTCTCCGCCAGAAAACCAAAGCGCACTATTGAGTCTAGAGCCACGAGATTCATCAAAAGATCTCTTAGGAACACTTGACAATTCATCGCTTGTCATTCAAACAATAAGAACGCAAGTGATACATTATCGATTCCTTCACGATCTTAGCAATCGAGAACATTTATGAGAGGTTCACAATTGTGATCCTCGGTGATTGAATGGAAACTCCTGCCAGGGTCAACATCAAACAGCTCCCGACAGGTCACTTCGGTAACTCCCCGTGGATTACGCTTAGTGTGTCTCAAATGGTCTATAGTCGTGAGGTGATGCTTCGGTGTATCTCAGCGACTCATCTGACTAATAGGTGTACTTCGGTACATCGCGTTATCTCAATTGTGGGACTCAGTTCAGGGAACAGCCTTTGTGAGAATTAGAGTTGTGTTTTAACACTATGCCGTTAACACTCTCGTTCAAGCTTGTAAGCGCTGGATTATTTCTAACCCATGTTTTATGTTTTCTTCTTATGGATGCTTGCAGGTGGAAAAGATCGTGTAGATTCTTCACATGCTCATACCAACAACAACACTAATTGAAGTTCTCTCGAAAGGCAACACAAAGTCAGAATGATTCTTCGTCAAAGCCAAAGAATCTACAAAGTTTAAAGACTAAGAGAACTACATAAGTACTGAAATCCAACATTTAAAAGCGTGTGAGCATGTTGGAGAAAGGCGCGGAGACACTGGAGCAACGAAGCAGACCTGATGCAGACAACCACAACATACTATCACTACCATCACAAAGAACAAAGATCAAAGAACAAAGTAAATGATGACGTCAAAGCAGATTACTTCAAAGGAAACAATTTCTCTACACTGGGGAGATTGTTCGAATCAAGGCACTTCTTCTCACAAGAAAGAAGAATGTCAGAATACGTCAAAGCTACTATTAGGGGGAGATTTTTGGAATCACTCCTAAACTATAATCCAAGTGTTAGTCATTAATATGTAATAGTTAGCTTAATTATGGCTTTTATGTTAGTAATCAAGGTTAGGCTCATGTAGAAATCCCATGAGCCTATCCAAAGCCCTATAAGGGAAAGGAAGGGAACTTGCATGTTGCCCTAGTTCCTTCCTATAAATACCCATGTAAACCCTCACTTGAGGGTTGGTTGTTCATTTACTCTCAATACCTACGCATAAACCTTTCTTATCATATTAGTGTGTCGTGTGTATTTGTTCAACCGATCACTCTTTCATCTATCTTTCTTATATTGATGCTTGTGTTACATAATGGGAACCTAACAATAGCTATCTGTAGTAATTAGATAATTAGATTATTAGTTAAAGTAGAGTAATCGGTGGAAGTACCACCCCCAAACCAATTGCCCCGAGATATTTACCTTAGCTTTCTAAAAAATCATAAAAAAGGTAAAAAATAATCATCCTCAACCTCACCTTCTCGTCATATATTTCTTACTAGCATTCCTATTACCCTAGAGAACGATATCAATCCCCGAGGCTTACCCCATACTACACTACAACGATTAGGTTCACTGCCTAGGAGGTTGAAAAGCTTGCTCGTAGAAAAGGAAGTTTCTTTGACCCCGAACGCGCCTTCCGAGCGCATCAAGTTTTTGGCACCGCTGTCGGGGAATAGAATAGCTAGTTAGATCTCTATCTCGTTTAGGTTCCCTTTCTTGATTCCTATCAAGTAAGATTTTTTCTCATTTTCATTAGCTTCCTTGTAGTCTATCCCCCTTCTTTGTGTTTTTGTTCGTAAATCTCATCACTCACCATGATTTGCATCTTTCCCCGGAAAAACTTTGCACTACCCGCTCCCAAACCCGTTATGGAAAACTCAATTCCACAAAACCTTTCACTCGTTCACCACTTTGTAAATCACCTAGGGTATAATGAAATAAATTGGCAACATAATATTCCTTTCTACGATTCGGATTTCGATGAGGAATTTGATGACAAAGATGCAATTGACAACGGGAAAGTCATCGATGAAGTTAGGTTTGAGATGGAAGAAGACCTCTCCCAATGTTTTGACCCTAGGTGTAGAATTGAGGTTGATAGCCCCTTTAACATGCAATTCCCTTGTAAAATAGGATTTGAGAGTTTTGATGCTTACTTGAATTCAATCTTACCTTTAAACTTAATCTCAAGGAATTTATATAATAATAAGGTGAATGAGTTAGTCTATCAAGGGACCAATGTTGTTGATGCGGTTACTCACTTGCACGTGTTTGTTGGAAGTTTTACCTATTTGGTTGAATTCATGGTTTTAGAAAACTTAGGAGAATTCATTGATGGAAGCCTCACACAAGTGATATTTGGAAAACCCTTTAAGAGAATGACTAAGTTGAATGAACGGATGGTTGATGGTTTAGTCACATTCTCTAGTGAAGTTGAGGATTTTGTCTATCAAATGCCTCGTACGCACCCTAGGTTTAAACACAAAGATATAGAGGCATGTAATCGGATGGCTCCCATTCCGATACTTAGTGAAAGAAACAAAAAATGGGGACTTATACATATTTACGAAAAAATGAAAGGTACTATAAAAAATGCCTAGAATTAGGAGATGATTACAAGAAAGATTAGAGAACATTAGAGTGGCTTAGATATGGGCACGTAAGCGTGCATGAGACGACGTAGGAGCACGACTTTGAGTCTGGCTATAAGAATCATAAATAAAGAAAAGCTCTTCGTGGAAGGCAACCCATGCTTAATTGTTTGGTTGTTTTGTTTTTCAATTTTTGTGTGTCTTATATCTTTTTCATTATTTTTTATTCTCATGTTAGACTTTGTGAAAACGATTTATTTTGTCTTTAACCTCATCTTAATTGCATATAAAGGTATTTTACAAAAAGATAAGTGTAGGTGTAATATATTGGTTTTCACAAACACATAATCAAACAATAACAAGGGGCGTATAGAATGAGGTTTAGAGAGAGAAAGTGGAAGAGAGTTGGGAACTTGGTGAGACAAAGAAAAATGATATTATGAAAGCTCCAACCCTTTGCCTTGCTAGGCAAAGGGTATTTATAGGTTCTTACAAGACACGCCTCCTACGGGTTGTGGATCAGGCATACAGTGGGTAAAGACTCGTCCGTCCTCCACGGTGTTACTTAATGAACTACTCACTAACACTAAATGACTACGACTATGAGCTTTCTAACGAATACATATACTTGAGGTGACCGACTCTTTAACTACAGGATTTTCTAAATCCTAACAATCTCCCCCTAAGGGAGGTCACCTCAATTTCATCAATTACAAACAGATATTACATTTTGGTGTTCTTGAATTCTTGATCAAGTTCTTTGCTTTGTAGCAAGTAGTCTTTGATTCTTCAAGTTCCGCATGTTTGGTTCTTTCAAGTGGAGGTCTTCAACTGATCCTTGTGATGATGAGTTTTGAGCCAGCATTGAGATCATCAGCCACCATAAATCTCTGACTCATCCCTTTCAGTGTAGCCATCATGTGAAGTTGTGACTTTTGGACCGACATGCTCACATTCTGGATCATGATATCTTCTCATCAGAGTTGCGGAAGCTTTTTTTAATTCATGATATTTGCAGCAGTGTAGCAGAAGCATGGAGTGAAAATATCAGAGTCACTTGATAAAGATATGCACTTATCATGATTTCTTTGAGATGAACGTGATGTGTGAGCATGCGGCTATAGATTGACGCCCCAATTCTGATCAGCTGCAACCGTTGGGTATTCCTGCAAACAACAGTTAGCAATAGGAGTACTGCCTGTAATCAGGTATAATTCCGAAGAATCTCCTTGAGAGGGTTTCGCAGCTGCTTTAGCCGTTCTTATACCGGAACGTCTCAAAGAAGACAACACGGAGTGAGTGAACCAACAAATTGAGATTTACTGATTAATTTAAAAATGATTTGAAAAAAATCGCGTATTGCTTGAAGAAAGAGTTTTGCAATACAACGAAGGTTTTATATGTGAAATCAAGTTTCAATCATCAATACCCTTTTAATTTTGAAAACATAATACACGGTCGATGTGCTAGAGAAAAGAATATTGAGCACAACGACCAGTTTTTCAAAGGTATCCGTCAATCCGTTTCCTGAACCAGGATTGATTCAAGTGTGAATCGCCCCATCGTTTCTGTCCAGTTGTCACATGGTTGATCTATTGGATAGATCTCACATGCCACCCACCAAGAGCTTGTTTGATGTTGGCTCTAGAAGGCTTTCCATCTTCATTGTGAATATGTTAACATATCACTCTGATGTTCTTGCAATACCACAAGGATAATGTGTAGGACTCTTAAAGTATATTCTCATTTTCCACATTGTGTGAAACAGTAAGTCTTCATTGATTGTGTCCTAATGAGATTTATTGATGATCTCTCGGCTCTAGACTCAATAGTACACTTTGGTTTCCTATGCCGGAGACTAGGGAGAGGGTCTCCTTTTTTCAATATCAACAATCTCTAAGAGAAAGACGATAGATTATGTAGGTTCCCCGTGAGAATGAAACAAGTCCTTTTAAGAGGAACTTGAGTAGCTTGGGAATTTTAGTGTAGTGCGTCACTAGGTCCATGACGTCTTGTCTTCAATACCAGTGTTACCTTAGTAGACACCAGTAGCATATGTATTGAACCCGGTTTCTGCCCTAAGGTTGAATTATTGGAGGGCTGTTTCTTTTCACCCTTTTCTTATTTCATTTATTTTTCATTCTTCAACCCCTTCAGTGCTTACCGAAACTTCATTGCTAGAACCTTGCTGGGTTTATTCAAGTTCTAGTTCTATCTCAGTCCGCACTCTTCCCATTTCTCATTTTTCTCCCTTTTTTTTATATACCTAAGGACTCTACACTATCTAGTGGATAGTCCCTGGGTAGATCCCTCCGGCTCTGGTGAGATCATGGGAACGAATACCTAACCTAACCATCCTTATATCTCCGTGCATAAAGTAAATTTGGTCGGTCTTTAAGTATTGTTCATTCCGCCTCTAAACCAATTGAAAACCATTTGAAAATCAATCAAAGTACTTGTGATGTAAAATCAAAGCATTTTGTATCTTAATTGTTTTTGATATTTTAGAAAAGCTCCCCCTCAACATGTGCTTCATGTATTCAAAGTTGTTTTAGCACATGGAGGCAAGAGGACTTTGAAATCTTAGATTAAGAATGAGAAATTCAATCTTTGATTAACTATTTTATAAAGATATCATCATCACTTCCCCTATCAAATCAAGTATTTTAAGTACTTTGTACAAAATATTTTGGGAAGGATGAGGTTTTCATTTGATCGCTCCCCCTCAATACGTGCATCTATATTCAAAAGAGTTTTGCACATATTAGAGGGAACCTGCACTTTGAGATAAATCAATCACGTTTCAATCCATTTTGGTTTAAGGTGAATGCTCCCCTTAACATGTGCATGAAATTTTGAAATCGTTTGGCACATGTAGGGAGGAGTGCTTGCTATTATATTACCAAAACCACTTATTGAATTATCAGTTTAAATCCAATTTAAATCACAAATTCTCCCCCGATCACAATTTTCAAACCCTTTGAGATTTGTGATCTCTATTGATTTAAATTGATTTTGAAAGATTATGAGGAGAATTGTGACTTTCCTTTGAAAACATTAAATTGATAAGGATCAGAGTATGAGACTTTAAACTCCATTGTTTAAAACATGCTTAATGATCTTATGAAAACACAACCTTGGTCTGGATCCAATTGTATAAAACATTGTTCTTTATGATTATCCAAAATTAGACCTTGAACATTTACGTGCCAATTGTTTGGAAAAATAACCTTATTGATATGTTTGAAATCACTCTTCCCCTCAATCAATGACATAGGTTGTTGATTGAGTGATAGAGATTTTGACAAATGTGAAGTCCAGATGATTTTCAAAATAAGGACCGAGTTATTTTCAAAGCAATTATATTTTCATTAGATGAAAAATATTTTCCAGAAGAATCTTGAGAATGAAAAATATTTGGCTAGAAACATTTGTCTTTTTGGCGACAGATATTCCGTATAAAAATTTCGTTTTTAGACTCAGAGCGTGAGGTTTTAAAATTAGATGAAGCACAGCTCTGTTCTTTCTTTTAAAAACGGGTTATTGCCTGAAATGACAATAAACCACCATTTTTCTTCATCTCATATATATATATATATATATATATATATATATATATATATATATATATATATATATATATATATATATATATATATATATATATATATATTTTTTGAAAAATAAAATATATTACAACTGATCGAACTTCATCTATAGACCTGTGTAATTCTTCGAATGACAAATCTAAGTCCGTAGATGTTATCGGAACCAGATAACATGATATAAAAAATATTTTTGGACTTTTTCAAAAAAATTATGATTTTTATGGATTTTGAGATTTTATATTTTTCTATTTTCTTTTTGTGGGTTTTATAATTTTGTATTTTGCTTTTTGATAATATATGTACAAAGAATAGATGAAGAAACGCCTTTACTCCTCTTCTTCCTCTTGAAGATGTTTGAGTGTCTCCGGTTGTAGACTCTTAAGTCCAAGTCGTGGGAGGATGAACTCGAAAAGTTCTCTAGGAAAAGCTTTAATGAAGATGTCTGCCAGCTGATATTCAGTTCTCAC
Organism: Chrysanthemum makinoi; assembly: GCA_910596185.1. Classification (NCBI taxonomy): domain Eukaryota; kingdom Viridiplantae; phylum Streptophyta; class Magnoliopsida; order Asterales; family Asteraceae; genus Chrysanthemum; species Chrysanthemum makinoi. The sequence goes on from OU343219.1 coordinate 126,987,163, forward strand.
AAAATATAGTTCCACCACACATTTCTCCACTTTTTCCCTGATGAAATGATGTCGAATTTCGATATGCTTTGCTCTTGAATGTTGAACATTTTTGCAGCAGAGAGCAATGTCACTTTTGTTATCACAATACAGAGGGACTTTGTTGAATTCATAGCCATAGTCAGATAATTGTGATCTCATCCATTGGATTTGAGCACAACAAGATGACATGGCTATGTATTCCGCCTCTATAGAGGATATAGACGTACTCATTTGTTTCTTTGAAGGCCAACTTACAAACTTATCTCCCAGGAACTGAGCACCACCTGACGTGCTTCAACGTGTATCTTGACACCCTGCATGGTCTGCTTCTGCATATGCTATTAGTGACATATTGGTGTCCTTCGGATACCAAAGTCCCATGTTAATGGTTCCTTGGAGATACCGAAAGACCCGTTTAACCTCTTCAAGGTGCTTTTCGGTAGGCTTAGCCTGGTATCTAGCACACATGCATACAAATAATAGAATATCAGTCTCTTGGCGTGAGGTACATCAGGATCCAATCATACTTTGATATTTCGTTTGATCAACCATGATCCCTGAGTGGTCCTCATCCAGTTTTGTGCGGTCCACCATGGGAGTGTCAACAGGGTCACAAGAATCAAATCCAAATTTCTTTAAAATTTCATTAGCATATTTAGATTGATTAATGAAAATGCCTCCGGGACTTTGTGAAATTTGTAATCCCAAGAAAAGTGACATTTGTACCATCATAGACATTTGAAATTTGGAGCCCATCTCTTTTGAAAAACGGACACATTCATTAGGGCCGGTCGAGGAAAAAATAATATCATCAACATAAATTTGAACATGAATTAAGTGTTTGCCTGACTTTTTGGTGAACAATGTGGGATCAACTGCTCCTTTGCTGAATCCATTTGTCAATAGGAACTTTGACAGTGTATCATACCATGCCCTTGGAGCTTGCTTCAAGCTGTAAAGAGCCTTCTTCAAGCGATAAACATGGGTAGGATGCTCTGGATTCACAAAACCTTCGGGTTGACTGACGTAAACTACTTCTTTGAGATCTCCATTAAGAAAAGCAGTCTTTACATCCATCTGATATACCACCATGTTCTTGCTAGCAGCATTAGCCAAGAAGATTCTGATAGCCTCAATTCGTGCAACCGGAGCAAATGATTCCTCAAAGTCAATACCCACCTCTTGTCGGAATCCTTTAGCCACCAGTCTTGCCTTATTTTTCAGAACATCACTGTGCTCATCAAGCTTTACTTTAAAGATCCACTTGAGAGCAATGATCATAGCACAATCTGGAGTTGGTACTAATTCCCATACATCAAGACGATCAAACTCATGGATTTCTTCTTGCATAGCACTAAACCAGCTGTCCTCAGACATTGCTGTTTTGACATCTTTAGGTTCGATCTTTGATAATACAAAATTGAAGAAGCACCATAAGGCATCTGTGGCAAGTTGTTTACGAGTGGATACCGGACGAGACGGGTTCCCAATAATGTTGTCCAATGGATGATCATGTGTCCATTTTCTGAGATGTTCATGTGGTTGGTGATGAGGAACTGATGTAGCAGAGTTTGGATCCCCTGATGAAGATGGTTCAGGTGTTGGTTCAGGGGTAAATATATTTTCAAACGGTGCATCTTCTGGAGTGGCAAAAGGGTTGTCGCCATCAATGTAAGAAGTAACATTTCCATGATGTACACTCGAGGATTGAGGATTTGAGGATGATGATGAGTGATCTGCATCAGGCGCTTCTTGAGATATGGACACAGACACAGATGGGTTATCTGCGTTGTTTGGATTAGGAGCCGCCACTGTTGATGGAGTAGAATGATCATTATCAAGAGGTTCATAGTATTCATCAAACATTGGATCAAAAAATTTCTTCAAATCTTCTCCAGAAGGAGGTACATATGGAACTGCAGGCAAGAGGTTTTGTACAAGAGAAGAACTAATGGGACTACTTAATGAATGTTGAAATGCGGGTCCAGAACTAGATTGTCTAGGAGCCATTTGCTCAGACAGCTCATCAAACGTGACGTGAATAGTTTCCATGATATCTCGGGTTCTTTTATTGTAGATTCGGTAACCCTTCCGGTTTGGTGCATAACCAACAAAAACTCCAATGTTTGCCTTAGCTCTTAATTTTCCCAAATCTTGACCATCATTTGTTGGATAGCATAAGGCACCAAATACACGAAGGAAAGAGAGATATGGTTTTCGGTTGTGGACAAGTTCGTAAAGAGTTTTTGCATGATTGGTGTGAATAAGAGAGCGGTTTTGGGTGTAGCATGCAGTGGCAATGGCTTCTGCCAAAAGAAACATTGGAACCTTTGAGTAAATCAGCATAGTCCTTGCAGCTTCGACAAGAGTCCGATTTCGTCTTTCAACTACACCGTTCTGTTGAGGAGTACGTGGGACACTTCTTTGATGGTTGATTCCAATTCTTTCGTAGAACTGGCTTAATTATTTGTTTACAAACTCAGTTCCATTGTCTGTTCGGATAATCCTGACCGTTTTATTAAGTCGAACATGCAGCTGTTTAATAAGTTTGATGATGACATCTGGAGTTTCATCCTTTGACCTCAAAAACTTAACCCAAGTAAACCGAGATTAGTCATCAACCATGACTAGCACATATTTCTTCCCATTTATGGTTTGCACTCTCATGGTTCCACACAAATCCATATGAAGAGTATGAAGAACTTCCATAATTAAGTTTGTAGGTTTGGGTTTATGGGCGTATTTCTTGCTTTTTCCCAATTGGCATGCTGAACAAAGATGATCTTTCTCATATTTTAATCTAGGCAAACCTCTTACGAGGTCCTTTCTAGAAAGATCATTTATGGTTCCGAAGTTCAAATGATTGAGACGACGATGCCATAACCATGACTTTGTTTTCGAAGCCTTTGACAACAAACAGATTGGAGAAGACTTCATCATGTCTTCGATAGAGATGGTGAAAAGATTAGTTCCAGGTGTTCCCTTTAACAGTTCAACACCATCTAGTTCTCTAATGAAGCAAGTATGTTTTCTAAAGGCCACTTCGAGATCAGAGTCACAGAACTGACCAACAGAGAACAAATTATGACCAAGACCTTTAACATAATAAACCCTGGAAATTACACTGTCACCAACAACATAATCTCCGTAACCCATAATTGCCCCAAAGTGGTCGTTCCCAAATCTAACAGTCCCGATAATTTACTCACAAAGTTCATGAGCCGCGAGCGATGTCCATTCATATGCTTGGAATAGCCTGAGTCCAAATACCACAGAACGATTTGTACGACCTGCAGTTGAACACAGACAAGTATGGATGACTGGATAATTTGGATACCCATGCGATAATGGGTTCCACTTGGTTAGTAAACGAGATTAGAACACCCACATCAAAAACAGAATCAATGATATCATTAGAGATAGATGCATTACTCGTAGTAACAGCAGATCTATTCAAAGTGTGTTCACTTCTTAAAGGTATCACTTTACCAGTGGGCATCCATTTCCTAATAGGCATTGATCTAGATAATTTAGGGCATAACTCATTTAGATTGAATTTACGACCAGTAAGTATCCATTGATAACCTACATTACTAAATTTTCTTCCTATTGGTTTCCAATGTTTTCTAACCTTCTTCCACATTGGTTTTCTGACATCCTTAACCTGTTTACCATTTTTAACATTTTTGACCGGAGATTTAACAGCATTTCTCAAATCATTCACAACACATTCATGATTCATACCAGAAACCAAGCATTCATTACATGTTTCGCAAATAGTAGCAGAATTCGAATTAATTACAGTACGCTTATAGCTAATACTAGAATCAACATGATTCGTCTTATTTAACACAAACTTATTGTTCCTAGGGTGGTCTTCTACTTTATTCCATTGATCACTCTTAGCTTGCAAGGTCCTATCTTGCTTTGTATTGCCTGGAGGCTTTGACCCGCTTGCCTTAGTGTCACTGATTACTCCTGTAGAGGGAATGACGGGAACATTAGTTGGTTTTGCTACTTTCTGCATTCCTAGTCTAGAAGTGCTGGGATCTGAAGTACTAGGAGGCACATCAAAGGTCACTTGCTTGAATTTTGGCATAGAACAAGGCATAACGACACTATTTTTCTTAGTACAAGAGTTATGACATATAGCTATTAAGCATTCTAGAAGTTCCTGACATCGTTTGGCATATAAGCATGCATCCTTAATCGCACTATCAAGTGGTTTCTCTATCTTGTCCTCTTCAACAATCTCACGGAGACATTCTAGACTATCCTTAAGGTACGAAAAATATGTTTGACATGCAAGTTCATTGTTTCTAAGGTGAGGGGGAATATACTTCACAGACATAGCATATTTAGCACAAGCAAATACCTTTGTTGCAGTATTATCACAACTGGTGATTCGCATTTTCCCTTTTACCTGACTCTTCAGATTCTCAATTTCATTTTGCAAAGAAGTTATCTTTTCGTTGTTCTTGTCACGAGTGACTTTAATTGATTCATATAACTCTTTGAAATGCAGTTTAACCTTTTCATTTTCTGCTAGAAAGCACTCATTTTCATGTTGTAAAACATTAATGATGTTTTGAAGATGAAAGTTATGAGAATTATGAGAATCTAAAGGAGGAGGCAGTTGGGAGCCACTCACATCATTCTTTTCACTCTTTAATTGTAAAATTTGGGTTTTCAATCTTTTGATCGTGTTACAATGAGCTCGAATCTGTTCATCACATTTTCTAATTTCAAAAACTGCATCAAACTCAGGAGCATCCGAGGATGTCTTGGCATTTGAGGTTTTAACATTTTCTTTGAGATGTTGATATTTCAATTGCAAAGCAAGATATTCAACTTCCAATTTAGAAAATTGTCTGACCATGTTATCATGATCATCCTTTTCAATTTTATCATGCAATTTTTAATTCGTTGTTTCAAGCTCAATGACACGATCATGGGAAACTTTCAAGGCAACAGATAATTCATGAAATTGAGAAGCAGTAATAGAATAATTAGTAAAAGTATAAAACACATCTTGAGCAACACATCTAGAATTCAAGTTATCATTTAAGATGTGCAGATTCTTCCTTTCAATCTCATTACTTTTAAGCTCACGTTCATAATTTGACCTCAATTACCATTTCATTAAACATTCTTTTCATGTCTTTAACCTCAGTATCTATGGCCTTTTGAAGAGACTCAAATTGGTCTTTTAGTTGTTTAAAGAAGGGCATGACCTCAGTTAATAACATTCTTTTGTTTGCTCAAAACCCCTTTCCCCTTCAGTAATCCCTGTTGGAGTGATTCTCTTCTTACATGTTTTCTCAAAGTCAACAAATAGTTGGTAAACTACATATAAGCTGACTAAGGTTTTGCTTTGTGTGGGAAGAGTTCTAGGCACTAAATGCATAGGCGTATTTGGACGATACACAGTGGCTGGAGGCAATTTCTTACAAGGGAGATTCTTTTCAACAAGATCATCAGCTTCCTGCTTATCCATATCTTTCTTCCAGAACACTTGTTCAGGGGTCAGTTGGGTCTGAGGTCTAAATTTATTAAAGGCAATCCAATTTTCCTTAGAATAATTCGGTGTTTTAAATGTGATGTTATACTTTATGCACCAAGAATCTTTTAGTTCATTATCCAATTTCTCTCTAGTGGCATCTTCTAATTCTCTGTCCTCCTCAGTGCATTCAACGCATGTAAGCTTTTGTCTAGGCTTAAGAATTTCATTGCCATCATAAATTACCTTTTGAGCTGCTTTTGCTTTCTTACTAACCTCAGGATTGGGTTCCTCTACTAGATTAGTACTGTGTTCATCACTTAACACTCTATGCTTATTAATCAAGTGAGCAGTCTGAATGGTGTTCCCTTGTACGTACAGTTTGTTTTCAAGTTTATTTTTCAAAGTTTTTAGGTTGGAAAAATCATTTAAAAGTTTTGATTCCTTAGCATTAAATTCCTGTTTAAGCACTTTTACATTTTCTTGAAGTTCTTGCTTTTGCTTAACAATTTTATTTAGATTTTCTTGTAAGGAGTTTAACTCCTGTTTTAACATTTCTTCCCTAAAATTACTTTTTCTAATAATTGTACGTATTTGGTTATCCATCTCCTGCTCACGGGTAGTCAGTTCAAATTTAGCACGTTGTTCATATATGGCAACTTGTTCCTTATAGGCATTTAGTTCAGAGGTTATGGAATCATCAGGAGCACATGCAGTGTATTCATCAAAAATATAGTCATCATTGACTGCAGAAGATGCATCACTTGTTACAATTTCACTTTCATCTTGTTTCACATATTGATCATATGGGACAACATAGTTATTACCCATATTTTCAATATTTGATTCAATAATTTCAGTTGATTGTACTTTGTCATGAATATTTTGCCCATCAATCTCATCGTATAATTTTAATACCTCTGATATGATCGATACCTTGGAGGGACTGGCCTGTTGTGGTGACGGCACCTTTGGAGAAACCATTGGTGAGATACTAGCCATAAAGATGGTCTGTGCAGTTGGTTCATCATCAACATCTGAGTCAAATGCATCACAGTCTGCAACTTGAAATGCATTGGGATTGTTCAGACCCATACCCTGCACTGGTTGTTCATCCACATCAGCATCATAAGTTTTGGAGTTTTCCTCAGCTAGAAATAGCAATTCTTCCTCATTCAACACATCTCCACTATCTTAAGCTTGCACCAGTAGAATTTTGTCCCTGAAGTACTCTGCATTTTGAGGACGTTTTGGAAGAGTGCAGTTCCTTGCTATGTGTCCTTCTCCACCACAGTTGTAGCACTTGATTGGCTTTCCTTGACCCTGGGCTATGTTCCTTCCACGATTCTGATTACCAACATATCCTCCACCTATACCAGCATTCCCATAACCAACACTAATCCCAACATTTCCTTGCTCATTATGTGGAAGATAAGAATTCTACCTTCCTTGCACGTTTTGCACAACTACTATTCCATCTTTAACCGTAGCATGATTGTGAAGGTTAGAACCAGTTCTGAGATGATTGTTGGTATGTGGGGTAAAGTTCAGGTTTTGCTTAACCATTAGAGCCAGTTGATTGACAAGTTTTTCCATGAATGAGTCTGAAGGCTTATAACTTGGATCTGGAATGAGTTTGTGATTACCATCCCCAGTAGGTATGACTTGTGATGCTTTGGTGGTTATTCCCACATTAGTGTAGAATGCAGTTGAGTCATTTGATGAACTTGCATCACCAGTGCTGGTATTAAACTTTTCCATGACCATTCGTTCAAATGCAGCATGCTTCTCATTTTGGAGCAAATAAGCATACAATTTCTCGTAATTGGTGTTCCTCAATCCTTTGTTCAGTTTGACTGCAGTGACAGTTTTTACCATTCGGGATTCATGTTGTTCACAAACTTTGAGTTTAGCTGGATATTTGACATTGTCATTTTGATATTCCTCATATCATTCACCAGCTTGTGGAATCTCACATAATATTCAGTAACACTTTCCCCTGGTTTCATTTTAAAGTTCTCAAAGTCATCATAAAGCTGAGACTCCCTGTCTTCTTTAGTCAATTCTGAACCAGAGAGAAGCATCTTAACATTGTCCCATACTGCCTTTGCTTCAGTGTTGTGATTGATCAGCTTGTAAATGTCCTTAGGTAAACCTTGAAGTATAATGTTTGAAGCTCTGATGTCTGCATCGTATCTCTTTTTCTCCTTATCATCAAGCTCGTCATACATCTTTGGTCTATCCAGCCTCAATACAACTGAACCATCAGCAGCGGTTTCAAGGATATCTCTAGTAGTTTCAATTTGATATGGTCCTTGAAACATATTGGATTTCACAAACACATCAAACCATGACTAATATGGGGCGTACACTATAAGGTTTTAGAGAGAGAAAGTTAAGAGGTTTGGGAACTTAGTGAGAGAAAGAAAAATCTTATTATGAGCTCCAACCCTCTACCTTGGGAGGTAGAGGGTATTTATAGTACCTTACATAAAACGCCGCCTTCGGGCTGTGGATCAGGCATACAGTGGCTAAAGACCCGTCCGTCCTCCACGGTGTTACTTAACTAAATACTAACTAACATTAAGTAACTACGACTATGAGCTTTCTAACAATTACATATACTTGAGGTGACCGACACTTTAACAACTGGATTTTCTAAATCCTAACAGTCCTTCATCAATTGACTTAAGTATGTTAACCCCATTTTCCTTTCCTAAGCAATACAGTCTGATTCTTTGAGCCCAGGAGTCATAGTCGGTTCTATCCAGCATGGGAGGACGTGTATAGGATCCTGCAGCTTGAACGTCATCAGCAACGGAAGAAGTGATTGTAGACATGATTACAGATTCCACGGGATTTTACTACTCTATGATTAAACCGAGAAATAGATTCTTTCACGGGATTTTACTAAATCAAGAGAAAACCGTAAAACGTATCACAAAGATGATAAGTCTCAAAAGACAAATCGCATGCAAGACAAATCGCACCCTTGACAAACCGCTTCAGTCAACTTGCTTCCTACTCAAATCGCTTTCCAGACAAATCGCCTAAGTGTCAAACCACTTACCTGACAACTTGCTTAAGTGTCAAAACACTTAAGTGTCAAACCGCTTACTTGACAAATCGCTTAAGAGACAAATCGCTTAAGTTGACAAAACGCTTAACAGTCAAAACGCATAACACACAAACCGCATAAGTTGACAAATCGCATAGTACACAAGTACACCCACTACTTCCACTACTTTGTCCTTTCTTGTCGTTTTGTCTCAATAGACAAACCGCATACTAGACAAATCGCTTCAAGAAAGTATGACAAATCGCATACAAATGATGACAAACCGCTTCAACAAGCGTTCATTAGTGAGACAAATCGCATAGTTTTCAAGACAAACCGCATCAAAGAATTTATATTCGAGGGTCAAACCGCATACATGAAACTTTCAAAAACAACACTTTTTCAATCCAAAAACAATCCAACCACGATGATTCAAGCCTTCCAAACCAAAACCTAAACACTTATAATGATTCTAAACACAAAACTACTATCAAAATTCAAACTTTAACACAAGAAATTAGCCAAATGATGAAAACTACTCTAAACTTATTCAAACCCAAAAACCTATGAAAACCACTAGAAATCCAAGACCATGAAAGATGAGTGATCAAACCATGGCTCTTGATACCATTTGTAATATATTAGTTTTCACAAACACATAATCAAACAATAACAAGGGGCGTATAGAATGAGGTTTAGAGAGAGAAAGTGGAAGAGAGTCGGGAACTTAGTGAGACAAAGAAAAATGATATTATGAAAGCTCCAACCCTTTGCCTTGCTATGCAAAGGGTATTTATAGGTTCTTACAAGACACGCCTCCTACGGGTTGTGGATCAGGCATACAGTGGGTAAAGACCCGTCCGTCCTCCATGGTGTTACTTAATAAACTACTCAATAACACTAAATGACTACGACTATGAGCTTTCTAACGAATACATATACTTGAGGTGACCGACTCTTTAACTACAGGATTTTCTAAATCCTAACAGTAGGGAAGATCACATATGCTTCTAAGAACATGAACATGAGAATTAAAATTAATGAAATTGGTATATTTGTGTGTTTGTTATAGTCAAATGCTTATATCGAGTCATAATGGATATTTTGCAGGAATTTTTCCAGGTTTAAATGATGTAAATTTTCCATAATTTTTCCAGAAAAACGCAGCAGACCACTTTCTGTCAGGACAACCTGGAGGCGTCAGGATTAAAGCCTGACGACGTCAGGCTATGTAGAAACAGATTACTAAGTTTTTCGTTTTCTGTGCAACTTATAAATTTTTGGAAAATCCCAGGTCTTAATTTTCCAGAAAAACTGCAAACATCCATTTCACAAGCATTATATCTTACTTGCTTTCTAGTGTAGTTTTGTGTCATATATAGTTTTACCGCCGATTTTACGCGAAGGTTCCGTTTGTTTTATTATAAGTGTGCAGGTTATATTGGGCAAGAAGAAGAAACACTCATTGGATGAAGCTTATTACTCATGCGTTCTTCTTGGAAAAGAATTTAACCCCAACTTCACACGTATCCTACCGAGCTAATCAGGGGAGTAATAGTTTCTTTTTCTTACTTACCTTCTTTTATCATAAATTTGATGCTTTCGGGGAACATTGGGGACAATGTTCAGTTTAAGCGTAGGGAGGGAGAATAAAACGGGAACTTAGAAACTATTCACTTACTTGATCATTTTTCTTGTCCTTGGTAATTTGTGTAATAAACTATGAGAAATATTCGTTAGGGCAATTTTAGCGCAAAATTTAAAATTTTTTATGACATCTGCGAGCTAAACTTTAGTCTTAATAAAGCGTCTCATGGATAGGAATTATATGACTAGCACAAAAACCGTTTACTACTCAAATTCCACCCCAGAAACGTGAGGTTCGCCCCTAGATCTTTAGGAATAAAAGCATTCACCTTTAATTCTTAGAGTGTGTACCGGGAGTATAATAGATTCTAGAACTTGTTTTGTGATGCATTCCGAGATCACTAGTGAGACTACACTCGTGTAGTTAGGAGTAACTAAATGATAAGAGGCATTAGGATAACCCTTGTTTGAAACCTGTATTATAATTACATCTTCCACATCGGTTGAGTAATTACCCCACACCCTTGCGATGTACTCATCTTTAGTACACGATACCCCTAGTTAACCTCTCATAGCCTATCCTTTTTGCTGTTCTCGTGATGTTTCGGTTTTCCGAAATATCATTGAAGAACATTGTTTACAATCCACCCCTAAATGTACACCCAAATCGCCTTAGCCTACCTTGTATGCACTTATCTTTAGTGCATTAGTGTTATCATTACTAAACCCCTATTTCAAATATCTAGTTACTTGCATGGTTGCTAAGTCGAGTCATATCTTTTGTACACAGTTTTGGGACTATTGGGACTCATGGGTAAAAAGCAGTATTTTATGGAGTAACGGGAAAGAACGATAAATTCAAATTCCCTTTGTCTACATAATTAAATACTCTGAGTGTTTTGATCTTTTCAAATCGGGTCAATTAGTGTTAGAGAAATAAAAACTTAAGTGTAGGGATGCTCCTATAAATCCCATATATTTTGATGTTATCGTAGAGGATAGTAGAGTAAAAAGGTATGAAAAAAAATCGAAAAAAGAGTGTTAAAAAAAGTGAAAAAATGAAGAAAAACATACAGGCTACCATTCTATATCTATCTTTATGTTTATGTTTTTAAATTTATGTTTGTTTTGTTTCAAGTTATCTAGTTTAGTGAGTCGAGTCTTGGCTTAGCAATGTCACGCTTTACATGCTTGTAACATAAGATTTTTGACTTGCCACCACTAAATATCCCCTATCCAACAAAACCATTTGTTTCCCTATCCTAAGCCTATCGTTACAACCCTTGTAAAGACCTCTTAGACAGTTGTTCCTAGCTGCTTACGCCAAAGAGGTGGAGGTTTGATCTATTCTCAAGCTTATGGTAATCTATGTACTATGCCAGGTAATGAGTGTTTATCTTCCATTTCCATTCATATTATATTTCATATAAACCCGAGAGGTGAGAGAATCCAAACACCACTTGTGAGGTGCTAGTATATAATTTCTGTGCTTGTTATGACTATTGTGGCACTTTTACTTGTTATGAACTATTTTAAACCAATGCTTCATGCCCCCTAACTTATAATTTGATTGGTCAAAAGCACATTTTCTTGAGAACAAGCAAATACCAAGTGTAAGGATATTTGATAAGGATTTGAAATGTACGCTTTTAGGGGGTCATTTAAGCCCTATTTTGACACATTTTATATCCGTTACTGCTTAATTTCGTTCATTTTTTACTTTTTAGGTCTTTTGGATGCAAAATGCTGGAATGAAGCACATTTGGACGAAAAGGAGCAAAAACATGAAGAAAATGGCAAAGTCAAGATCGAAGCCACTCAAGACTGATCAGCAGAACCTGATGGCATCCCATCCAAAGGACGACACCGTCCCTCTATGAAACCTTGATCAAAACATGCATGCGACGGCTCTGTGAAATTTCTGGTCATATAACCTGACGGCGTCACGCTTTAAATATGAAGGGCGTCACTCACAGTTTTCACTCCAGACGGCCCATATCTAGAATCAAGACGGCGTCTCAACTAAAGACCGACGGCGTCACAACTCTAAAGCGACGCCGTCCCATAAATGACTTGGCCCAGAGGAAACACTAATGACGGCGACCTGACGGCGTCCCATGCAAAAGGTGACGTCGTCGCGATTGTATATCTATATATAGAATTCGATTTTTCTGTATTTGAATAGGTAGATTTTTGGAGAGCAAACCCTAACTCAATTGTAGTCCGACTTGGACAATATTTTAGGGTCCCATACCCTATTTTACACATCAAGATAAGTTTGTTAATCCACTTCATCATTATTTCTACCCCATATTCGATTGATTGTGTGTATACTTGCTTGTCTATCATCTCTAGCTAAATTACTTGTGTGTTTGCTTAGATCTATGAAACCTAGTTATTGATTGTTGTTAGGTTGTTTCTTGTCTTAATTGAAATTGGCTTAGGACTGCAACTAGGCTTTTCGTTGTGTTTAATGCTTGAGTATGCTTTATGATGATATGGTTCATGGATGAAATAGCTTAGGCTTGCCGACTTTGTGAGTCATATATGATAGATAACCTCAAAGAGCTAGGGACTACGCATACCCTACGACCTTTAGGAATACAACACATTAAGATAAAGGACGTGACAAGTCAACCAACCAATAAAAGATAACTAGGGAGTAATAGTATCTAAGTGAACACATCTTTAATCATCATACGAGCACACCTCAATTAGACATAGCTATCCGTAGTAATTAGATAATTAGATAACTAGTTAAAGTAGAGTAATCGGTAGAAGTACCACCCCCAAACCAATTGCCCCAAGATATTTACCTTAGCTTTCTAAAAACCCATATAAAAGATAAAAAAGAATCATCCTCAACCTTACCTTCTCGTCATATATTTCTTACTAGCATTCCTATTCCCCTAGAGAACGATATCAATCCTCGAGGCTTACCCCATACTACACTACAACTATTAGGTTCACTGCCTAGGAGGTTGAAAAACTTGCTCATAGAAAAGGAAGTTTCCTTGACCCCGAACGCGCCTTCCGCGCACATCAATTATTTTTGGATTTGTGTGATTGGATTGAGGAGTGCATAAAATGCGAGTTAATTCTTGAGGTGAAGGTATGTGTGAACAATATGGACTGTTTTCTTCACGATAGTTAAAGAGAGAATCAAGAGACCAATCTTCAGTGAAGGCACATTGTCCATGCTTTGGAATTCGGAGAATGTGAGAAAATTACCCAAAAGCTAAGATGAACTTTTGGTTTTTGATCCAAAACGTTAGTCATAGAGAGCGATCCTCGTTACGAACGAGTTCAACTTGACGGAAGAATTCTGAAACAAACCGCGGACAAATTTTCTCGTTAATTCCAAGAAGACCTTCTAGTCCTATGGAGCGGAATGAGGTATTGATACCTTATTGGTATAGTAGAGGTGAGTCAACAATACGCCCTTCATGGAAGCAACGAGTTTCGAGATTATTGTACCCACGGACATGATTGCCAGGTGTGTTAGGCTCAAGAGAAATATTAGGAATGTAGACACAAGTGAGTGGATGATCGAACTCATACTCATGAGTTATGATGAGACCTATAGACATGAAATGATTAATTTACAAAAGTAAGTTCATATGAAGTAATGAAGGTATTTTTGATTGATGATGTCTTAGTTTAATCCTAAGATTGTTTTTTTATTCGCTATTCTATTTTTATTAACAATGACGATTACCTTACTTTGTTCTAATAATTCTAGTAGGGTTTTTCCTTTTTATGGTAAGTTTCATGAAGTGGTTTTTATGTTGCATGAGTTTCTGTCACCAGGTCGACGGTTCTTCCGGTTCCCTTTTAAAAGGGATTCGGCTAGTTAAACGTTAGGGATCCGTGGATCTGCAGTGTGACTATAAAATGATCTTGACGTAAAATTTATTTTTACAACTTTTATGTTTATAAAAAGGAGTGTGTTTTCGCCAATATTTACTACTTAAGCATGCATTGTAGATTTCGAAAACATGTCAAGGTTTAAAAGGTGCGAACGAAAGAAATATGACAAACATGTTATGAGAAATAAACAGATAAACTAAGACATTAATAATATTTCATTTCAATACAAAGAGCAATACAAAGGATTGGATATATGATACAAATGTAGATCAATAAAACAAAGTACATGTCTCCATTAGAGAACTTGATCATGGGGTACACGAGAGCGATGTGTGTTATGATGATGATCACGAAGGCGATGTAAACCATGATGATGGAAATATTCCTTGGTTTTGATTTTTCAAAATGAGATAAGGAAGAAGATGAAGTTTGAATGAGAGGTATTTTGAAAGTGGAAGATTTGAAAAATAGGGTTTGGTGGTGTTGGAACGATCGGAAGAGGGTTTTATGGGAAGGAGGAATTTTTGAGATTTGTGTTTTATTTTATTATTAGAAAGGTTTGATTTTTAGGTTAAGATAACACATATTTATATACCTAGGTTTAGACTGAAGAGAAACACGTATGCACGAAGGTTTTCTAATAAAGCCACGTATATCACTCAAGCATATATTATAAATAAGGAAATAAAATTTAATATAACCATATAAGTTCCTATGCAAGCATACTTATTCTAAGCTAATGTTATTTAGAGATAAGTTTTAAGAAAATCATACCTCTAATTCAATTTTGAGTGTCCCTTACTTTTGACAAAAAGTATCAATAGACAACTCTAGTTCTTTCGAGATCTAGTTGGTACTTTAAGATACCTTCTTAGAAGAGGTAATCTTATTACCAAGGAATTCTGATGGCTTGCTTAATATGAGTTTAACTAAACAAAATCACAAGAAAGGTTAGTGCATTTTGTAAGATAAAATAAAATCTAAGTAAAAAAAATTGATGAGTCATCCAATCAACATCCAACAAAAGTGTTCTTAAAACATGGTATTTGTTTTTAGAAAGTCTTCCTTGTAGTTTTCAATTATACACGAATCGTATCAACTTTTTAAAGTACAATATACTCTAAGAAACTTGGTAACGAAGCTCTGGTACCAATTGTGGAAAACTAGAAGGGGGGGGGGGGGGGTGAATAGTTTTACCGATTAAAATTTTGTTTTAAACTATTTAGATAGGCTTATGTCAATCTATTTAATGTGTGTGTTGGATGTTGATAGATAAGCATATAAATAAGTAATGCAAAGATAAAGAGTAAGAAACACAAAACCACAACGCGAGTATTTATAGTGGTTCGGCTACAAGGACACCTTCCTTGCCCTACTCCACTCCCCGAGTCACCTACTCAAGAGTTCGTAAGCACTACACAACACAAGCTCCTTAATTTGGCGGAGAAGCCTTCACAACGTCGCCTACTATTTATCCGGTACAAGGCTAGACACCGGGTTCTTCCACGAGGTAGAATCAAACCTATCACAACGTCGCCTACACTTTATCCGGTACAAGGCTAGATACCGAGTTCCATTACAAAGGAAGAACTACTACCTAACACTACACAACAACTATCCCAAAGAAGACACACTCCTTATAACAATATCATAAGGATCTCACTATCCGTTAACCCAAACTAATCAATCTTGTACATCGATGTACCATATCGAATGTAACCCCTTGGCACCTTTCACTAAGGCCTTTGATACGACCCCTTGGCACCTTTCACTAATACCTTTGACATGAACCTTTGGCACCTTTCACTAATGCCTTTGTCTTGACCCTTCGGCACCTTTCACTAATGCCTTCGACATAGACCTTTGGCACCTTTCACTAATTCCTTCGACACGACCCTTCGGCACCTTTCACTAATGCCTTTATCTTGACCTTTCAACACCTTTCACTAATGCCTTTGACACGGACCTTTGGCACCTTTCACTAATGCCTTCGACACAACACTTCTAGGAGGGAGGAAAGAACTATCAACAAGATAACTTCAGTAGTCTTGATGATGACGAAGCTTGGCAACCCATGGACTTGAGCTTGCTCGACTTCAAGAGGTGGTGATCTAGCCTTTAAGAGGAACCTAGAGAATCACATAAACACAAAACTACATAGAAAGATCCTTTGGATATGAGGTTAGAGAGTTTACAATACTAAGAGAGAGTATGTGTAAAAGGGATGAGTTGCAAGAGAGAAATGACTCACTATTTATAGGCAATTTTCTCTACTGTTCCCCGGTTCCCACAGATCCCTCCCCTGAGGGATCCGGCTAGTGCAATCCAAGGGATCCGGCAGTCTGGGTCAGCTTAAGTCCGGATTTTGGGTTGCAAACTGGGTTATGGGTTATGAACCATGGGTTATACAAGATGCAACGTATTTAGACATTGGATCATGGGTCATAGGTCATAGTCTATGGATAATACCAAACATGACTTCATGCATGATGTCATGCAATGGGTAATAGGTTATGGATCAAGCTCCATGGGTATGGGTCATGGACTTTGGGTTTTACCCAACTACATTCAATGTATCTAGTCAATGGGTCAAGTACTTAGATTTTTACCCATTACATTACCTATTACAATATGAGTATGCACATTTCCATATTATGTAAACACTAGTTGTTATACATGTGTATTTCTATAAAATGTAAACACTATTACTTGTTTAGTGTTTTATATGAAAATGTTAGTGTGTTAGTAAACTATTGGCTAAAACCATTTACGCATTTTATTTGTTTCGTTTAAATGATTTTACGTTTGTTATCGACAAAACAATAGAAGATCGTAAAATATTGTAGGATCAATATATATTATTGTGTTGATGATTCGGGTGGTCTTGGATGATCAAAATACATGTTTGCCATATTTAGAGAGAAAAAGTAGAGAGATGGTGTTCTTGGTAGAGAGTTGGTTCAATAAAATGTAAAAGGTTAGATTGCCAAGCCACACCCCTTCCATGGATGGAAGGGGTATTTATACTTACAACTTACACGACCTCCTATCGGCCTGTGGATCAGGTATACAGTGGGTAAAGACCCGTCCTTCCTCCACGGTGTTACACTAAACTATTCTACGCTACAAACTAACTAATAAACTACTAAATAACGTAAATAACGATACGTCTACGAGCTAACTTATGCTAGATAACATTTGGGGTGACTGACTCTTTACTTATGGAATTTCCAATTCCTAACAATCTCCCCCTAAGGGAGGTCACCCCATGTTTTACATTTTGAATCCTAGCATTCTATTTTATCTTCAGTCTTGAGCTCGTAGACTTGAATTCTTCAACTTCACAATCTTTGTGCTTTAGCAATGACTCTTCATAGTCCGCATTGATTTGTACTTTTAGTGGAGGCCTTTAAATGATCCACATCTTTGATGATCTTTGAGCTTTCTTTTAGATCATCAGCCACAGAAAATCTCTGGATCACCCATTATTGTGTTGCCATCATGTGATGTTGTGACTTTTGGACCGACATGCTCACACTTTCTGGATCATGACATCTTTCCATCAGAGTAGCGGAAGCTTTACTGGTTCATGATATTTGCATCAGCGTAGCAGAAGCATAGTATAGAAATATCAGAGCCAGGTTATGAAGATATGCACCAGTCATGATTTCTTCAATTAAGTGTGGATGCTGTGAGCATGTGGCTTTGGATTGACTCCTCAATTCTGATCAGCTACAACCGTCCAAATGTACCTGCAAACAACAGTTAGCAATAAAACACACGAAAGTGTCTTTGATCACTTTCGTTGAATTGAGGTACACGGCCCACGGTTCCCTGTTGATCAGTACAAGTACTGCCTGTGATCAGGTAGAGTTCCGAAGAACCTCCTTGACAGGGTTTCGCAGCTATTCTCAAACCGGAACGTCTCAAAGAAGACAACACGGAGTGAGTGAACCAGCAAATTGAGATTCACTGATTGATGAAAAATTGATTTGAAAAAGAATCGCATATTGCTTGAAGAAAGAGTTTTGCAATACGACGAAGGTTTTATTAGAACGATCAATTTCCAATCAAAAATACTTTTTGTATATAAAAGAGTACACATTCGACGTGCTAGAGAAAACAAGAGATTCGCACATCGAACGGTTTTTCCAAAAGTATTTTTTCAATCAGAGATACTTTTTGTGTTTGAAAACATAAGTACACATTCGACGTGCTAGAGAAAAGAAGGTTTGCACATCGAACGGTTTTTTCAAAAGTGTTCGTCAATTCCATTCCTGGACCAAGGTTGATTCAAGAGTGAATCGCCCCATTGTTTCTATCCAGTTGTCACAAGCTTGATCTTTTGCAAGATTTCACATGTCACCCACCAAGAGCTTGTTCGATGTTGGCTCTAGAAGGATTTCCATCTTCATCGTGAATACTTATCATATCACTCGGATGTTCTGGCAAGACCACAAGGATAATGCGTAGGAATCTTAATATATTCTTGCTTTTCACATTGTGTGAAACAACAGGTCTTCATTAATTTTGTGTCCTAATGAGATATTGTGGACGATCTCTTGGCTCTAGACTCAATAGTGCACATTTGGTTCCTATGCCGGAGACTAGGGTGAGGGTCTCCTTCTTCAATATCAACAAACTCTAAGAGAAAGTCGATAGATAATGTCGGTTCCCCGAGAGAATGAAACAAGTCCTTTTAAGAGGAACTTGAGTAGCTTGGGAAGTTTAGTGCAGTGCATCACTGGGTCCATGACGTCTTGTCTTCAATACCAGAGTTACCTTGGTAACCTCCAGTAGCATATGAATTGAACCCGGTTTCTGCCCTAAGGTTGAATTATTAGAGGGCTATTTCTTTTCACCCTTTTCACATTCAATTCTTTTTCATTCTTCAACCCCTTCAGTGCTTATCGAGACTTCATAACTAGAACCTTGTTGGGTTTATTCCAGTACTAGCTCTGTCTCAGTCCGCACTCTTCCCATTTCTCATTTTTCTCCTTTTTTCATCATACCTAAGGACTCTACACTATCTAGTGGATTATCCCTGGGTAGATCCCTCCGGTTCTGGCGGATCGTGGGAACGAATACCTAACCTAACCATCCTTATAACACCATGCATAAAGTAAATTGGTCGGTCTTTCGGTACAGTTCATTCCTTCTCAAAACCAATTGAAAAATCATTTGGAAAAACAATCAAGGTACTTGTGATACGAGATCAAAGCATTTTGTACCTTAATAGTTTTTATCATTTAGAAAACCTCCTCCTCAACATGTGCATATGATTTAGAAAATGTTTAGCACATGGAGGCAAGAGGACTTTGAAATATTTTCTTTGATCACAATTTTCATAGAAAAATCCATTTGATTTTCTTTGGTAAATTCTCCCCCTCAATATGTGCGTAGGATATTTGAAATCATTTTATCACATAGAGGCAAGAGTTCTTTTGAAGCACATTTACGATCACACAAGCCATTAAGAAACCATTCGCTCCCCCTCAATATGTGCATCAATAAATGAAAGAGTTTGGCACATATTAGAGAGAACTTGCACTTTAAATCAAAACGATCATCTTATATCAAGTTTCATTATTAAATCACAAATTCTCCCCCGATCAAAAATATCCAACCCTTTGAGATTTTGGATCTCAAGTGATTTAATCAGGTTTGGAAAACATGGGAGAATATGTGGCCAGGTTTAAATACTCATCTTGTTTTTGGATAAATCCTCCTCCTCAACATGTGCATTGTGTATTTCAAGTCGTTTGGCACATGGAGGCAGGAGTGCCTTTGAAGGACTAAAACCAATTCCATTTAAACAGATAAGAGATTTAAATCACGATCTCTCCCCCGATCAAAAATATCAAATCATTTGAGATTTGTGATCCCATCTGATTTAAATCATTTAGAAAAGTTTGGGGAAAGACGTGGCAAGATCTAATTTTGAAAAATGACTGATAGAGGACCATTTTAAGACATTAAAGATTGTTAGTGTCAGGTATGATAGTTTTAAGAGATCTTTAAGTAAAATAAAACAATTTCACAATCAAACAAGAACAGAAAAAATTTCATTTTGAAAGACCTTGATTCAAAAGAAAAATCATACCATGACATAACATTAAATCTTTAGATCACCACTTAATTATTGTACAAACGGACTTTTATGAAGAAATATTGTATGAAAATAATTTATTTTAAATCACTCTCCCCCTCAATCGATGACCGTAGTCGTTGATTGAGTGACTTAGATTTTGATAAAAATGAAGTCCGGTGATTTTCAAGATTTAGTCCAATTTATTTTCAAAAACAATATTTTCCATTTTCAAAACAATTTAATCAAATTTTCAAAATTGTTTAAAAATGATATCCTGCACAAAGATACGTTAGTGGTTGAGAAGCTTTTGTTGTTGTTGCTGAGGGTTGGAAGAAAACCGTCTGCTGATGCAGTGAGACTTCTTACGTTGCATTTTAATGCCAACTTAGGTCAAATTTAAGCTTCGTTTCTTCAATCACTTAGAATAAAAACCATCTGCTGATGCAGTGAGACCTCTTACGTTGCATTTATGCCAACTCTTCATAGAAGTCCAATTAAGCTCCGTTTCTTCATTTGTCAACCCAAGATATGGTTACCCTTTCCTTTTGGCATCCAATCATCTTCAATTGTGGGATCCGGATCGGGAACATTCTTATATACCAATATACCTACATACGTTAGTGAACACACATACAGATATATGGTGGTCGACATCACCCAAACAACAATCGACTAATTCAAGTCAATTCAACATATCAATCAGTTCATATAAGGTATGGGAATAATATGTTCATCAAACTATAATCATCTAATCCTAACAATCACATCCTAGAAACCTAGTCCTTCAACATAGGCAATTATATATTTTAATTAAGCACGTAGGATAATTAGAAAGTCCGTTAGATGATGTAAATTTGAAAACATTCTCCCCCTCAATCAATGACTTATTTTTCTGAAAAGGTTAAAAGCGCTGAAGTCATTGATTGAGTTTTGCAAATTTATAAAACTTCTGAAACTGATTGATTTTGCAACTCATTAACCACCATTTTGTTAAAACAAATATTTTTCTAAAGAATTTTAGACGGAAAAATATTTGAGTAGGAACAGCAGTCCTTCGACATACTTTCCTCAAATTGTTTTAGGATAAGTGCACGAAATATTTGACAAATTGTTTTAGCACAACACTTTCCTTTCTTAGAAGAGCGGGTTGCTATCTGAAATAATAGCAAACCATAGTTTAAGCACGGGTTACAGTATGAAATAACTGCAAGCCATAGTTTGAGAAATGTTTTGGAAAAGAATATTTACACCTCCTGCTCGAACTTCATCTATGGTCCCGTGCCATTATTGAATGACATTTCTAAGACCGCAGATGTTATCGATACCAGAAGACATGTCTTGATAAAACAATATTTTTGGTATTTTCTGATTTTTCAAATTTTTATGGATTTTTGTTGATTTTATATTTTTCTATTTTCTTTTTGTTGGTTTTATATTTTTGTATTTGGTTTTTAATAAATATATACAAAGATAGAGAAGATGATATAGTTAAAGAAGATGATGATACGAGTACCGAGATAAGGATATCGAGCAGCACGTCGTAGAAGATAGAAGTCATCAACTCTTAAACATTCACCACCAAAGCTTCCAGGGCTCTTGAATCGAAGAAAGAAATTGAACCATCTGAAAGTTAGACTTTGGCAGCTTCCCCCCAAACCGAAAATCCTTTAGCTGAGCAGATTCAAAGCTTTCTTACAAGCTTCCCTTAGCCAGGTGCACAAAGAAGCACACCATTATCATCGAAATTGCTGCTCCCTTTTAAGAATAATCATCGTGATTCATCGTTCGGGGTTATATCATCCAATAGAGGAACGACAACGTTTCATCCCACGCTTAAATAACTCTTCTCAAATTCCTTTTCCACTGAAGTCGGCAGTCCATTCCAAAAGGTGTCACGAGACAACTTCCCCCACATAGTTGAATTGATGCAGTCAGTCTCTTAGACTAGAGCTCACGAACCCGAATACACATATACCCGAAGACAGAGAAACTTATACCATCGAAGTAGCTGATTAAGTCCAATAGCAAAAGAATAACCCCGATGTATACTTTTCTCTCCCCCTGAAGAAAGTGTATGAAGCTCAAGAACCCGAAGTACCCGAATGCCCAAAGAGAGAATAACCGATAACATTGAAGAAGCATGCCGAATCACTGATTATCTCTGCGGATGACTATCTCTACGGACGTCAACTCCGGTATAAGTGATTATATCTCTGAATCACTGATTAAGCTCTCAAGTGAGATAGCTGAGCGCCCCCAATGTACACAATTCTCTCTCCCTTGATGATTGCGATAAAATCGAAATCATCACACACTTGTGTACCTCTTTTTATCTTCAGAAACTTTCGCTTACATCACTTCCCCCACGTAGTTGGAATAAGAACACTAAACGCCTTGATGAGTAAAACCTTGAGTTTCTCTGCGGTCATGACACATGCTTTCCCGGGATATCTTCAATCACTTAGAAGAATTAAGTTCATCAAGTTTACTCGCCATGAGTCAAACCTTGAGTTTCTCTGCGGTAATAACATTTGTCTTCCCGGGATATCTTCAATTACTTAGAAGTATTAAGTTCATCAAGTTTACTCGCGTTTAGATACGTGTCTCCTTCCCCTTTGCTGGTTTTGATACTTCAGAATCAGCAACTCTTTGTAAGCCCAAATACAAGAAATCTTTTGAGAAGAACACTTTTAATCTTTGTGAGAATCAACTTGCTTAAGAATAGTATGAGCAAGTCTAATTGGGGATTAAATCAAACATTTCACCCTCCCCCAATTAGTTCTCTCCCCTAAACCGACAATCTTTATGATGAATGACCAGATTAAGAAGAAGTCGTTTGATAATCAAATGCAACTCGTCTTTTAGTCTTCTAACATGTAGCAGAAAATGTAGAATAGACTGTAGACTCGACCTTCTTCAAGATTGTCCAAATGGGGAATAGAGTGTTAACATCTTCAACTCACACCAAAAAGCATCCCACCAAAAAGCATCCCAATTAACTTACATCTTGCAAATCCCCTTAACTAAAATCCCTCCCAATCAAACAAGAACAGAAAGATGTTCATCAAGGAAATCAGCAATCAGGCCGCAATGAACACACAAGATGGTAACACCAAACTACCAATCACATCAAACAAGAACAGATAGATTATTCGGAATCATCATGTTGATGTATACGTGAAGCATTAACCGGAAGCACTTTGTTAATAAACTCATCAATCCGAGTGAAGATGTCAACCAACGGCTCTAAGAAGAAAAACTCCATGTGAAGATGACCCGATAAGAAGAAGCTCGGTTCTTACATGAGTTTGGAGCCGTTTGACCATTTATTCTCAGAAATCAATCAACCATGCTGAGAATTCACACTTCTTCTCTCCCTCAAGAATTGCATACGGAGATGCCATTCTTGATTAAACAAGTGAATATCTTCAACAAATGTAGTCTATTCACACTTCTCCCTCGCAAAATTAGCTCATGATGTCGCCATCGTCATTATAGTTGAGCAAGTGGAATAAGAAAACAATCAACAGTAGCCCAGTTCACTTGATGACTGAAGCGCATGGAAAAAGTATGAAGCATGTTGATGAGAATGGTCATAATAGAGAAGATTTCTCTTCTTCAGAAGATAAAGCGCACTGAGACGTACACTTTTCTTTTCTTTAGAGAACGAATGAACTGTTGTGTTCATACGTCATTATGTTGAAGTACGAGGCCTGAACTGATGTGAACAGACGTCATAAATCTCTTTCTTTTCAATCTCTTTTGGCAAAACATGTAATCACTCACCATTATCATTCAGTAGGCTCTTTGTAGTGACAGCTGATGGAGAAAACCCAATATGAAGAATTTGACCTTGAAGTAAAACAACCCGAACTCGTGACTTAAACTTGCACATATGTAACAAAGAGCGGTGTTGATTTCCATTAGCATCTCTAAGTACTCTCTAAGTACTCTATACTCTTCATCCAACCAACCATCAAGTATAAGACGTACATCACCTCTTGAAAATCCACAATTGAATGTGACACTGAGCACTACAACGTAACTCCTTAAAGTGATAGTTATTTTGTAGTGGTAAGAGCCCAATTCCCCCAAGTGGTAAAAGAAAAGGTAAAAGACACCCAACAATAACTAGATTTCCAAGTTTTCGTTTTTGATAATAAGCTCGAACAAGGATCATGAAGAATCTTCATCTAACCATCCCCGATACCTTCAGATACTAAGTACACTCGCCCATGATATTTCAGTTCAACCTCAAATAAATAATAGTGAATTAACTCCGTTGTCACATCTTCTTGGTTAAAAGGTCAAATCTAGCCTCCTTTGACATTTAAACGAACTTTGATAATGGTTTCATCCCGACCATGGTTAAAAGCACAGAACCCCGTAAAACCAAGTAATAACCATACTGCCATGACGAATATCCAAACACACATCCAATTCATGAAGTACACCCGTTTATCCCTTCTTCGAAACAGAAAACGTAGCACCAGCATCAAATAAGATCCCGAAATACACTTTCCTTTCTCCAAGATAGTTCCATCAATACGGGATTTTACAATTCTATGGTTTAAACAGAGAAATAGGTTCTTTCGCGGGATTTTACAAAACCAAAAATAAACCGTAAGATAGATCTGGAAATGTACTTTACTATTACCAGGATGTTTCCATTGTCACGGGATTTTACAAGTCTATGATTTAAATCGATAAATAGGTTCTTTCGCGGGATTTTACAAAATCAAGACTAAACCGCAAACAATGTTAGCTTGAATGTGTTATGACAACTTCGGTTTCGGTGAATATTTGTTTTAGGGGAATGTGCAGCTGTTCATCTACGGTTCATTATACAACATTATCAACATCATCAACCATCCAATAAACACTTTGGTAAACACATCATTCACGCTTCTGTCGGCTGTTGCAGTGACCATTTGGTGAAGTAAACCCGATATGTCAAACTTGATCATGAAGTGAACTTCCCAGATTTGTTACTTAAACTTGTACTAATCCTTGTGGAAAATAAACGGTGTACCCAATGTACAAAACCTCTTGACGTATCCTCAACTGTGTGAGACACCGAAGTGATAGTTACGTTGTGGGTGAAGCGAGAAAGAATCACAAACGTAATTAAATAGCCAAGTCTTTATTACACTCTATTAATGTTCAAACAAGTCATCTTCGCGGAAGAGCAGAAAGAAAGAAGACGAAATAAGTAAACGCGCCCGGAAAAACCTCACTTCAAATCCAAATAAGAAATACCGTCCAAACAGCCCTGTAGTCAACTTTGTTCAACCAATAATTCAAGCCGTGACATAATATTCTCCGTGAAAATGTATAACCCAAAGTATCAAAATAAATCTCAACATCATATCAAATCTCATTATCAACTCACATCATCAAGTCTCATTGTCATTAATAATTATCCGATCTAAAATCCATTAAGCCCGATTCAATTCATTCAAAAGTTTAAGTCCATTCAACCACGAATACAACATACCCGATTCAATTGCACTGAACGACCCAGTCCATTGATACACCTTCAAGACCAACATCTAACATCCGATTAACTCGAGTCGATATGAAAATATTATCAAGTCCAAGTTTATTACAACTCATGGACCAACACTTCAATACCAAATCCATAATACCGAACAAGAACCTCGAACATATTCAAGATCAACTAAAACTCAAGTCGTGAATAAATGCCTCGTGAAATATTTACACCAAAATTACCACACTATTAAAAATTTGCATCCTCTAACTGAAAAATGTGATAATTCGATTTAAATACCAAAGCCCAATGTATCAATCGGCCCACGTTAATATCACAATATTTTAGCTTGTTGATAACCATGACATTAGCTAACTTAAAGACACACATGATATTTCCACGTTAATATCACAATGATTCTCACTCACTGTTAATATCACAATCTCTTTGGCCCACGAACACTCATCCAATTGAAGACATGAAGTAACACGACCCATTATCAATCCAGATCCGGTCCACCAGACACCACAGCGTGTACCCTAATATCACGGGTATAAAACACAACCTAATCACACATAACCCTATATTTTCTCACCTTACTATCAAGTGCAGTCACAAAATAATATTAAAAAACCCTAGAATCTCTTGACTTATCACACGCCTCCTACTCCTTTTGCTTATCAAACACAGAAAAATCCCTCAAACCCAAATCGCTTTTCATAGTTCATCCGCCCCATCATTACTTAGAACTTCCAAGGACATCGTTTGTGTTCTGCTCACTCGATTTAGGCCAAACGAGAACCTTTTTATATATTAACCTCGCCACAGGGATGGCAAGAGGCTCAACATTAAAGCCACAGGGATGGTTAAAGATGAGGACCTTTTGTAGCAGCCACGAAATCAGAATCATGGAACACGGTAGGTTTTGAATGTTATGATTTCTGTTTTACTTATAACCGAACATGAGGAGGGATGAAATCAATGGTTTTGTTCTTCCTTCACTTATTCGGATATTGAAAGGAGTGATACTCCAAAATAGATCTATGAGGTAACGTTCCTGTGTGAATAGATTAAATGATATCTATGAGTTTGAAGTACCACTCACACAAGGAACAATAACTGAGATCAATTAGGCAATATTCATTACGGTTTTCATTTAATCACTGGATATGTGACGAAATCTTTACTTCGTGCTTTAGACCATATGGTCTTGATGTAACTCTTGAGTTCCACGAAAATAAAGAGACTGAGATCGTTAACAATTTCTTGTCTTGATATATTAAAATGAAGCCGAGCTTCAAAAGGATCAATGATGTCATTTTATTCTTTCGATTTTTCGACCCCTAGAGGTTTGAACACAACTTGGATTGTAACGAAAGAAGATATTAACTGAGATCTTGTGAATGATAATGATAGATGAGTCTTGCACATGATTTTCTGTTTTGAATAAGATATGATGTAGATGTGATCTTGATTTTGTTTATGTTGGTTTGAGACATTTGGATGTTGGTTAAGTGGTCACAAGTCATTCATCTTCTTCTTCATTTCTGTCTTGAGTCGCTAGCCAAAGTTTAGAGTCAAGTCGCTAACTGTCAAAATCTTAACAACTCGCTAACCATTTTTAAACAAGTCGCTAGCCAAAGTATTTAGCCCAAGTCGCTAGCACATGTTGCTACGACTTGTTCAGTAACAAGTCGCTAAATTGATTCAATTCGCTACCATTTTATTTTGACAAAATACCAAGACAAGTCGCTAAATAGTACAGTTAACAACTCGCTACGACATGTTAAATAACAAGTCGCTAGGTTATTTTGTGTCAAGTCGCTAGGAAGCATGCATTAAGACTTTTGACTTTTCCGATGAGTTTTCCGGCCAAAATCCGACCATATTTCAAACAAACCCAGAAAAAAATAGCATAAAAACTGCTTCAACCCTGTTTGACCACAGTTTTGACCAACCAGAAATGAACAAATGACCACTTTGACCCAAAACATAAACTGATGTCATAACCAGAAATGAACATATCTGTTTTTGGACCATCACTTTTTGGACCATCACTTTTTGACCAAAAGGATACTACTAAAAACATGTTAGAAACTGTTTTAGACAATAACAGGAAAAGTAATTTTCCGACCAAAAACACATTACAAAAACAATTTTAATAACAGTCAAAAGACCACAATAAATCACCAAAACACAAAAACCTTGGCTCTGGTACCATTTGTAGGATCGATATATATTATTGTGTTGATGATTCGGGTGGTCTTGGATGATCAAAATACATGTTTGCCATATTTAGAGAGAGAAAGTAGAGAGATGGTGTTCTTGGTAGAGAGTTGGTTCAATAAAATGTAAAAGGTTAGATTGCCAAGCCACACCCTTTCCATGGATGGAAGGGGTATTTATACTTACAACTTACACAACCTCCTATCGGCCTGTGGATCAGGTATACAGTGGGTAAAGACCCGTCCTTCCTCCACGGTGTTACACTAAACTATTCTACGCTACAAACTAACTAATAAACTACTAAATAACGTAAATAACGATACGTCTACGAGCTAACTTATGCTAGATAACATTTGGGGTGACCGACTCTTTACTTATGGAATTTCCAATTCCTAACAAATATAAATAAATTTTACGGCTTATTTGTATTAACACAATATTCATAGGATAAATGATGCTAATAATATGTTGTTATTTGATATCATTAACTTCTTAAGAGACAATGTTTAAAAAGAAAATATTTCTATTGAGAAAGTTTCTTTTGATGACAAAATTGCCAACATCCTCACCAAGACATTGAAGCGTGAACGATTCAACTTACTTCGTCTATATTCATTTTTTTTGGTCGAGATAACAACAACTCTACATAGTTTACATATAGGCACACACTAGTCTTATTGTGTTTTCTAAAAAATATGCAGTCTGTATACATCAGATACCTGGATCCCTGCATTTCCGCAAGCCGGATCCCTTCTGGGATGGATCTGTGGGATCTAGGTGGACAGAAGGCAGTTTTATCACTACTTTCATGTTTCTAACTTGAAATTTATTCTTAAGTCTATTTCTTTATTGAATATTTACTGAGTTTGAGTCTTAGTAGTTAAGTTTTGATAATTACTTGCATTCAATTCATATCTCATCATTATATTATGGGTCATTTTGTGGTTTTAGCATTCATTGCAATGCATGATTTCCCTCTATAAATAAGGTCCTAAGATGCTTGCTTCTCCATCATCCTCTCCATCTCTAAATCTCAGTTTCTTCACCATCATAGCATCCAAAAGATCTTCAACATCTCCTAAAAACCGTGAAAACCTAGTTGAAAACATTAACAGACTCCAAAACATCACTAACACCCTTAAACACCACATTCAAGAAATTACCCATTCTCAAAGCTCAAACTTCATATTACCACCCTCCAGTGTCCCTAGACCACCTAAGACTAGGAAAACCGCTAGGATTAGCGTAATACATTGTTGCTTTGTAAACCCACTTTCTTCCAACATATCATCTCCTCCAAGAAACGTTTCTCCGCCAAAAAACATAGCTCCACCACCATCTCCACAAAACTCACCATCAAGGTCTCCTATAGCTAATCAAGCTACCTCACCCATCTCTCCTTCACTTACCACCTTAAAGGAACTTCTTAAGACACCAAAAGTAATTCCTCCACCATTATGTACTCCGCCATCCGCACCAACTCAAACATCTAAGTCCACACCTCCTCTACTATCAAACATAATGCCCAAAGAGCTTGTCTTCTCTACACTCCCTACATCTCCAAACCCTTTCTTTGCTAGTCTTGAAGATATTCCACCTAGGAGCATCAATCCAGCATCCTTAATCCTTGACATAATGGATGAGGATACACCATTACCAACAATTTCACCACCTCTTCCGCATGAATCCACTTGGAACAATGAACCTCTACCACCTCTTCCTCATCATCTCTTTGTGAACATTGCCAAAGCTCTAGGAAACTCGCCATTGATATTAGGGACGAGATGCGATTCATTCTTAACCATATTCTAGATCGCATTTCCTTCATCAATCGATGAACCTCTACTAATGGATATTCAAGCATCAAAGACTACTATTATATTTTTCTACTCTTCTTTCTCTGTTCTTTTCATTTTTTTGATCGCTTTCTTTAAAAGAACATATCCTTGTTCTTAGTTTTACAAATATATGTGGCCTAAATACCACTACATTTTTGTTATTTTATTACAAGGATTTGACGTATGTACCTTGGCTTTATCTCATTTCATTTCTCGTCTTTAAGTCTTCTATACTTATATGTTATTCTTTCTATATCTCTAACATCTTCTTATGTAGGTTTTCGACTTAATTTGCTTCTTGACGTCCTCATTTAGGGGGAGTAATGTCAAAGGGGAGCATTGCATATGTATTGCTTACATTATAGTTCCCTTTACCTCACTTTTTCTACAAAACCATAGTTAGTTTCCTTTCGACACTCTTTTTGTTTTGACAAAAGGGGGAGAAGAGAGTAAAAACTTCTAATTTAAAGCTTACAGATTTTATCTTTCTCGTAAAATAAATTTATTTTTTGTCATCAACAAAAAGGGGAAGATTGTTAATACAAATAAACCGTAAAAACGTTTATTTATATTTTACAATCTTTCTATGTTTTATTGATAACAATCATAAAATCATTTTATCGAAAAAAAAAATACGTAAGTTTTAAGCCAATAAGTTTTCTAACTTACTTTCCTAAATAAATCATCAAACACACTTTTAAAAAACAAGTACACATTACTTACACTTTTATAAAATACATAGTAGATAAACATGTGAAGTCTTAGACCATCCATAAACCCAAAGTCTATACCCAAAACCCATGACCCATGAAGCTTGACCCATGACCCATTGCATGATATCATGCATGACATCAATAATGGGTAAAACCCATAACCCAAAGTCCATAACCCATGACCCAAGATGACTTTGACATCAGACATGACATTACCTATCCATGGACCATAACCCATAACCCAAAACCTATTTTGTGACCGAAAATCCGAACTGGTATTACCAGTTAGTCGGATCCCTGGCTTAACACTTGTCGGATCCATTTAGGAAGGGATCCGCCGGATCCGGGGAATTAACTATGTATTTAGCTTAGTACCAGAAAAAGTGTAAGCGATTTTGTGAGGTTTCTCCATCGGTTGAAGGAGCTTGTTGACATACTGTTACGAACTCTCAAGTTGGGTACTCGGGGAGTAGAGTAGGGCAAAGAAGGTGTCCTTATAGCTGAACTACTATAAATCATAATGTCGCACTTCTATCCCTTTTATCTCTTTACTTTTATCGTACTTATTTCTTTTTTTATTAACTTGCATTATCTATACCTCAATATCCAAAGGTTTCACATACTATCAATCTAAAGCAGTGTTGCAAAAAAAGGTCTACAAGGCCGATTAATCACCGATTAGGTGCTACTGGGCCACCGACCTTTCCGATTTGTGTAAATCGGTCAACCATAGTCAACGACGGTTAATGATGGCAAACTTGCCGAAAACATGGAAATCTTACCGGAAATACCCTAAACTCACCGTAAATTAGTTACAATCACTATTTATATCTATTACAAGATGTTTTTCAAGAAAAATCTTGCCGAAAATACCAACACTTGCCGTAAATACTTAAAACTTGCCAAAAATTCAAATACAATTAATAACCGATTCGCTATTTTTGCAACCCTGAACAAATGTAATCACTTATAGTCGCTATTTATATCTATTACAAGATGTTTTTAAGGAAAATCTTTTCAGGAATACCCAAAACTACTTTGAAATACCCAAAACTTGACAAAAACGCCAATTCGATTAATCACCGATTAATCCCGCCTAGACCGATTACAAGCTACAAGGGGGGTCAACCGTCTCACTACCGATTCGCGATTTTTGCAACCTTGATCTAAAGTTTTACAAACTAAATTTAAATAGGTAAAAACTATTCAACCCCTTTCTATTTTTCCACACACAAGATATGTTATTTTACTCTTTTCCCTCTTTAATTTCTCTTTCATTACTAAAAAGAGAAATTACTATAATTCTCAACCTATTTCAATTATTTATATTTTTTTCTGGTTAATTTTATTTTTTTTAAATTTTTCTCTACTAAACGTGCTCACAAAGTTGTGGTTAACAAAACCCAAAAATAATTAGTATCCATCATAATAAAAAGGGTGAAAGCTAAAGATACGCAACGTACTTTTTCAAATAAACTGGTCTACGTAATGTACTTTGTAAAAGCTAAAGATACGCAATATACATTCAAATAATAATCGATCTAGCTAATATAACCGGTACCCAGCAGGTTACCAGGTCACCTTTTATTAAAAATTACACCTTTGGTCCCTCAAACTGGACCAAATTCGCGCAGTTAGTCCTACTTTGTTAATGCTCGTTAAATTTTTTTTTTAAAAACTTTAAAAATTTTTTTCTTAAAAACTACTTAAAATATATATAAATTTTTTTTATTTATAATTTAAAAAGAATAGATAAATTATTTTATAAACTTTTTTTTACGATTTTTTTTTAATCGGAAAAAAAATTTTAAAAATCAGATTTAAAAAAAAACGTAATTTTTTTAAAATCAAAAAAAGCTTTTAAAAAAAAATTTATAAAAACGTAATTTAAAAAAAAAAATTTAAATCGATTTAAAAAAGCTTTTAGAAAAGTTTTTTTAAAAAAACGTAATTCTTTTTTTATAAATCTGAAAAAAAAAAATTTAAATCAGATTTAAAAAAAAAAAAGTTAAATTTTTTTATAAATCGGAAAAAAACTTTTTTTAAATTCAGATTTAAAAAAAAAAAAAAAAACATAAAAAAAGTTTATAAAATAATTTATCTATTTTTTTAAAATTATAAATTAAAAAAATTATATATATTTTAAGTAGATTTTAAGAAAGAAAAAAATTTAAGTTTTTTTTAAAAAATTTAAAGAGCGTTAACAAAGTAGGATTAACTGCACGAATTTGGTCCAGTTTGGGGGACCAAAGGTGTAATTTTTAATAAAAGGTGACTTGGTAACCTGCTGGGTACCGGTCATATTAGCTAGATCGGTGATTATTTGAAAGTATATTGCGTATCTTTAGCTTTTACAAAGTACATTACGTAGACCAGTTTATTTAAAAAAGTACGTTACGTATTTTTAGCTTTCACCCTAATAAAAATGGTAAACCCAAATTTGTTGTGTAGCTAACTTGACTTAAAGAGTGTTTACTAAATTATGTGGTTATATATGAATGTCTTTATTAGCATCTTATAAGGAAAAGTGTAGTTATAATGAGTCTCCCAACTAAGAGATAATAAGGGTACGTTTAGTTTGAAAGAACATTCTATTGTTTTCTATCTCTAGTTTTGTAAAAATTTGGAAGAGAAATTTATCTCCACAAAATAATTGAAAATATAGAAAACTCGTTTAGTGGATGTTTG
Source organism: Chrysanthemum makinoi (assembly GCA_910596185.1). Taxonomy (NCBI): domain Eukaryota; kingdom Viridiplantae; phylum Streptophyta; class Magnoliopsida; order Asterales; family Asteraceae; genus Chrysanthemum; species Chrysanthemum makinoi. Next base: position 127,020,246 of record OU343219.1, read on the forward strand.
TATTTTCTATTTTGAAAAAGACGAATGAGGGTTGTGAGTTATAAAGAAAAAGAAAAAGAAAACAACTAAAATTTATTTTGTAATTCTTTTTCTTAAGTTAGAAAATATGGGATTTTGTGTTTTGTAAGAAATTTTGTTGAAAAACGCTTATTTGAAGGTTATCTTTGTTTTTCTTATTTTTTATAAAACATTTTGTGAAAAATAAGGGTATTTTCCCTCAACTAAAGGCACCCTAAAAGTTGTGGACTCATAATCCTCCTCACTAAGAGAAAAATGAACGCCCCTTAGCGTGTCCTAATCTAAACTTAAAAAATCTATTAATTTTGAAATGATATCCATCCGTCTGAAAGGTCCATTTTTCACCAGTATTGGCACGCAATAATTATAGTTGTCTCTCTTTTTTAAGCCAAAATAAAATATCAGGATCATAATATTTCTTTGGGATGTTTAAATATTAATGAGTAAAGGTATTTTCTTCATTCATGATAGACTTTTTTTTTTGAACAGCATTCATGATAGACTGATAGTAGTCCTATACTCCTATTCTTAAGTCCCAATTTCTAACACAATAACGATAATGAAGCTAACGGGCCCAAGACTGCAACCGTCCTATGTATACAAAAAATATATGTGATTCATATAAATTTAAGAAGTAAGAGACATGGATAATGGGCCAAATTGGCCCAGAAATAAATAAAATTAAATGGGCCCACTATTTTTAACGACAAAGAGCTGTCTATTTCTACTTAAGGCAACCAACTCCCTTACCATTATTGGAATGCAACCTCATACATTTGCTATAGATATCAAAATCAAAACTTCTAAAAATAGTAGTATATTAACTTGCTTAGCTTGTTTTGTTTTGTTTTTGACTTGGTGAACTCGGCGAGTTTAGTTACTTGGTTATGTTTACTTACAGGGACGACCTACATTGGTGCCGGGTGTAGTACAGGCTACACCCGATTTTAGGTCACGAAGTACAAAAGTTATAAAAAATTGTCGATTTTTTATATGGGAAACTCACAATATTTTCATTTTGATACTTTCGTTTTTATGGTGCAAGTTAATTACGTAAATGACAATTATGCAACACCCTCTTGAAAATTTTAGGTTCATCCCAGTTTACTTAAGATTCCTTATTTGAAGCATACTAGATAACTCATTGTGACATACCATCATATAGAATAGAAACAGACTATATAACCAAATAATGCATTATTACAAATAGTACATTCGTATTTATTATTATTGGATTGGTTGTTGATTTGAGAAAAAAAAAATGTAATAATAGATAATGTAGAAACTTAAAATATTGCATATTATTATTTTAAGATAAGCTAAATGAGTATATAAATCTGCGATAGTTATAGATTAGATATTATTGTAGTTTATTTGAGCCATATTTTCAGACATGAGTATATGACTAATTAAATAGCATAGCACGAATATAGCGACTCAATGTCAAACCCGGCAAGAGATTTTTTTAATGAACTCGATCTATATTAGGGGGTCCATATTAGCTCAAAGTTTATATATAGACAACTCCACAAGATTTAATGCGAGCAAAAGATTTAGAGATTATATATATATAAATTTACTCCTTTGGCAACCAGTAGAAACATACTATTGTCTATGGAGGGGATCGGAAGACTATGAATAGATAGATATTTTTCTTGTATTAAGTTAATATCAAAAGTGTCTTTCACATGTTGCTAACTTATTGCCGATAAACTGTAAAGTGGATCTTTTCTAAAGTAATCTCAAAAGTATTACTAGTAATAGAAATCATGGTGATGGGTGGGAAGAGTAAAAGTTAAAAATAGAAGGCTAGTAGGGTAAGAGTGTTTATAATGAAAGGGGTATAACTATCATGAATTCATGATGTTGAAATTTTGAATGAATGATGTTTAAATTTTGAATGAATGAATGAATGAGTGAGAAGCTATGATGATATATAGGGATACATATATCACTACCACATTTACCACTTTCCCCATCGCTGTTTCCCCCGGCGACACTTGTCGCTGGGGAATCCTCACTAAACGACAAAAATATATCCTACGTGCCGAAGTCTCGTAGAAAAGTCAGCAAAATTATCTCTCACTTTTCCGACATGTCGCCGGATTCAACAATAATATTTTGACCGAATATTTCATGGTTAAACGTGGCGGGAAATTTTCCCGCTTAGGTTTCCCCGGCGACATTTCGCCGGGGATTCTTTTGTTTATTAAAAAAATACGTAATTAGTGTTAATCTATCTTAACGTGACGTAAAAACAGTTTTCCCCGCATTCGCCGGGATTCTCTTGTTTATTAAAAAAATTCGTAATTTTGCATGCCGACTCATCCGTTGAACGTCTAATGTGCAACCATAACATATCGACTCATCCGTTGAACGTCTAATGTGTAACCATAACATACCGACTCATCCGTTGAACGTCTAATGTGTAACCATAACCATAACATATCGACTCATCCGTTGAACGTCTAATGAAGAACGTTTAATGTGTAACCATAACATATCGACTCATCCGTTGAACGTCTAATGTGTAACCATAACATATCGACTCATCCGTTGAACGTCTAATGTGTAACCATAACATATCGACATGTCGCCGGGGATAGTTGGCTAACTCGTTGACTTGTCAACAAGTAACCATAGTATCCCCAGCGACATGTCGCCGGGGATAGTTAATCTCGATAATTAAGAGTCTTAATTATTTTGCTTAATTCGACTATTCCCCAGCGACATGTCGCTGGGGATAATGTGCCACAGTGGCACTGCTTCTTTGACTGAAATTTGAGTGGGACCCACGTATTCGTCGGGGATTGTCGCTGGGGATACAATCCCTTACGAGGCTTCCCCAGCAAGGATTCCCCAGCGACATGTCGCTGGGATACTTCCCAAATCCCCAGCGACGTCGTCATTGGGGAAAGTCCCCATATGTCGCTGGGGTAGCCAGTGAATGTTGTAGTGATAGTACAGACACCCATAATTTAATTAACAAAAACCAATTATGGAAATTGAGTAATTAGTCATCTTTCACGTCTTGGTGTTGTCGATTTCCTTTCCTGGATATATAATATAATTGTGGAGTGAGAAAGAAAAAAACAGACGGAAACTAAAGTGTTTTCATTTGTGACTTGTTATAATTATTCCCATTATACGTATTATACTTCTTTTTTCGATTTGGTTAACGTCGGAAAGCTGTCTAAAGAAAGAGATTGTTCTCTCTCTCCCCATCACGTTCTCTCTCTAAAACCAATAAATTTGCATATACATTTACACACACAATAAAGTGTATAAATGAGAAGATTACAAGGAGCATAGCTAGATTATATTTGTATAATTGGGTAAAATAGTAGTACAATTTAAACAAAGAGCTTGAACCACAAAAACACAAACATAAACTCACACACACTTATTTCCGTATAGGTGTGTGTAGATAAAGAGAGAGATAGTTGTTTGTATTGACCAAAGTGATGATTTTACGCACATACAAGATCTAGTGAGAGATGCACCTAGCTACACTCAATCTAACCTATATCTATGAGTGTCTCTTTAGCCCACCTTCAATTCTACCTATGATAAAACCCTAGCTAGGTTTCTTGTTCTTTGCTTTTGTTACTATAGACCTACCCACAAAAAGAAAAAGAATATAAAAACAAACCAACCCCATTTTAATCATAATATTCATCTCACAACTAGATACAAATATTGTGTCCATGTTATGTTTGTGTGTGTGTAAAGATTTTTGAGTTAGAGTAAAAAGAGGGTTTCCTTGACCTATTTTTATAAACTATTCAGCTAGCGTTGCTGGTTATCAACGTTTTTCTCAAAATAAAAATGTGGGATCTGAACGGATTCCCCGATCGGAGACCATGTTCCTCACCGGCAGAAGATGAAAAGGGTAAAAGGGTCGGGTCAGTATCAAACTCAAGTTCATCAGCAGTTGTCATGGAAGAAGATGGCGTGTCAGATGATGGATCAAAGATGTTTGGGTTTTCCAACTCATCATGGGAGAGTGATCATCGGCCGGTGACACGTCAGTTTTTTCCGGTGGATGATTCTGAAGTGGGGTCCACAATTTCAGGTGGATCAAGCATGGTGCAGCCACCAGCTGCTCATTGGTTTGGTGTTAAGTTCAGCCACCAGTCATCATCATCTAATGGTGTTGCTGGTGATGGGTTCGTCGGAAAAAGTACTACCGACGCCGTGATAGCTCAGCCGTTGAAGAAAAGCCGCCGTGGACCACGGTCTAGAAGCTCACAGTACCGTGGTGTCACCTTTTACCGGCGAACTGGCCGGTGGGAATCACATATATGGTTGGTTCATTTGCATGTTACTAGTACTATTTTTTACCCTAATATTTTTTCTTTTTTTTAATTAATTTCTGTTCTCTATTCCCTATGCATTATAACGTTTTTTATGATCTTTCTAATAAAAATAAAAATAAAAAACTACAAATACAAGTGTATGCGAATTATTGCCTACAAAAAATATATAAGAAATTACTACAATTTAGATTTTCCTTGTAGACAAAATATTTTGTTTGCAAAACTGATAACTTTATTTCTTGCATTATTCAGGGATTGTGGGAAGCAGGTTTATCTAGGTATGCTTACATATTTTATTTACTCTCAATTTTATTTAATATTTGTAGAGAACCAATTATGAACAATTTTTTTTACCATTTTCCACTACTTATTATTTTATAGAAAAAACTAGAACCCATTAACATTTCTTTGTTTAATATAAAACAGGTGGTTTTGACACTGCACACGCAGCAGCACGGTAAGCACCACATATTATACTAATCTCAATAGTAATTTAAGTTTGGTTTGTTTATGGTTTTGATTAGAAAAATATTTAATAAAGGGTATGATGACTGTAGTGCATACGATAGGGCAGCCATCAAGTTTAGGGGAATGGAAGCTGACATAAACTTTAATCTTGAAGATTATGAAGAAGACCTAAAGCAGGTTAATTAGTTACCTTAATTATTCATTATGTGTGTTTACACTTTTTGTGTGTGTATTTGTAAAAAGGTATATTAGTGACATTGTGTTATGAAAACAGATGAGCAATCTAACAAAAGAAGAGTTTGTGCATGTACTAAGGAGACAAAGTACAGGATTTCCAAGAGGAAGTTCAAAATACAGAGGTGTTACTTTGCATAAATGTGGTAGATGGGAAGCTAGAATGGGCCAATTCTTAGGCAAAAAGTATGTTTTTCCATTTCTATTAATTGCTTAGTTATGAGGCAAATTGTTTCAAATTATGTGGACAATAGTTTGCTAGCTCTCAAACGTTATACATGTGATGTATATATATATGCTTGTATATATCGAATCATAATATTTCATGGTGTGTAGATTCAATGTAAAATGAAACTTGTCCACAAACTATCGACACTAATGTCGGCTGGTATCAGTTGTCATAGGTCTCCTTTTTTATACACAATAACTTATTGTTGTATGTTCTTATAGTACAAGTTCATGATGGTTACCATCTAACCCATATAAAATTCTATTTACCTTTAAATCTATACTATAGTTTCTTTACATTTGGGATGTATATTGAACGGCATTCTGATTACGAGTTTATAATCATATATTCATATTTTGAAGGGTACGCCTTTATGGACATGGTACACCTTACCCTTAAATTGTGACGGTACACCTTACCCTTAAATGAAAACCTATATATGTTCATGGTACACCTTACCCTTAAATTGTCTCCGTTTAGAATTTAATCCTTCAACCATTTGTTAGAAGGACACAGACAAATACTTACACAACTTCCATATATGATTAAGTTACCAACTTGCATTTGTTTATTCTCTTGTGATTTTTAATTTCATATATACTATAGGTCTTAGAAATTTACTCACCATTTTAACCAAACAATTGTAACTTTAAGGAAGGAGCTAGAAGAGCTTTTTTTTATACAACTTTGGAGATGCCTATCAGCAGCTACCTATGTATCTACTTAACACACATTCTTATCTTTACTTTTAAGTTTGTTCTTCTTTCTTTTCCTTTTCCTTTTGTTTTTGTTGTTACTCAAAGATGCTTCACCCTTTTCTTGATAGTAAGTAGATCAACAAACATGACACTTGTGATTTTTTTTGTTGCCATTTTTAGGTTATTTAATTAATGGTGTTTTTTCTTGTCAAGTTTGATGTTTTAGGACTTTGTGCTTTAACAGGTATGTCTATCTGGGGCTCTTTGATACAGAAGTTGAAGCAGCCAGGTAATAATATTTCTTTTTGATTCTTGTAGGAATTAACTTGCCATAGATTAAACTCGGAGGGCTTATGGCAAGGATTATTTTTTTTAATAGGGCTTATGACAAGGCTGCTATTAAATGTAATGGAAAAGCTGCGGTTACCAATTTTGATTCAAGTATATATGAGAATGACCTCAATTTGACTGGTAAAAACATTATGCATTTATGTCTAACTTTTGCATTAAAAAACATTAATGGATAATAGTTTAGCAAATCTAAATTTGTTGAGTTATGTTGTTTGTATTACAGAAGGCTCAAGTGATAAAAACAACAATGACAATGTTTCATCGGACCATGATCTTGACTTGAGCTTAGGTGGGGGCTCGACGCCATTCAATATGAAAAATAATGGAGAACATGGTCGTTTTGTTAGGGATCACCATTGTGACTCGATCCAGCTTGGATTTAGAAACACGGGATTAATAAGTGAGGCAAAATCATCACAATTTCTTAGCCATACAGTTCCCGAGTCATATACAAATCACCATGAAGTACGCGGATACAAGCATTTTATGAGACATGGTGACCCGTCTATACATCATGTGATGGATCCACCGAACTTCAACTCACTGAATCATCAAGTAAGTTAAACTATTCTTAATTTCTTGGTTTTTGTTTAACTTAGTGTGTGTTTGTTTTTTTAAAAAAAGTCTTACTAGCCCTCTTACTCTTACCAGTAAGAGGTGGGTAGACGTTTTGGTTGTTTGTTTTTTTCTTTTGAGTAAGACCCAGTTAGACATATAACATCTTACTCAGTAAGAGGTGGGAGACTTGTCTTACTGGCTCTTACTCGTTTTGCAAACTTTATACAATATATTTAATTGTTTATTAACTATGTTATATTTATGATAAAAAGTCTTGTTTCATATTTACATAAGTTACTTATTATTGTATTGCGTTGGTTTAATAAACAAATTGCAAAAACGAGCACTTAAAATCATTCGGACAATTATACAAAAACAAACAACATTATTTCGTTCAGATTTAGACTTTCTAGCCACCTCTTACCAGTAAGATGCGGTAGTCAGATTCAGACCCTAAACATCTTAATGAAACAAACACACCCTTAGTTTTTTTGGAATAAGAATGTCGCCTTAATCATTTCTTCACTAGCATAGCAAGATTTCTTCAGTAAAAACATTAGGGGTGAAATCTTGATGTACGTTAATTTGTTTCTATATCATTTTTGATGTTTTAGTTTGGTTTTAGAGAGTATTGACGAAAAGGTTGGTGGAAATACATGGTTACCAAAAACTATACCAAACATCAATTTTATTTATGGTGAAAGTTTATTTCACACACTAGTCACATATACACAAAAGTGCACACTTACACACATTGCATAATTGTTTGACAGACCCTACTGTCCAATCATTTTCAACATAAGATAACATACTGTATAGCGTTATACTTTTGCATAGAATAATAGAGTATAATACTATATCTCTTGCTAGCATATAGTAACATTATACTTTTAGGCTAGACGGAATAGAGGGTATGTCACCCGTGAGTCTCCACCGTGAGCCACTCACCCTTACCCCCATGCCACCACTCGCGCGTGAGTGGTTGGCCAAATCGTGAGTGAGCCACGGGCGTGAGTTGAACTCCTCTTGTTCTTGTCCTTTTTATTGTTTGTTTCTTTTTTGTTGTGTATGATGTTTTGTGTTTGTGTGGTGAACTGTGATGGTGTGATGTTTCTTTTCTTTCTTTCTTTTTTTTTTCCTTTTCGTGTGTGTGTGTATGTATTGCAGGTGCTAGAAGGAAGAAGAAGACTCAAAATGATATATGTGGTAAATGCAAAAAGTTGTTTGGGTATATGTGGTAGGAAGTTGCAAGGAAGTTTCCTAATCAAATTATATATGTGGTAAATGCAAAACGTTAACTATAATTTCAACACGTATTATGTAATTTTTTTTTATTATTAATGAAATATTTTTTTTATTTAATTGTTTAATATAATTATGAATTAAAAAAAAAAAAAAAAAAAGTGTGAGGTATGGAATGACTATTGCCACTAAAAAACTATGGTGAGGTATGATTATTTAAAATTATTTTTTTACGTTTACATTTACGTTTTATTTAAAATGAATGTGTTAAATAAAAAAGATGATGTGGAGTGAGTGAGTTTGGTGTGGTGAGTGAGTGTTAAAACGGGTGGTGAGTGAGTGGTAAAGTAGGAGAGAGAAAGCTGAGGTGGCGCTGACGTGGAGTGAGTGACTCTTGGCATTATTCCGTTTAGCCTTAATGTAGTATATAAAACTATATCTCTCTCTTGCTAACATGTATTACATTATTTTTTGCTTAAAATGTAGCTTATTTCATATTTTGATTTTCTTTTTCATTTTATCTAAAACCCTAATAGATAGTCTCATATATGACTAAAAAGACTTGTGTCTCAATAGTACCAATAGTACCTCATATTATATGAGAAACACTCCAAACAAATGGTTGTTGGTTTAAATCATGCTTAGTACATGTGAGATAAATTTGTTTTATAAATGTTGTAAGATAGTTAAAATTGTCGTTAAAAAAAATAAAATAACCCCTATTAAATATGATGGCGTAATATTATTTAATGTATAAATCAAAAACACATCTAAACAAATACAATTTTAATTATTCAATAAAAATTCCTCTAACGGGATTAAGTGAATTCAATTACCCCATAACCCTTTTTTTTAATATATGATACCGTGATTTTAACAAGCTTGCAACTTTTTATTTTCTAACCTTAACATTTTCTTTTATGAAACTACCGAAGAAAAAATGTGTATAATTTGTTTAATGTGTGAAATGTGGATGCAGTTTTTATGCAGCACAATGGAAGGAGTAACTGATTTGCCTGTAGCTTCATATGAAAACAATGTTAATAGCAATGGACCTCTTCTACACCAAATCTATGCAAAGAGGGCTGCAGCATCATCAGGATTCCCACAGCAAAGATTCAATATTTGACTCACCCCACCATCATCAAATGCTGCACAAATTTGGTCGTGTATGGTATAACTTAACTTTCTTATGAATCATCATGTCTCCACCTCCTAGAAAACAACAAAAAGAGAAGAAATGCATAAACTAGTTAAGGTATCATAGTTTTGTTTATGGATTTGAAGTATATATGCTTAGCAAGTATTTGGTCTTTTCATTTTGTATGAGTTGTGAAGACCAAGGTTATGTTTTATGGATATATAGAATCGAACGATGGTGATAAAAAAATATGTGTTATTCCAAAGTTGGCTAACGTTTCTTGATCTTTAAGTAGTGAAACAATTTTGTGTATATCGGTTAATTACACCATCGAGTTGTTAGGTTCTCGTTCATAAAGCATCATTGCTGAGAAATGAATTTGAAGAAACCCGGCCATGTACTCAAGTCGTTATTTAACATTTATGTGTTTGATGAATTAGTCTTGTTTCACTTGGCTAGAAGTAATGATTCACATGTATCATGTATGACTTTTTCATTTTTTTAATATTTTAAAAATATATTCTCAACTTTAAAATTTCCAAATGCACAAATGATAAATATATGTGATTGATATCTAGAAGACAAAGCAATCACAAGAACCCAACAACCAAACGATTGAAACCAGAAATATGAACTGGTAACAAAAGGGGATATTGAGGAGAGATTAGAGATGTAGGGTTGAGAGGGAGTGCTTAATGAAATTTGATTAATGTCACACCCTCAAATTACCTGTTTTGCAGCGGAATGGAATTTCTGGGGATTGACTGTCATAGCATCACAATCACAGTTATATTGAACGACCTAAAGTGTCGTTTGGAAAATACATCGTTTGATTTAATAAAACAATCAGAGTTTACAAAGAGAGGTCCCAATTGAAAATCATCTTGTGCGGAAATAAGTTTGTTACAATTCAAACGATGTTTTAAAGTACGTAAAACCAAGTGAGACGCGTCGTCACCACGACTCCATGATGTGTCCAAATGCATGCCATGAAGTGAATGCCTTAGATACCTGAGATAAAACATGCTGAAAAGTGTCAACACAAAGGTTGAGTGAGTTCATAGAGTTTGAGTTGAAATGTAAAACCTTTCAAAATCGTTTATGCAGCAAAGGCATTGTGAATCCACTCAGTTCCAAGTTTCGCCCCATACAAAACTTGCAACCTGTGTGTTCACAACCCACTGCCAGAATGTGTATAGTTTATGTTCAAGCCCACATCGTCAAATGAATTCACAATAGTACCTAACTCGACGTAGAACAATAGCACATAATCAATAGTACTTAACTCGACGTAGAACAATAGCACATAATCAATAGTACTTAACTCGACGTAGAACAATAGCACGCAAACAAGAACAATTGATATAGTATAACCTTTGATTTAGAAACAATGGTAATCATGGTAGCATTTAGCCTTTAAAATCTAAAGTACTTATGAAAAATAGTTAAGCATGTATCTCCCCCAAAAACAGTACAAAATAATTGAAAGTGGGGCTATGAAAACTCACGGTAATTCATATAAGTTAAAGTACTTGTGAAAAATAATTGAGCATGTATCTCCCCCAAAACAGTTATGAAAACAAGTAAAAGCAGGGGCCATGAAACTCACTTGGTGGAATGATTGCGAAGACAAAAGTGAGTACACCGAGATGTAGTGTGATACGTAAATCTTGACCTATTGTGAATGATATGATACGTAATGAGTTGCAATGTAATGTTATGCATGCATTTCGTATGTTATTTATACCATTTGCGAGTTTTGAAAATATTACTTATCGTCGAAAAATACTCGTTTGACGTCTTGACCATTCTTAAACTACTTTACAAGTATTTACGTCAAAATGTCATCCTACAATGGTTTTATAATGATTTATAGTGAAATTATCACTTTTCGTCGTAAAACAATGTCGTCGGAAATTTCATGAAATTGACGAAAATAGCTTTGAAAAACTAGTTGTAAAATGGTGTACGTCGATCGTTAGAGAATGAACTCGACGGTTTTGGAAAGTTTGTATCGAAATCTAGATGTTTCAGTTCAGGAGTTTTCGTCAAAAAGGTCTCGAACATAAAGATAATAGGGGTTAAATATGGTGATTTTAGTTACCGTAACACTTATCTCGTAAAAATAATATAGTTTTTCTAAAAAATATTAGTTACGCAAGTTTATGAAAACGTGTATATCTTAGTCGTTTCAAATCCGTTTTCTACGTATTATACGTCCTTAGCTTCGTATCAAAGTATACTAATATATTTTTGATAAGTCGAAATAATTTGTAAAGCTTAGGACTCGTTTTTGACTCGTACAAAACTAAAATAGGTTGCTGAAATTTCAGAAAATATATATTTCGTCGTCAAACTTGAAAAATTCATAACTTCTTCGTTATAACTCCGTTTTAATCCGTTCAAGCGGCCACGGATTCGTTTTAAAGTATATTTTCTAAATATCAAGGCCAAAAATTCGTGCCTACTGTCGGATTTTCCAGAAAAACAAAATAAGGACAGACCCTCTTATATACTTGTCGAAAATAGTTTTTATCGGACAAAACCTATTCTAATCCCTTCAAATCAACTCCAAAACTAATCTAATCCTACCATACACCTTCTTAGGGTGTCATGGGTTCCTAGACATCATCAAGACCAAAGTATACCAAGGGGATAATTATAGGATGACCATAATATATATATAATCTCTAAAATTATGTAAAAATGGTATAAATCACATATGTCTTGCATGTTGCTCCAAAAATGAAAAGATGAATATGAAATGATAAGGAAACATGAAAATGAAAGAAACATGCTTACAAGTGAATATGATGAGGTGCAAGTAACAAGGTTTAGCCTAAACACTCTTGGTTTTTATTTCAAAACCTAATAAAGAGTGTGATTCTAGATTGATAAAACACTTGAGCTAGCAAAATTTTTGATCCCTTGATAACACCATGGTAGAACCGGTTGTGAAGGAGAGAAGAAACAAAGAGAAAACTTATGTTAACTTGAAAATGAAATGAGTGAAAGAGATATGAGATTGAATGAAAGATTTTGAGTGTAAACTTATACAAATTGAGAATTTTTCAACCATTAAATGTCCACCCCTCCCCCTAGTCCGGTTTTTAGGGGAGGATGTCCACAAATATTATTTTTTTTTTTTTTTAAAGTATAAGTATGTATTTGTAAGAAAAGGTGTAAGTGAAATTGTATAGCTAAATGTAACTTGTAAAGTAAATGGTAGATTTTAGGTAAAAGAGATTTTTAATAGACCAAAGTAGAATGTAATGAGATCATAAAAATTATAAAAATACATTCCTTGTGAAAGTTGGGTGATAAAATAATTATCGTATGATTTTTAAGAAAAGTGTCGTAATAATTTAACTTTAACGATTAATGTACCAAATAAATTTGAAACACTAGGAAAACTAAAAATATAGTTTTTATAAACTAAATGTAAGTATAAAAATATATCGGGATCATTTTTGAAAGTAACGGATTAAATATTAAAAATAATAACTCACGCGATAATGTTTATTTAATATAAAAATTACGCGCTAAATGTGAAATGAAATGTCATGAATGAACTAATGAGATGCAAATGATGTCAATGAAATGTAGACTAATCTTAGTCCATATGAAATGTTCGTGATGTTATAATCATGAATTCGCCGCTAAACCTTCAAGGTTACGCGAATTTGGAACACGTAAACCAAGTTTACGATAAATGTTGAAATAGTGAAGCATAAATCGTTTCGAGAAATGACCTGAAAGTACGGGTTGTCACATTCGCCCATTCAAAAAGGAATTCAGTCCCTGAATTCAATCGTTGTTAGGTCTAACGGGTTTAGGGTTTGATGAGGCAAGCCTTCCCATTCTCGAGCAAACCCTCAAAAGACTTTTTGGTAACCGATTTTACTTAATCCCACAACTCATCAAACAAGAACTGTCATACGATTAGGCTAAATCGGTTTAGGTAACAACTTGTTTCTAGCTCGATCTTTGCAACTCATCAAACAAGAACTGTCACGCGGATCAAACTGGAAACAAGTGGTTTGAAGAAAATCTTATGAAAATTTGGCTCGACACGGACGGATTGCTTACTCATATGAGACTACTACTCCCTTCATTGCATGATTCTTCCTGAATTAGACATAGGTGATCAGGCTATGTATAATTTAGGAGTAACTATGCAATGCTTGGACTAATCGACTCATATGATGTTTGGTGTTGAGTCAACTGATGTTAAAATTGTTCTAGGGAATGACAGGGCATTCTCCATGTCAAAGTGATGTGAGTATGATGGGATGGGTATTTGAAGGCATCAATGTGACAATCGATTTGAAATGAAAGTAAATAACTCGAAAAAAATGTACGTATAAATCGCATGCAAAGTGAACATGCACTTATGATGAAATGATGAGATGCTATGATGATGTAGTTATAGTCTAGGGTCAATGATGCAACCTAGTTCTCTATAACCGAAGCTCTGATGCCAATCTGTCACACCCCCAAATTACCTGTTTTGCAGCGGAATGGAATTCCTGGGGATTGACTGTCATAGCATCACAATCACAGTTATATTGAACGACCTAAAGTGTCGTTTGGAAAATACATCGTTTGATTTAATAAAACAATCAGAGTTTACAAAGAGAGGTCCCAATTGAAAATCATCTTGTGCGGAAATAAGTTTGTTACAATTCAAACGATGTTTTTAAAGTACGTAAAACCCAAGTGAGACGCGTCGTCACCACGACTCCATGATGTGTCCAAATGCATGCCATGAAGTGAATGCCTTAGATACCTGAGATAAAACATGCTAAAAGTGTCAACACAAAGGTTGAGTGAGTTCATAGAGTTTGAGTTGAAATGTAAAGCCTTTAAAAATCGTTTATGCAGCAAAGGCATTGTGAATCCACTCAGTTCCAAGTTCCGCCCATACAAAACTTGCAACCTGTGTGTTCACAACCCACTGCCGAAATGTGTATAGTTTATGTTCAAGCCCACATCGTCAAATGAATTCACAATAGTACCTAACTCGACGTAGAACAATAGCACATAATCAATAGTACTTAACTCGACGTAGAACAATAGCACATAATCAATAGTACTTAACTCGACGTAGAACAATAGCACGCAAACAAGAACAATTGATATAGTATAACCTTTGATTTAGAAACAATGGTAATCATGGTAGCATTTAGCCTTTAAAATCTAAAGTACTTATGAAAAATAGTTAAGCATGTATCTCCCCCAAAAACAGTACAAAATAATTGAAAGTGGGGCTATGAAAACTCACGGTAATTCATATAAGTTAAAGTACTTGTGAAAAATAATTGAGCATGTATCTCCCCCAAAACAGTTATGAAAACAAGTAAAAGCAGGGGCCATGAAACTCACTTGGTGGAATGATTGCGAAGACAAAAGTGAGTACACCGAGATGTAGTGTGATACGTAAATCTTGACCTATTGTGAATGATATGATACGTAATGAGTTGCAATGTAATGTTATGCATGCATTTCGTATGTTATTTATACCATTTGCGAGTTTTGAAAATATTACTTATCGTCGAAAAATACTCGTTTGACGTCTTGACCATTCTTAAACTACTTTACAAGTATTTACGTCAAAATGTCATCCTACAATGGTTTTATAATGATTTATAGTGAAATTATCACTTTTCGTCGTAAAACAATGTCGTCGGAAATTTCATGAAATTGACAAAAATAGCTTTGAAAAACTAGTTGTAAAATGGTGTACGTCGAACGTTAGGAAACGAACTCAACGGTTTTGGAAAGTTTGTATCGAAATCTAGATGTTTCAGTTCAGGAGTTTTCGTCATAGAGGTCTCGAACATAAAGATAATAGGGGTTAAATATGGTGATTTTAGTTACCGTAACACTTATCTCGTAAAAATAATATAGTTTTGCTAAAAATATTAGTTACGGCAAGTTTATGAAAACGTGTATATCTTAGTCGTTTCAAATCCGTTTTCTACGTATTATACGTCCTTAGCTTCGTATCAAAGTATACTAATATATTTTTGATAAGTCGAAATAATTTGTAAAGCTTAGGACTCGTTTTTGACTCGTACAAAACTAAAATAGGTTGCTGAAATTTCAGAAAATATATATTTCGTCGTCAAACTTGAAAAATTCATAACTTCTTCGTTATAACTCCGTTTTAATCCGTTCAAGCGGCCACGGATTCGTTTTAAAGTATATTTTCTAAATATCTAGGCCAAAATTCGTGCCTACTGTCGGATTTTCCAGAAAAACAAAATAAGGACAGACCCTCTTATATACTTGTCGAAAATAGTTTTTATCGGACAAAACCTATTCTAATCCCTTCAAATCAACTCCAAAACTAATCTAATCCTACCATACACCTTCTTAGGGTGTCATGGGTTCCTAGACATCATCAAGACCAAAGTATACCAAGGGGATAATTATAGGATGACCATAATATATATATAATCTCTAAAATTATGTAAAAATGGTATAAATCACATATGTCTTGCATGTTGCTCCAAAAATGAAAAGATTCATATGAAATGAAAAGGAAACATGAAAAATGAAAGAAACATGCTTACAAGTGAATATGATGAGGTGCAAGTAACAAGGTTTAGCCTAAACACTCTTGGTTTTTATTTCAAAACCTAATAAAGAGTGTGATTCTAGATTGATAAAACACTTGAGCTAGCAAAATTTTTGATCCCTTGATAACACCATGGTAGAACCGGTTGTGAAGGAGAGAAGAAACAAAGAGAAAACTTATGTTAACTTGAAAATGAAATGAGTGAAAGAGATATGAGATTGAATGAAAGATTTTGAGTGTAAACTTATACAAATTGAAAATTTTTCAACCATTAAATGTCCACCCCTCCCCCTAGTCCGGTTTTTAGGGGAGGATGTCCACAAATATTATTTTTTTTTTTTTTTTAAAGTATAAGTATGTATTTGTAAGAAAAGGTGTAAGTGAAATTGTATAGCTAAATGTAACTTGTAAAGTAAATGGTAGATTTTAGGTAAAAGAGATTTTTAATAGACCAAAGTAGAATGTAATGAGATCATAAAAATTATAAAAATACATTCCTTGTGAAAGTTGGGTGATAAAATAATTATCGTATAGTTTTTAAGAAAAACGTCGTAATAATTTAACTTTAACGATTAATGTACCAAATAAATTTGAAACACTAGGAAAACTAAAAATATAGTTTTTATAAATTAAAAGTAAGTATAAAATATATCGGGATCATTTTTGAAAGTAACGGATTAAATATTAAAAATAATAACTCACGCGATAACGTTTATTTAATATAAAAATTACGCGCTAAATGTGAAATGAAATGTCATGAATGAACTAATGAGATGCAAATGATGTCAATGAAATGTAGACTAATCTTAGTCCATATGAAATGTTCGTGATGATATGATCATGAATTCGCCGCTAAACCTTTAAGGTTACGCGAATTTGGAACACGTAAACCAAGTTTACGATAAATGTTGAAATAGTGAAGCATAAATCGTTTCGAGAAATGACCTGAAAGTACGGGTTGTCACATTCGCCCATCCAAAAAGGAATTCATTCCCTGAATTCAATCGTTGTTAGGTCTAACGGGTTTAGGGTTTGATGAGGCAAGCCTTCCCATTCTCGAGCAAAACCCTCAAAAGACCTTTTGGTAACCGATTTTTACTTAATCCCACAACTCATCAAACAAGAACTGTCATACGATTAGGCTAAATCGGTTTAGGTAACAACTTGTTTCTAGCTCGATCTTTGCAACTCATCAAACAAGAACTGTCACGCGGATCAAACTGGAAACAAGTGGTTTGAAGAAAATCTTTTGAAAATTTGGCTCGATTACGGAATTGCTTACTCATATGAGACTACTACTCCCTTCATTGCATGATTCTTCCTGAATTAGACATAGGTGATCAGGCTATGTATAATTTAGGAGTAACTATGCAATGCTTGGACTAATCGACTCATATGATGTTTGGTGTTGAGTCAACTGATGTTAAAATTGTGCTAGGGAATGACAGGGCATTCTCCATGTCAAAGTGATGTGAGTATGATGGGATGGGTATTTGAAGGCATCAATGTGACAATCGATTTGAAATGAAAGTAAATAACTCGAAAAAAATGTACGTATAAATCGCATGCAAAGTGAACATGCACTTATGATGAAATGATGAGATGCTATGATGATGTAGTTATAGTCTAGGGTCAATGATGCAACCTAGTTTTCTATAACCGAAGCTCGATGCCAATCATGTCACACCCCAAATTACCTGTTTTGCGGAATGGAATTCCGGGATTGACTGTCATAGCATCACAATCACAGTTATATTGAACGACCTAAAGTGTCGTTTGGAAAATACATCGTTTGATTTAATAAAACAATCAGAGTTTACAAAGAGAGGTCCCAATTGAAAATCATCTTGTGCGGAAATAAGTTTGTTACAATTCAAACGATGTTTTTAAAGTACGTAAAACCCAAGTGAGGCGCGTCGTCACCACGACTCCATGATGTGTCCAAATGCATGCCATGAAGTGAATGCCTTAGATACCCGAGATAAAACATGCTAAAAGTGTCAACACAAAGGTTGAGTGAGTTCATAGAGTTTGAGTTGAAATGTAAAGCCTTTAAAAATCGTTTATGCAGCAAAGGCATTGTGAATCCACTCGGTTCCAAGTTCCGCCCATACAAAACTTGCAACCTGTGTGTTCACAACCCACTGCCAGAATGTGTATAGTTTATGTTCAAGCCCACATCGTCAAATGAATTCACAATAGTACCTAACTCGACGTAGAACAATAGCACATAATCAATAGTACTTAACTCGACGTAGAACAATAGCACATAATCAATAGTACTTAACTCGACGTAGAACAATAGCACATAATCAATAGTACTTAACTCGACGTAGAACAATAGCACGCAAACAAGAACAATTGATATAGTATAACCTTTGATTTAGAAACAATGGTAATCATGGTAGCATTTAGCCTTTAAAATCTAAAGTACTTATGAAAAATAGTTAAGCATGTATCTCCCCCAAAACAGTACAAAATAATTGAAAGTGGGGCTATGAAAACTCACGGTAATTCATATAAGTTAAAGTACTTGTGAAAAATAATTGAGCATGTATCTCCCCCAAAACAGTTATGAAAACAAGTAAAAGCAGGGGCTATGAAACTCACTTGGTGGAATGATGCGAAGACAAAAGTGAGTACACCGAGATGTAGTGTGATACGTAAATCTTGACCTATTGTGAATGATATGATACGTAATGAGTTGCAATGTAATGTTATGCATGCATTTCGTATGTTATTTATACCATTTGCGAGTTTTGAAAATATTACTTATCGTCGAAAAATACTCGTTTGACGTCTTGACCATTCTTAAACTACTTTACAAGTATTTACGTCAAAATGTCATCCTACAATGGTTTTATAATGATTTATAGTGAAATTATCACTTTTCGTCGTAAAACAATGTCGTCGGAAATTTCATGAAATTGACGAAAATAGCTTTGAAAAACTAGTTGTAAAATGGTGTACGTCGATCGTTAGAGAACGAACTCGACGGTTTTGGAAAGTTTGTATCGAAATCTAGATGTTTCAGTTCAGGAGTTTTCGTCAAAGAGGTCTCGAACATAAAGATAATAGGGTTAAATATGGTGATTTTAGTTACCGTAACACTTATCTCGTAAAAATAATATAGTTTTTCTAAAAATATTAGTTACGGCAAGTTTATGAAAACGTGTATATCTTAGTCGTTTCAAATCCGTTTTCTACGTAATATACGTCCTTAGCTTCGTATCAAAGTATACTAATATAGTTTTGATAAGTCGAAATAATTTGTAAAGCTTAGGACTCGTTTTTGACTCGTACAAAACTAAAATAGGTTGCTGAAATTTCAGAAAATATATATTTCGTCGTCAAACTTGAAAAATTCATAACTTCTTCGTTATAACTCCGTTTTAATCCGTTCAAGCGGCCACGGATTCGTTTTAAAGTATATTTTCTAAATATCAAGGCCAAAAATTCGTGCCTACTGTCGGATTTTCCAGAAAAACAAAATAAGGACAGACCCTCTTATATACTTGTCGAAAATAGTTTTTATCGGACAAAACCTATTCTAATCCCTTCAAATCAACTCCAAAACTAATCTAATCCTACCATACACCTTCTTAGGGTGTCATGGGTTCCTAGACATCATCAAGACCAAAGTATACCAAGGGGATAATTATAAGATGACCATAATATATATATAATCTCTAAAATTATGTAAAAATGGTATAAATCACATATGTCTTGCATGTTGCTCCAAAAATGAAAAGATTCATATGAAATGAAAAGGAAACATGAAAAATGAAAGAAACATGCTTACAAGTGAATATGATGAGGTGCAAGTAACAAGGTTTAGCCTAAACACTCTTGGTTTTTATTTCAAAACCTAATAAAGAGTGTGATTCTAGATTGATAAAACACTTGAGCTAGCAAAATTTTTGATCCCTTGATAACACCATGGTAGAACCGGTTGTGAAGGAGAGAAGAAACAAAGAGAAAACTTATGTTAAATTGAAAATGAAATGAGTGAAAGAGATATGAGATTGAATGAAAGATTTTGAGTGTAAACTTATACAAATTGAGAATTTTTCAACCATTAAATGTCCACCCCTCCCCCTAGTCCGGTTTTTAGGGGAGGATGTCCACAAATATTATTTATTTATTTTTTTTTTTAAAGTATAAGTATGTATTTGTAAGAAAAGGTGTAAGTGAAATTGTATAGCTAAATGTAACTTGTAAAGTAAATGGTAGATTTTAGGTAAAAGAGATTTTTAATAGACCAAAGTAGAATGTAATAAGATCATAAAAATTATAAAAATACATTCCTTGTGAAAGTTGGGTGATAAAATAATTATCGTATGATTTTTAAGAAAAGTGTCGTAATAATTTAACTTTAACGATTAATGTACCAAATAAATTTGAAACACTAGGAAAACTAAAAATATAGTTTTTATAAACTAAATGTAAGTATAAAAATATATCGGGATCATTTTTGAAAGTAACGGATTAAATATTAAAAATAATAACTCACGCGATAATGTTTATTTAATATAAAAATTACGCGCTAAATGTGAAATGAAATGTCATGAATGAACTAATGAGATGCAAATGATGTCAATGAAATGTAGACTAATCTTAGTCCATATGAAATGTTCGTGATGTTATGATCATGAATTCGCCGCTAAACCTTCAAGGTTACGCGAATTTGGAACACGTAAACCAAGTTTACGATAAATGTTGAAATAGTGAAGCATAAATTGTTTCGAGAAATGACCTGAAAGTACGGGTTGTCACAATTAACCCTAATGAAACCCGGGGCAATATATAAACACAAAAGGAACAATCCAGCCCTCCAAGTTCTTTTATTCACACATTAGCCACAAACTTCCAAATTTCAGCAAAGACCTTCAAGAATGCCAAGATTCCAAAGAAGCCCCTGAGATAAACTAAACACATAATAAGCACAATTACAAGAAGTAATAATCAGATTAAAGGCCATATTTCTACATCCCTCTTTAATCAGATTATTGAACAAGTCAAACATGCCAAGTTTTTCAGAAAAGGATTTAAAGATATGAACCAGCTTGGTAAAATTGTTTGCAATTTGATCAATGGACCCAATTTTTTGAGTTTTATTGTTTCTAATTGCATTTTTTTCTCTGATGAAATGGAAATCTATTTCAAAGTGTTTGGACCTCGTGTGGAAAACAAAGTTATTAGCTAGTTGAAGAGCAGACTTGTTAAAGATTCTATTCTTGATGGTAATTTGGGTGTGGCCCTGGTATACTAAGTACCCTTCCCTTGGAATGATTAATGTTCCAACTCTTTACCAGGATTTGTTAGATCGGTTGGTATGGAAGACCCATGATGATGTTTTTAAAGACTTTTTGGTGGGTATTGTATGTGATTGTATCCGGCCTAGAGGCGGTGTTGTTGATTGGTTCGACTTGGTTAGGTTCTCTCATCGTATTCCTCGTCATGCTATCAATCTTTGGCTAGTGATTAAGAGGAAATTGAAGACTCAAGATAACTTTGAGACAATGGGATGTTAGTAGCAATACTAAGTTAAACATGTTTCAGTGTCCTTTGTATAACACTCAACCGGGTTCCAATGACCATTTGTTCTTTCAATGTCATTTTTCTATGCAGGTTTGGGGTAACACCCCCAAAATTTGTACAATGGAAGCATACGGGGTGCTACTCAATTGGTATTCACAACACAAGGCAACAAGGAATGGAGTACACACTCCGTTTAAATTTCATTAATCATTAAAGAGTTTTACATTCAATGTCAAGTGCGGAAATTTTCAGCCCATATATTTTAGTTATCCCATAAAATAAGTCATATTTTGTGTAAAAATGCTTCAGTTGATAGTCTATGACCCTTGCCTTGCCATTACCTTGCCTGCAGATTAAACACATGAGAAAAATATGTTAAAAGTCATTAAAAAGCTGGTGAGTTCATAGATTTAAATATTCAAACAGTGTTGGACCAATATTATAATCATTTCAAAACAGTTGTAGAGCATATTACGCTAGCACTAAGTTTATACAACCAAAGCTTAACCATAGTGTGCATGTTCTATGAGCATGTAAAATAAAGGCCTTGCAAGTGTCGAAATCCCCAAACACTTGAATCTTGACTTGATATACGTCTGGTTGCCTATCCGGTTAACCTGAATGGGGGAAGTCACCTCCAATAGATCTATTTATAGCATTCGCGCTTCCCAGCAGGGATTAACGGTTCATGAGTTCGGCCAAAAAGAGGATTTAAGTGCTTAGGCTACTCTATGTAACAGTTTAAATAAACATAAATTTTCAGTTGGTCCATAAAAGTGTTTTGCATGTTTATCACTGATTCGTGTAGGTTTAGGGTAGTGTGTATGGAGAAAATAGTATAATAATATCCATATCAAAATAAACACGAGAATCGAATTGAAATCCTCTTAAGAAAAAGGTTAGTCAATCAAATCCCGTGAGTGAGATATGTGATACCTGATAAGGATATTCGAGTTGTTTCCCAACGAGGTGTGAATGAGCAACGCCGTTTTAGGTTCGTTATTAAAATGCTCGATTTTTCGGGTTTTTGATTTTTGATTACGTTTTAAGTTCAAATTAATCAATTAAAAGGTACTTAAAGCACGTAAATAACAATTAAATCAAACTAAAGAAAGTAAACTAAGGAAAGTTACCTAAATCTACCCTAAATGCAATTTTAAAATAAAAACGCAAATTACGACAATTTCTAATTCCTAACATAAACCAAAATGTAATCTTAATTATTTTAACTCCTAAAAGTGAACTAATAATTTTCTACAGCTAAAAATGTGATTTAAAAATTATCTAAAATTTAAAACTTTTTTTTTTGTTTTTCTTGATTTTATTTGAATTAAAAACTATTTTTGTATTTTTAAAATGGATTTAAAAAGCTAGAAAATATGAAAATTGACAAGAAAATTATCGAACTATTTTTCAAAAATCTAAATTAGCTAAAAACAATTTTCAAAACTGAAATTATATTTTTCTAACTTTTTCACAATTTATTATGAATTTAAAACTGATTTAAACTAATTAAATGTCTAGAAAATACTATTTTAACTAGGAAAAATCTGGAAAAATACTTTTTATGAATTTTAGATTTTTCTAAATCTAAGAAAATTAATTTTTTTTAACCTTTTCTGATTTATTTCAATTAAAAACTATTAAAAAGTTTTAAAAACTAATTTTAATTGCAGAAAAATAGTAAATGGCTATGAAAAATTATGAAAAATTGCAGATAAGTTCTAAATTCTACTGAGAAGCTATAAAAATTATCAAACATAACTAGTGATCACAGATTAAGCTACTTGAATGCAAACTAATGTGAAAAGCTATGTGTAAATAAGCTAAAAGCTGAATTAAGCTACCAGAAGCTACACTAAGGTCAAATAAGCTAAAATTAACCTAAAGTATACTTAATGAAACTATTAAAGATCAAACAAACACAGATTATAAGCTAAAAATACAAATCTAATTCCTATCAACAATAAACCAAACAGCCTCTAACTCTCCTATTTGCAGCTGTTCTACACACCTGAAAATAAGCACTTATGAAAAATCAAAAGTTGGAACCTCTAACCAACCTGGAAAAGAGCTAAATTACCAAGTATGAGCTTATGAGGTCCTGTTTTGAGCTTGCTAGAAGCTCTTGAAAAAGCTCTGACATAATGTTGATTCTGTGCACAGGGTAATTTTTGGAAAATTGACCAAGTTTAAGCTCAAATTAAGCTGTTTTAGAAAATTTGTAAAAATAATCCAAAATTACCTACTTAAACACAACCAACCAAAGTTACAAAATCCAGAAGTACAGCTTTATTGGACTAAAATTGAGTGAATTAAAAATACAAAAGTGGAGGCTGTTTGAACTTGAAATGGATTTTGACTATTTTTGAAAACTTTGTAATTTGACTTATGCGAACTTTAATCCTACAAAACAGATTATAATTTATGTATTATGATGAAATAAGACCTAATTATGCTATCCTATATAATTCTAAGCCTAAATACTAACCTATGCAACTTCTAATTTAACTGATGTAGAATTAAAATTAAGATAAAGCTATTTTTTACTATTTGATGAATGCAAGTGACATTTTCCTATCTAAATGACTTTAATAAACCTAAATGAGACTATCTCTAGTGTGATTAACTCCTGTCCTATCCTCTAATTCAGATTCAGTGGTTGATCCAAACAACCCTTAAGAGACTGTTATGCAAATTATGATCACTAATCCAATAATCTATGCTTCACCAATCCTCAACACAGATTCTAATGATCAAATTATAGCTAAATGCAGAGATAATGACAACCAAAATACACTTAAACCAATAACTCCAAGTTTTGACAGATGAGATCAGAAATGTATGCAGATATCAGATTTAAGCTACAAAATGATCTAATCTACCAAAATAAGCTACAAGATGATTCAAATAAGCTATTCTAATAATATTAAGCTAATTTCACTAGATCTACCACAATGTAAGAGTAACTTGCAATTTTAAACTACAAATGAAGAAATCTTACTTTAGACCCTAGCTGAACAAGGGCTCCAACTTAATGGCAGCTACAAGCTCCAGCTTATTCAGAGAATAAGTTGGTAAAAGTCCATCTGGCCAATCCATTTAGACCACTTCCATGCTTTCACCATTATGCAAAGGTATTTTGTGATTTTTGACTGATTTGTGATGAAGAATGTGTAAAACTGATTTTGAAACTAGATCAAGCATACAATAAGCTATAATTAGCTTATATAAGCTTATACAAACAGAAAATAAAGCTTAATGAAGCTTTGAAACTGATTTGAACATATTTTTTATTTTTTAAAGGTTTTTTTATATATTTTTTTATGAGTTTTGATTTGAAAGTGGAAATAAGCTGAAATAAGGTTTGTTGAGCTTTAGTAACTCAAATGAAAGCTAATTAAACAATTAAGAAAGAATAAAACAGAGATTAAAGCTTATGAAGAATCTGATCATAAAAGTTCACTTTCATTAACTAAGAAAAGCTGAATACAGATTTAGAAAATGGAAATACAACACTGATTAAAGCTTGAAAACATAATAAGAACAGAATTACACTACTAAACACCTACTAAATTCTACATGAATTGTGAGTGAAATCTAAGGGCTATATATAGCTGAGCTTAGGCCTTGGAAGCTTCAGGAAGGGATCAATTTGTGTTTCTTTTGACGATTCTCCACCTTTGATCAACATCCCATCATCACTCAAATCATCTTAGCCTTTGATCAGCATTGATGACATCTCTACAGCCAATCAGAGCTCACCTTGGCACACGGATTGCCAAGGTGGCATTCCACTTGTCAGAATTTGTTAGTTGATTAGACTGAAATACCCTTAATTGCTGTAATTGTGTACGGGTGAATTTTAGGGTTCTAGTTATCTTGGTAAATTGGGGGAAAATTAGGCGCGTAGGGATTTTTGGGTATTTTTTATTTCATTTGACTTGGGTTGACCGAAGGGTAAATGGGAGGGGTCAAAGGTTTATTTGATGGGTTCATGTGATGAGAAAGGTTCAAAGGGTTTTAATGTGTTGACTGGTCAGAATTGGTAAAAGGGTTTAAAGAGATTTTTAACCTTTTGTTTTATTTAAGGATAAAAGTGAAAGGTTCTTTATTTAAAAGGGTATATAGTGTAAATTAGGGAAAGTGAAAGGGTAATTAAGGGTACTTGGGTAAAAATGGACACAAGGGTGTATTTTGCCAATATGGGAAAGATGAGGGACCATTCTTGTTATTTCTAAAACTTCAAGGGTAGATTCTGCCAATCTTTGCAACTTGAGGGACTAAATCCGTAATTTCTTCAAAGTTAATCCAAACTTTCAAAAATCATCCTTTGAGCATCCAAAACTTC
This sequence comes from Chrysanthemum makinoi, assembly GCA_910596185.1. NCBI lineage: Eukaryota > Viridiplantae > Streptophyta > Magnoliopsida > Asterales > Asteraceae > Chrysanthemum > Chrysanthemum makinoi. The sequence goes on from OU343219.1 coordinate 127,045,979, forward strand.
AAATTCACTCAATTATGATTTCCCGGCTTCAGCTTTTGCACTCTCGTCTTTCTTGTGCTCGGTTTTTGTCTGATTTGTCTTTCTTTTGTGTGTTTTGCCATATCCGTACCTGCACATGCACAACCTCAAGAAACCAACAAATATTAGGCATAAACGGCTCTTTTCTGGTTATTTTGGGTCTATTTTGGTAAAGAAATGGTATGTGTTTTTGCACATACCAAAATACCTCAAACTAGAAGATTGCCGTGTCCTCACGCAATGTCATCAACTCACGCTTCTAAAACTAAGGATTTCAACCTCTTTCTACTAAACCTATGAAAAGTAGCAAAGATTCCTCAAAAGAGATTAAGAAACCCTTAATTCTAATAACACCCCGTTTACTTTTATTTCACATATATAGATATTACGATTAAGCACATTCCAATTATGAGTGACGGTTTGTTGAACTTTCATGTCAATCAATAACTCCAACATTTTTCAAAAGACATTTTTAGGATCACTGATTTCGATGCCAAACCGTCAAGTTATCTCACACAAGCTAGCCACTTGTGAATGACTAACCGTAAGAAACTTAAAACAGTTCGGACAAACCAATAATAGATGAGAAGTGTGTAGTATGTTGGGTAACTCAAACGTGTTAGGTTTGAGCACCGAGATCGTTCCGAACGAGGGTTGAATGGAATTTCCAACTCACGTCGCGATTATCGGGATTTGAATAAGAGAAGGGGATAAAATGATGTTATCTAAACTACGGGGCAAGGGAAGCATAAAAGGGAAATTACACTACGGGAAAACCTAAGAATTAAGGCAAACTACGCAAATCTATACTAAAACGCAAATACGGGATTAAAACGAAACGCGAACAAAATGCAACTACATCTATTCTAAATCCTAAAAATAACCTAAAATTACTTTTACTCTAAAAATGATATAAGAAAACTATTTAAGAATTAGAACTAATTTTTAGGATTTTTCTGGATTTATTTAGAAATAAAAACTAATTTTTAACTATTAAAACTAAATTAAAAAACTAGAAATTATGAAATTCAAAGGGAAAAATGTGAAACTATTTTTATAAAATCTAAAATATCCTAAGAGAATTTTCAAAACTATTTTTTTATTTTTCTGATTATTTTTCTATTTTCTACAAATTTAAATCTATTTAAACCTAATTTAAATTGTGAAAAATAACAAATAAAAGGGGAAAAATAAGGAAAAATATTTTTTATGCTTTTTATATTTTTCTTAAACTGGGAAAATTGAAAAATTATTTTTTGGAACTTTTTCTGAATTAATTGCAATTAAAGCTATTTAAAAAGGATTAAAAACTATTTTTAATTAAGAAAAATAGTAAACAGTTACTGAAAATTATGAAAAACTCAGGAAAATTCTAAAATATTATTCTAAAGCTATGAAAAATAGAAAAACATGGGCTTATGTGAGGGAATTAAAGGCTGCAGTGTAACTGATGGGGAAATAAGCACTTTTAAATAAGCAAACAAGCACTAGAATGAACCAACTGAAAACAGAAGCAAAATTATACTATAACTACTCTAAAGCAACCATTTGCAACTACTCCTAACACCTAATAAGCAGATCACCAAGGATTTAAGCTAAATGTTACTTAAGCAAATGAGCTAATGACCCTACTGTTTTGAGCTTATGCACAGGCTTATTAATAAGCTCAAAGGGAAAACCAAAAGTGAGGTTCTCAAGACAACCAACTAGAGATCATTTGTCCAAAATTTCAGCTCATAAGGACTAGTAATGAAGAAGTTATAAATCAAATATTAATGGCTATTTGGGGCAGTGTAAGCTAATGTGCAAAGAAAACAAAGGGAGCAGAAAGTTGCAGGCCAAAAATAAGCTATTGTATAAGCTCTAATAAGCTAACTGAGGCAACATACATCTAACCTAGTCTATAAACTGCACTAGTGAATCAAAACTCAGGCAATAACATCATGAATGAGAGCAAAATCTCATGGAAAGAACTTATCTAAACTGATGGTGCAGGACAGGTAACTGGATACATTCAAGCACAAAATTAACCAATCCAAGCTACTTCAAATGGCCAAACAAACTGAGATTATGCAAACTAGGGTGTATTGACAACACCAAAATCCAATCTAAGCAAACTATGAGTCACTTTAAGAGCTTAAAACTGATTGTTAAACATGACTCATTTGACAGCAAAGAGAAATTAAGACAGATTTAGCTAAAACTTTTTAAGACTCAATATGAGATTTGTAACTTGAAATATTACTTGAGACAACTTTAAAACTAGTAACACTACTGAACTAGACTACATTCCATACATCTACATGGCTAAGAACCTAAGATTTAAGACTAAACCAAACGCTCCTTTAAAACTAACTAGAAGAAATTAAACCACTGAAATTATAAGGAAACTGATCTCAACTAATTTTACTAACTCAAATCACTTTAAAACTAACATTTAAACAAACTGGAAACAGAAATCACTAAAACTCTGGTTTTGACTTTCAAATTTGACCCACTTTAACTTTTGTTGACCACTCTCCAAAAACTTTTGAAATGAAATGCTGACAAACTAAATAAGCTTACATAAGCTTGTTAAAGCTTATGTGAGCTTGTTATAACAATAATTGAGCAATACTAACAACAACTTAAATTGAGACAGGATTCGAATTAAAAACAGAAACTTATATTAATGAAAGAGGTTTACAAGACTGAGATTAAAATGGATTTAACAACATGAAAACAATTAAAAATGACAGTAAATAAAAGATCAAAATTTCTCTAAATACATGAGAAATTGGATAGATTTCAATGTGAGCCAAGAGGTCTTTATATAGCCTTGAATCAGCTTTGGATGCTTGATTGGAAGAACCTAGAAGCAATCTTGAGCCACACAAATCCTCTGAGTCATAAGCACCAATCAGAGAGCTCCATTTCACCATGTGAGGTGTTGCAGCCAATGGGAGAGCTTCATTTGTCCACGTAGGCAGCCTATCTGACAAGTCAGAGGTATCTAGAAGCTTGGATAGATTCTAGTACGAGGTTTGGTGTTTGGGATGGGTACTTGGTGGTAAAAGGGTGTGTTTGGGAGGAAGACAGGGGAAGGGGCGCGTTTGGTTTATTTTATTATTAATCAAAATTGGCCGGGTCATGGGTTGTGTAGTATACCGGGTTGGATATTTGGGTTTGATAATATAAAATGGTGGCCGGGTAAGGTGTTTGGGCCAGGCAGAGTTGGGCCGTGGGTTATGTAATGGATTAGGATAATTTGGACAAGGATTTAATATTGGATCCATTAGCAATCATAGGGACTAAACTTGTAAAAGCTGAAAATCCAGGGACCAAACATGTAATTCTGAAAGTATCTTCCAAGGACTGATTTTGTCAATCTTCAAATAAACCAAGGGCCAATTTGCAATTTTTGAATCTTCAAGGGCCACTTTTGCCAATTGCTCAAACTTGAGGGGCCAGTTTTGCCAATTCTTCAAACTTGGGTAAATCTTCCAAAAATCATCCTCGGAGAATAAAATCTTCATAAATGCACAATTTTGCTCTTCCGGCTCGGCTTAAGCTCTCTTAATCTCTCGTGCTCGGATTTATGTCTGATTTGGCTCCTTTTTGCGTGTTTTTTACATATCCGTACCTGCACAAGCACAAACTCAAGAAAACCACAAATATTAGCAATAAACGGCTCTTTCTTGGTTATTTTGGGTCTATTTTGATATAGAAAAGGTATGTGTTTTAGCACATACCAAAATACCCCAGACGAGACCATTGTCGTGTCCCACGCAATGCAATCAACTCACGCTTCTAAAACCAAGGATTTCAATCTCTTTCTAATAAACCTATGAAGAAGTAGCAAAGATTCCTCAAAAGAGATTAAGAAAGCCTTAATTCTAAAAACGCCCCGTTTACCTTTTAATTCACATGTATAGATATTACGGTTAAGCACATTCCGATTATTAATGACGGTTTGTTGAACTTTCATGTCGATCAATAACTCCAACATTTTTCAAACGACACGTTAGGATCATGGAATAAGAAACACAACACAGCGTGAAGTGACCATACGGATAGAATACATCGTCCCTGATTTTTCACAAGTCCCAAACTAAGCGTAAAATCGAAATCATTGTTAAATATGATTCTAGATGCTAACACTACCCATGGAAGTTACTTGTGTAAATACCTTTTGTTCCCATTTTCCTATTTTCCTCTAGATTTTTTTATTTTTGTGAGAAATGAATTTCTTCAAATTTCTCGTTTCGATAATTTTTATTCCGATAAAGATACAAAGCTAAGTCGATAATTAGTTGTCCGCCTTCTCTCAAGAACCATTGTTCCAAAAATGAGGTCCACATCAAGGAATTTTTATTCATTTATACTTTTGACTTTTTTCATTTTTCAATTTTTTTTTTTTTTTTTTTTTTTTTTTTTGCACTTATACTTTTACTTATATGAGCTGTGAAACACAGAGCTTCACGGGGTAATTCCAAGACTATAGGCTTCATGAAATGAGGATCCCGGCTGGCTAGGCTAAGACCTCACTCAATCCCGGCTAAAGATCCAAGGGTCCGATCTCGACACCGCAGCTCACAACTTTACTTATTACTTTCTCACTTATTACTGATTTCTTATTCATTACGGATCCTTGATGTGTACCCAATTTTTAAAACAAAGATTCTTTTAAGAAGATAAAGAACTAACTATCGCCAAAAACTCGACATCTCTAATTATTATTAGACAGATATGGGGTGAAACAATTTTGTGGGAACAAAAAGCCATAAGTACCTTCGATGGGCTCTAAAGAGAACCAACTACTCCACGCTTAGCATCTAAACTCATAAGTAACTCTATCATTTCTCGATCTCTGCAAATTTAAAATCCCAAATAATGAGATCCGCGGATGCTTAGCCGATAATTTTTAGATTATCTATGGTTAAGGGAACAAGCTAGGGCTCAACACGCCCGGTCAAGTCAGAATTCTATTCCTACTCTCACAGCGGAAAGTCAACAAGGTGTCAAAACATAAATTAACTTAGCAAATGCTTTGTCTCATGAAATCAAGTTATGCATATTTAAAGTCATTCAGGGAAACTTGCAAATTCTTGGCCTTTTGAGCTAGAATTCGCATTTTATAGCTTCTTGTCTAAGAGACTAGCCAACTTTTTAATCAAAAAGACTTAACAAAAGCTTAAAATTTTTAAATTTTTCACATTTATAGCACAATTTTTTTCATTTTCTAAGGAAAACGGGGTTGCGAGAGTACACGACAAAAATAAGCAAGTGCGGTCAAATCAAATCGAAGATTACCCTACCCCAGACTAGAACGAAACATTGTCCTCAATGTTTAAAGCAAGGGTATCACGAAAATCTAAAAGCCGTTTATTAAGTATGCTCAAAGATAAACGTTAGTCGATAAGATTTGGATATCGGATTTCCATCAGCATCGATCATGAAACTCGAGTAGAGAAAATGACAAACTTCGAGCACGAGAGTCTTCATATCGGGAACATCCTAAACACAACATCACAAACAACCAAACACGAGAAATCGAAGAGGGTAACCCCTTCACGTCACTTATTAGAAAATAGAAAGAAGATAGAGATAAGCTTGGGGTGCCTCCCACGGCGCTCTGTTTTTCTTAAACGAGTCGCTAGCCCGACTCGTCCCCGAATTCATTTGTCCTTGGGGAAGAAAATGGTAGAGATACCAGGGTCAAAAACGGTGTCCTCATTCCTGAAAGAATGAGACTGGGTGGGTTGGGTGGAGAAGAAAATGGGTGGATAAGGTATATCATGAAAGAATGATCCATCATCCGGCGGTTTTGCGGGCGGACGAAGGGATGAAGGATCGATAAGAGAATACTCCAAAGAAGTCGGGAGCTCATGGTATAGAAAGGTTTTACTCAAAGGCTCATCAACGAAGGCATCCAAGAGAGGATCCTTATCTCGAATGACATTTTTAGCATAAAACTCATATATGTCGAATATCCCGGGGTTGAAAATCTTGTCTTCACATGTGTGCTCAACGGGATAAGTGAGGGTCGACTCAACAGAGGAAAGAGAATCATCATTAAGCAAGCTTTCAAGAAAAAGGACATCTTGATCAAAGTCGCACCCGTCACTCTCAATACTCGGCGGTATTGGATCATCAAGAAATAAGTCGATTTCTTCCATATCAGAATCATAAGGCGGATTATCAAGAATATCTTCGTCACCCACTTTAGTCAATTCATCAATCTCCATAATATCTTCAGTGTCGGATTCATCACGTTCTTCATCTTGCATAACTTCATATGACGGGAGAGAAAGGTCGGAAAACAGAGATGGGACAAGTGGTGTGCTCTGAGAGCTAGCAATATCCACCACTTCCGTTGTGGTCTCTGAATCGGACTCAAAATCTTTGTCAAAAAGAGGGTTAACTTCGCAAAAGGTATAGTCGTCTTTGAGTTCAAAAAGAGGATTTGAGAAAATCCCGGAAGTAACCTCGGAAATGTCAAGAGAATCACATAAAAGCGAATCACAGTCACTATCAGATACATCCTCGGACTCACTTGGGATTGGGTCAAGGCTCTCAACACTAGACGATTCCGTTTCCGGAATAGTGCTAAAAGGCTCGTCCCCCATTATGAGAGAATCCTCGGGTTCAACAATTATCGAAGACATAGAATCATCGACCTCTTCCAAAATGTCACTTCTCTCAACCGGCGTGAGAGAAGGGGAAGGGTCAGAAATGAAAGGCTCCGAAACGGGAGTGGGTTCAGCCGACAAACTTTCATAATATTCTTTCATTTGGATGGAATCCTCATCATCATCATCAGTGTAAGTCTCGAGCCATCGGGCACGTCTTTCAAGTGCTTTCTCCTCAATCCGTATTTCTTCAAGACACTTTTCAATCTGAGCTGCTCGTTTTTCTTCTTCGAGTAATTCTAACATAGATCTTTCGTTTCGAGATGCTCGATCTTCGGCATGTTTATTAACAAATTCTTCGAGTATTTTAAGACATCTTTGAATTTCTGGAGAAATTATCGGAGGTTGTGGTTGAATCTCTTGGTATTGTGGAGATGGGTCATAAGAATAGTCATAAGGAACTTGCTCGTAAACAATTGGATTCTGCATTTGACATTCGGAATTAAAGTGCGGACCTCCACAATACTCACAACAGTATGATTGTTGTGACGAGTTTGGTGAAGTATATGGATAAGGTTCATAACCAAAGGTTGTATTGTTAAATTGGGCTTGACATTGAAAACCTTGGTGAGGACCTCCACAGTACTCACACGAGTATGACTTCGTCTCATGGTATGGGGATTGGTTAAGGAAATCGGTCGTTTCATTGTAGGGATGTTGGTCGTAGACAAACTCGTTTCCCGTATTCACAATGCTACAACCGGGACAATTCCCACCATTTTGAGGTCCCCCACACCATTGACAACCATAATGGTAAGACGAAGACATCGATAAGAATTATACGAATAAGATGGTAAAGAGATAAAGAATTGACGGTTCAGAGGGTAAAGAAGAATATTTTTGGGTTTTTGATAAAACAAACATAAAAAGAAAACAAATTATGAAAAGGAAAATCTTTATGGGTTTTTGAAAAAGATATATTTACAAAAACGACGGTAACTTCACTCGGGGAAGGATCTTCAAATTCACGCGATTCGAGACGGAATACGAAAACTCGCTACAAGCCCTCCCCGGCAGCGGCGCCAAAAATTGATTTCGATGCCAAACCGTCAAGTTATCTCACACAAGCTAGCCACTTGTGAATGACTAACCGTAAGAAACTTAAAACAGTTCGGACAAACCAATAATAGATGAGAAGTGTGTAGTATGTTGGGTAACTCAAACGTGTTAGGTTTGAGCACCGAGATCGTTCCGAACGAGGGTTGAATGGAATTTCCAACTCACGTCGCTATTATCGGGATTTGAATAAGAGAAGGGGATAAAATGATGTTATCTAAACTACGGGGCAAGGGAAGCATAAAAGGGAAATTACACTACGGGAAATCCTAAGAATTATGGCAAACTACGCAAATCTATACTAAAACGCAAATACGGGATTAAAACGAAACGCGAACAAAATGCAACTACATCTATTCTAAATCCTAAAAATAACCTAAAATTACTATTACTCTAAAAATGATATAAGAAAACTATTTAAGAATTAGAACTAATTTTTAGGATTTTTCTGGATTTATTTAGAATTAAAAACTAATTTTTAACTATTAAAACTAAATTAAAATACTATAAATTATGAAAATCAAAGGGAAAAATGTGAAACTATTTTTATAAAATCTAAAATATCCTAAGAGAATTTTCAAAACTATTTTTTTATTTTTCTGATTATTTTTCTATTTTCTACAAATTTAAATCTATTTAAACCTAATTTAAATTGCGAAAAATAACAAATAAAAGGGGAAAAATAAGGAAAAATATTTTTTATGCTTTTTATATTTTTCTTAAACTGGGAAAATTGAAAAATTATTTTTTGGAACTTTTTCTAAATTAATTGCAATTAAAGCTATTTAAAAAGGATTAAAAACTATTTTTAATTAAGAAAAATAGTAAACAGTTACTGAAAATTATGAAAAACTCAGGAAAATTCTAAAATATTATTCTAAAGCTATGAAAAATATAAAAACATGGGCTTATGTGAGGGAATTAAAGGCTGCAGTGTAACTGATGGGGAAATAAGCACTTTTAAATAAGCAAACAAGCACTAGAATGAACCAACTGAAAACAGAAGCAAAATTATACTATAACTACTCTAAAGCAACCATTTGCAACTACTCCTAACACCTAATAAGCAGATCACCAAGAATTTAAGCTAAATGTTACTTAAGCAAATGAGCTAATGACCCTACTGTTTTGAGCTTATGCACAGGCTTATTAATAAGCTCAAAGGGAAAACCAAAAGTGAGGTTCTTAAGACAACCAACTAGAGATCATTTGTCCAAAATTTCAGCTCATAAGGACTAGTAATGAAGAAGTTATAGATCAAATACTAAATGGCTATTTGGGGCAGTGTAAGCTGATGTGCAGCAAAACAGTGGAGCAGAACAGAAAGTTGCAGGCCAAAAATAAGCTATTGTATAAGCTCTAATAAGCTAACTGAGGCAACATACATCTAACCTAGTCTATAAACTGCACTAGTGAATCAAAACTCAGGCAATAACATCATGAATGAGAGCAAAATCTCATGGAAAGAACTTATCTGAACTGATGGTGCAGGGCAGGTAACTGGATACATTCAAGCACAAAATTAACCAATCCAAGCTACTTCAAATGGCCAAACAAACTGAGATTATGCAAACTAGGGTGTATTGAAAACACCAAAATCCAATCTAAGCAAACTATGAGTCACTTTAAGAGCTTGAAACTGATTGTTAAACATGACTCATTTGACAGAAAAGAGAAACTAAGACAGATTTAGCTAAAACTTTTTAAGACTCAAAATGAGATTTGTAACTTGAAATATTACTTGAGACAACTTTAAAACCAGTAACACTACTGAACTAGACTACATTCCATACATCTACATGGCTAAGAACCTAAGATTTAAGACTAAACCAAACGCTCCTTTAAAACTAACTAGAAGCAATTAAACCACTGAAATTATAAGGAAACTGATCTCAACTAATTTTACTAACTCAAATCACTTTAAAACTAACATTTAAACAAACTGGAAACAGAAATCACTAAAACTCTGGTTTTGACTTTCAAATTTGACCCACTTTAACTTTTGTTGACCACTCTCCAAAAACTTTTGAAATGAAATGCTGACAAACTAAATAAGCTTACATAAGCTTGTTAAAGCTTATGTGAGCTTGTTATAACAATAATTGAGCAATACTAACAACAACTTAAATTGAGACAGGATTCGAATTAAAAACAGAAACTTATATTAATGAAAGAGGTTTACAAGACTGAGATTAAAATGGATTTAACAACATGAAAACAATTAAAAATGACAGTAAATAAAAGATCAAAATTTCTCTAAATACATGAGAAATTGGATAGATTTCAATGTGAGCCAAGAGGTCTTTATATAGCCTTGAATCAGCTTTGGATGCTTGATTGGAAGAACCTAGAAGCAATCTTGAGCCACACAAATCCTCTGAGTCATAAGTACCAATCAGAGAGCTCCATTTCACCATGTGAGGTGTTGCAGCCAATGGGAGAGCTTCATTTGTCCACGTAGGCAGCCTATCTGACAAGTCAGAGGTATCTAGAAGCTTGGATAGATTCTAGTACGAGGTTTGGTGTTTGGGATGGGTACTTGGTGGTAAAAGGGTGTGTTTGGGAGGAAGACAGGGGAAGGGGCGCGTTTGGTTTATTTTATTATTAATCAAAATTGGCCGGGTCATGGGTTGTGTAGTATACCGGGTTGGATATTTGGGTTTGATAATATAAAATGGTGGCCGGGTAAGGTGTTTGGGCCAGGCAGAGTTGGGCCGTGGGTTATGTAATGGATTAGGATAATTTGGACAAGGATTTAATATTGGATCCATTAGCAACCATAGGGACTAAACTTGTAAAAGCTGAAAATCCAGGGACCAAACATGTAATTCTGAAAGTATCTTCCAAGGACTGATTTTGTCAATCTTGAAATAAACCAAGGGCCAATTTGCAATTTTTGAATCTTCAAGGGCCACTTTTGCCAATTGCTCAAACTTGAGGGGCCAGTTTTGCCAATTCTTCAAACTTGGGTAAATCTTCCAAAAATCATCCTCGGAGAATAAAATCTTCATAAATGCACAATTTTGCTCTTCCGGCTCGGCTTAAGCTCTCTTAATCTCTCGTGCTCGGATTTATGTCTGATTTGGCTCCTTTTTGCGTGTTTTTACATATCCGTACATGCACAAGCACAAACTCAAGAAAACCACAAATATTAGCAATAAACGGCTCTTTCTTGGTTATTTTGGGTCTATTTTGATATAGAAAAGGTATGTGTTTTAGCACATACCAAAATACCCCAGACGAAACCATTGTCGTGTCCTCACGCAATGCAATCAACTCACGCTTCTAAAACCAAGGATTTCAATCTCTTTCTAATAAACCTATGAAGAAGTAGCAAAGATTCCTCAAAAGAGATTAAGAAAGCCTTAATTCTAAAAACGCCCCGTTTACCTTTTAATTCACATGTATAGATATTACGGTTAAGCACATTCCGATTATTAATGACGGTTTGTTGAACTTTCATGTCGATCAATAACTCCAACATTTTTCAAACGACACGTTAGGATCACGGAGTAAGAAACACAACACAACGTGAAGTGACCATACGGATAGAATACATCGTCCCTGATTTTTCACAAGTCCCAAACTAAGCGTAAAATCGAAATCATTGTTAAATATGATTCTAGATGCTAACACTACCCATGGAAGTTACTTGTGTAAATACCTTTTGTTCCCATTTTCCTATTTTCCTCTAGATTTTTTTTATTTTTGTGAGAAATGAATTTCTTTAAATTTCTCGTTTCGATAATTTTTATTCCGATAAAGATACAAAGCTAAGTCGATAATTAGTTGTCCGCCTTCTCTCAAGAACCATTGTTCCAAAAATGAGGTCCACATCAAGGAATTTTTATTCATTTATACTTTTGACTTTTTTCATTTTTCAATTTTTTTTTTTTTTTTTTTTTTGCACTTATACTTTTACTTATATGAGCTGTGAACCACGGAGCTTCACGGGGTAATTCCAAGACTATAGGCTTCATGAAATGAGGATCCCGGCTGGCTAGGCTAAGACCTCACTCAATCCCGGCTAAAGATCCAAGGGTCCGATCTCGACACCGCAGCTCACAACTTTACTTATTACTTTATCACTTATTACTGATTTCTTATTCATTACGGATCCTTGATGTGTACCCAATTTTTAAAACAAAGATTCTTTTAAGAAGATAAAGAACTAACTATCGCCAAAAACTCGACATCTCTAATTATTATTAGACAGATATGGGGTGAAACAATTTTGTGGGAACAAAAAGCCATAAGTACCTTCGATGGGCTCTAAAGAGAACCAACTAATCCACGCTTAGCATCTAAACTCATAAGTAACTCTATCATTTCTCGATCTCTGCAAATTTAAAATCCCAAATAATGAGATCTGCGGATGCTTAGCCGATAATTTTTAGATTATCTATGGTTAAGGGAACAAGCTAGGGCTCAACACGCCCGGTCAAGTCAGAATTCTATTCCTACTCTCACCAGCGGAAAGTCAACAAGGTGTCAAAACATAAATTAACTTAGCAAATGCTTTGTCTCATGAAATCAAGTTATGCATATTTAAAGTCACTCAGGGAAACTTGCAAATTCTTGGCCTTTTGAGCTAGAATTCGCATTTTATAGCTTCTTGTCTAAGAGACTAGCCAACTTTTTAATCAAAAAGACTTAACAAAAGCTTAAAAATTTTTAAATTTTTCACATTTATAGCACAATTTTTTTTCATTTTCTAAGGAAAAACGGGGTTGCGAGAGTACACGACAAAAATAAGCAAGTGCGGTCAAATCAAATCGAAGATTACCCTACCCCAGACTAGAACGAAACATTGTCCTCAATGTTTAAAGCAAGGGTATCACGAAAATCTAAAAGCCGTTTATTAAGTATGCTCAAAGATAAACGTTAGTCGATAAGATTTCGGATATCGGATTTCCATCAGCATCGATCATGAAACTCGAGTAGCGAAAATGACAAACTTCGAGCACGAGAGTCTTCATATCGGGAACATCCTAAACACAACATCACAAACAACCAAACACGAGAAATCGAAGAGGGTAACCCCTTCACGTCACTTATTAGAAAATAGAAAGAAGATAGAGATAAGCATGGGGTGCCTCCCACGAAGCGCTACTGTTTTTCTTAAACGAGTCGCTAGCCTGACTCGTCCCCGAATTCATTTGTCCTTGGGGAAGAAAATGGTAGAGATACCAGGGTCAAAAACGGTGTCCTCATTCCCGAAAGAATGAGACTGGGTGGGTTGTGTGGAGAAGAAAATGGGTGGATAAGGTATATCATGAAAGAATGATCCATCATCCGGCGGTTTTGCGGGCGGACGAAGGGATGAAGGATCGATAAGAGAATACTCCAAAGAAGTCGGGAGCTCATGGTATAGAAAGGTTTTACTCAAAGGCTCATCAACGAAGGCATCCAAGAGAGGATCCTTATCTCGAATGACATTTTTAGCATAAAACTCATATATGTCGAATATCCCGGGGTTGAAAATCTTGTCTTCACATGTGTGCTCAACGGGATAAGTGAGGGTCGACTCAACAGAGGAAAGAGAATCATCATTAAGCAAGCTTTCAAGAAAAAGGACATCTTGATCAGAGTCGCACCCGTCACTCTCAATACCCGGCGGTATTGGATCATCAAGAAATAAGTCGATTTCTTCCATATCAGAATCATAAGGCAGATTATCAAGAATATCGTCGTCACCCACTTTAGTCAATTCATCAATCTCCATAATATCTTCAGTGTCGGATTCATCACGTTCTTCATCTTGCATAACTTCATATGACGGGAGAGAAAGGTCGGAAAACAGAGATGGGACAAGTGGTGTGCTCTGAGAGCTAGCAATATCCACCACTTCCGTTGTGGTCTCTGAATCGGACTCAAAATCTTTGTCAAAAAGAGGGTTAACTTCGCAAAAGGTATAGTCGTCTTTGAGTTCAAAAAGAGGATTTGAGAAAATCCCTGAAGTAACCTCGGAAATGTCAAGAGAATCACATAAAAGCGAATCACAGTCACTATCAGATACATCCTCGGACTCACTTGGGATTGGGTCAAGGCTCTCAACACTAGACGATTCCGTTTCCGGAATAGTGCTAAAAGGCTCGTCCCCCATTATGAGAGAATCCTCGGGTTCAACAATTATCGAAGACATAGAATCATCGACCTCTTCCAAAATGTCACTTCTCTCAACCGGCGTGAGAGAAGGGGAAGGGTCAGAAATGAAAGGCTCAGAAACGGGAGTGGGTTCAGCCGACAAACTTTCATAATATTCTTTCATTTGGATGGAATCCTCATCATCATCATCAGTGTAAGTCTCGAGCCATCGGGCACGTCTTTCAAGTGCTTGCTCCTCAATCCGTATTTCTTCAAGACACTTTTCAATCTGAGCTGCTCGTTTTTCTTCTTCGAGTAATTCTAACATAGATCTTTCGTTTCGAGATGCTCGATCTTCGGCATGTTTATTAACAAATTCTTCGAGTATTTTAAGACATCTTTGAATTTCTGGAGAAATTATCGGAGGTTGTGGTTGAATCTCTTGGTATTGTGGAGATGGGTCATAAGAATAGTCATAAGGAACTTGCTCGTAAACAATTGTATTCTGCATTTGACATTCGGAATTAAAGTGCGGACCTCCACAATACTCACAACAGTATGATTGTTGTGACGGGTTTGGTGAAGTATATGGATAAGGTTCATAACCAAAGGTTGTATTGTTAAATTGGGCTTGACATTGAAAACCTTGGTGAGGACCTCCACAGTACTCACACGAGTATGACTCCGTCTCATGGTATGGGGATTGGTTAAGGAAATCGGTCATTTCATTGTAGGGATGTTGGTCGTAGACAAACTCGTTTCCCGTATTCACAATGCTACAACCGGGACAATTCCCACCATTTTGAGGTCCCCCACACCATTGACAACCATAATGGTAAGACGAAGACATCGATAAGAATTATACGAATAAGATGGTAAAGAGATAAAGAATTGACGGTTCAGAGGGTAAAGAAGAATATTTTTGGGTTTTTGATAAAACAAACATAAAAAGAAAACAAATTATGAAAAGGAAAATCTTTATGGGTTTTTGAAAAAGATATATTTACAAAAACGACGGTAACTTCACTCGGGGAAGGATCTTCAAATGCACGCGATTCGAGACGGAATACGAAAACTCGCTACAAGCCCTCCCCGGCAGCGGCGCCAAAAATTGATTTCGATGCCAAACCGTCAAGTTATCTCACACAAGCTAGCCACTTGTGAATGACTAACCGTAAGAAACTTAAAACAGTTCGGACAAACCAATAATAGATGAGAAGTGTGTAGTATGTTGGGTAACTCAAACGTGTTAGGTTTGAGCACCGAGATCGTTCCGAACGAGGGTTGAATGGAATTTCCAACTCACGTCGCTATTATCGGGATTTGAATAAGAGAAGGGGATAAAATGATGTTATCTAAACTACGGAGCAAGAGAAGCATAAAAGGGAAATTACACTACAGGAAATCCTAAGAATTATGGCAAACTACGCAAATCTATACTAAAACGCAAATACGGGATTAAAACGAAACGCGAACAAAATGCAACTACATCTATTCTAAATCCTAAAAATAACCTAAAATTACTTTTACTCTAGAAATGATATTAGAAAACTATTTATGAATTAAAACTATTTTTTAGGATTTTTCTGGATTTTATTAAAATTAAAAACTAATTTTTAACTATTAAAACTAAATTAAAATACTAGAAATTATGAAAATCAAAGGGAAAAATATGAAACTATTTTTATAAAATATAAAATAACCTAAGAGAATTATCAAAACTAATTTTATATTTTTCTGATTATTTTTCTATTTTCTACAAATTTAAATCTATTTAAATCTAATTTAAATTGTGAAAAATGCCAAATAAAAGGGGAAAAATAGGGAAAAATATTTTTTATGCTTTTTATATTTTTCTTAAACTGGGAAAATTGAAAAATTAATTTTTGGAACTTTTTCTGAATTAATTGCAATTAAAGCTATTTAAAAAGGATTAAAAACTATTTTTAATTAAGAAAAATCGTAAACAGTAGCTAAAAATCATGAAAAATTCAAGGAAATTCTAAAATCTTATTCTAAAGCTATGAAAAATAGAAAAACATGGGCTTATGTGAGGGAATTAAAGGCTGCAGTGTAACTGATGGGGAAATAAGCACTTTTAAATAAGCAAACAAGCACTAGAATGAACCAACTGAAAACAAAAGCAAAATTATACTATAAATACTCTAAAGCAACCATTTGCAACTACTCCTAACACCTAATAAGCAGATCACCAAGAATTTAAGCTAAATGTTACTTAAGCAAATGAGCTAATGACCCTACTGTTTTGAGCTTATGCACATGCTTATTAATAAGCTCAAAGGGAAAACCAAAAGTGAGGTTCTCAAGACAACCAACTAGAGATCATTTGTCCAAAATTTCAGCTCATAAGGACTAGTAATGAAGAAGTTATAGATCAAATACTAAATGGCTATTTGGGGCAGTGTAAGCTGATGTGCAGCAAAACAGTGGAGCAGAACAGAAAGTTGCAGGCCAAAAATAAGCTATTGTATAAGCTCTAATAAGCTAACTGAGGCAACATACATCTAACCTAGTCTATAAACTGCACTAGTGAATCAAAACTCAGGCAATAACATCATGAATGAGAGCAAAATCTCATGGAAAGAACTTATCTGACTGATGGTGCGGGGACAGTGCTGGATACATTCAAGCACAAAATTAACCAATCCAAGCTACTTTAAATGGCCAAACAAACTGAGATTATGCAAACTAGGGTGTATTGACAACACCAAAATCCAATCTAAGCAAACTATGAGTCACTTTAAGAGCTTGAAACTGATTGTTAAACATGACTCATTTGACAGAAAAGAGAAATTAAGACAGATTTAGCTAAAACTTTTTAAGACTCAATATGAGATTTATAACTTGAAATATTACTTGAGACAACTTTAAAACCAGTAACACTACTGAACTAGACTACATTCCATACATCTACATGGCTAAGAACCTAAGATTTAAGACTAAACCAAACGCTCCTTTAAAACTAACTAGAAGAAATTAAACCACTGAAATTATAAGGAAACTGATCTCAACTAATTTTACTAACTCAAATCACTTTAAAACTAACATTTAAACAAACTAGAAACAGAAATCACTAAAACTCTGGTTTTGACTTTCAAATTTGACCCACTTTAACTTTTGTTGACCACTCTCCAAAAACTTTTGAAATGAAATGCTGACAAACTAAATAAGCTTACATAAGCTTGTTAAAGCTTATGTGAGCTTGTTATAACAATAATTGAGCAATACTAACAACAACTTAAATTGAGACAGGATTCGAATTAAAAACAGAAACTTATATTAATGAAAGAGGTTTACAAGACTGAGATTAAAATGGATTTAACAACATGAAAACAATTAAAAATGACAGTAAATAAAAGATCAAAATTTCTCTAAATACATGAGAAATTGGATAGATTTCAATGTGAGCCAAGAGGTCTTTATATAGCCTTGAATCAGCTTTGGATGCTTGATTGGAAGAACCTAGAAGCAATCTTGAGCCACACAAATCCTCTGAGTCATAAGCACCAATCAGAGAGCTCCATTTCACCATGTGAGGTGTTGCAGCCAATGAGAGAGCTTCATTTGTCCACGTAGGCAGCCTATCTGACAAGTCAGAGGTATCTAGAAGCTTGGATAGATTCTAGTACGAGGTTTGGTGTTTGGGATGGGTACTTGGTGGTAAAAGGGTGTGTTTGGGAGGAAGACAGGGGAAGGGGCGCGTTTGGTTTATTTTATTATTAATCAAAATTGGCCGGGTCATGGGTTGTGTAGTATACCGGGTTGGATATTTGGGTTTGATAATATAAAATGGTGGCCGGGTAAGGTGTTTGGGCCAGGCAGAGTTGGGCCGTGGGTTATGTAATGGATTAGGATAATTTGGACAAGGATTTAATATTGGATCCATTAGCAACCATAGGGACTAAACTTGTAAAAGCTGAAAATCCAAGGACCAAACATGTAATTCTGAAAGTATCTTCCAAGGACTGATTTTGTCAATCTTGAAATAAACCAAGGGCCAATTTGCAATTTTTGAATCTTCAAGGGCCACTTTTGCCAATTGCTCAAACTTGAGGGGCCAGTTTTGCCAATTCTTCAAACTTGGGTAAATCTTCCAAAAATCATCCTCGGAGAATAAAATCTTCATAAATGCACAATTTTGCTCTTCCGGCTCGGCTTAAGCTCTCTTAATCTCTCGTGCTCGGATTTATGTCTGATTTGGCTCCTTTTTGCGTGTTTTTACATATCCGTACCTGCACAAGCACAAACTCAAGAAAACCACAAATATTAGCAATAAACGGCTCTTTCTTGGTTATTTTGGGTCTATTTTGATATAGAAAAGGTATGTGTTTTAGCACATACCAATCACGGAGTAGGAAACAACTCAGCGAGGAGTGACCATACGGATAGAATACATCGTCCCTGATTTTTCACAAGTCCCCAAACTAAGCGTAAAATCGAAATCATTGTTAAATATGATTCTAGATGCTAACACTACCCATGGAAGTTACTTGTGTAATTATCTCTTGCTCCCATTTTCCTATTTCCTCTATTTATTTTATTTTTGTTGAGAAATGAATTTCTTCAACTTTCTCGTTTCGATAGGTTTTATTCCGATAAAGATATGATGCTACGACGCTAATTAGTTTTCCATCTTCCCTCGAAAACCGTTGCATACAAGAATGAAGTCCACATCAAGGTCCTAATTTAACAAAATTTAGGGAGATATCCTTTTTATTACGACCGAAACAACTCATCTACGAGTCCAGAGACAGAAGCTTTTATTTAGATATCTCCCGGAGTCAAAGTTTGGCTTAACACTATTTCAGCACATTTGCATTTTTGCAATTTAGGCCCTCGGTCTTTTCAACCACTAATTCAACGGGATTACCGTTTTATCAGAAGTCTTATTATGACTTTGGATTTTTCATCCACCTTTTTGAAGTCCATGACAACGGGGGTACTGTCAGACATAGAAAACTTTTATGGCTTTGGATTTCCACTTTAATACATTTGGGCTTTATTTCATGTTAATGTTTGTGCCAAACTCCGAATCCCACGGCTTTTATAACAATAGAAACAATAGCAGCAAACTATCAAGAATCAGTTGTCTATTACACCGCAACACTGACATTACCTTGATGTGTACCCAACTCTCATAAACAAGGATTCTCTAAAGAAGATAAAGAACTAACTATCGCCAAAACCTAACGTCTTTAATTATTATTAGACAGATATGGGGTGATACAATCGTGTGGGAGCAAAAAGCCACAAGTACCTTCGATGGGCTCTAAAGAGAACCAACTACTCCGCGCTTAGCATCTAAACTCATAAGTAACTCTATCATTCCTCGATCTCCGCAAATTTAAAATCTCAAATAATGAGATCCGCGAATGCTTAGCCGATAACAAAATTATCTATGGTTAAGGGAACAAGCTAGGGCTCAACACGCCCGGTCAAGTCAGAATTCTATTCCTACTCTCACCAGCGGAAAGTCAACAAGGTGTCAAAACATATATTATCTTAGCAAATGCTTCGTCAAATAATCTCAAGTCTCGCATTTTTAAAGTCACTCATTAGAAACTAGCAAATCTTTCAAAGCTTCGCATATTTAAAATCACTTAGGGAAGCTTGCAAATTCTTGGCCTTGTGAGCTAGAATCGCATTTTATAGCCTCTTGTCTAAGCAATTAGCAAATACTTTTTCAAGAAAATGCATATTTAAAGTAACTTCTAAGAAACTCGCAAAGACTTTTCAATCATAAAACTAGCAAAAGCTTACAAAAATTTTAAAATTTTCACATTTTTGCACAATTTTTTCATTTTCTAAGGAAAAACGAGGTTGCGAGAGTACACGGCAAAGAATAAGCAAGTGCGGTCAAATCAAATCGAAGATTACCCACCCCAGACTAAAATGAAACATTTTCCTCAATGTTTAAGGGCAAGGGTAAGACGGAAATCTAAAATCCATTTATTAAGTATGCTCAAAGATAAACGTTAGTCGATAAGATTTCGGATATCGGATTTCCATCAGCATCTATCATGAAACTCGAGTGGAGAAAAGACAAACTTCGAGCACGAGATTCTTCATATCAGGAAATCCTAGACAAGAACATCACAAACAACCAAACAAGAGAAATCGAAGAGGCTAACCCCTTTACGTCACTTATTAGAGAAAATAGAAAGAAGATAGAGATAAGCATGGGGTGCCTCCCACGAAGCGCTACTGTTTTTGATCACCGAGTCGCTAGCTTGACTCGTCCCCAAATTCATTTCTACATGGGGAAAGTTTGGAGATCCTGGAAAAACATAGACGCGATGTCCCCTCCAAAGTAATGCTTAAGACGATGACCATTCACCTTGAAATTTGGGCCTTCGGGCTGAGATAGCTCGACAGTTCCTGATAAGGTTTTAAAATGTACCTTTTTGAGGGGTCATTTAAGCCCTTATTTGATCACTTTTGTATCCGTTATTACTTAATATCGTTTCTTTTCACTTTTTAGGATTCTTGAAGGCAAATTGCTGGAATGACACTTATTCGGACGAAAAGGCGCGAATATACGAATAAAAGGGCCAAAGTCAAGAATCGAGACACTCAAGTTGCTGAATTGAAAGGGGACGGCGTCAGGTTATACTTGTGACGCCGTCGGAACATATTTTGTGACGACTCAGTAGCCAAATTGCTTATTTTCAAGTGACGGCATCAGGTGTTAAAAGAGTAGGGCGTCGCAGCTCATACGGCCTAGATTTGATCCAGACGACGTCAGAGACTGAAGGAGACGGCGTCACAGGCATAAGGTGACGTCGTCGCAATGCTAACGTGGCCAAGACGAAACCCTAATGACGGCGACCCGACGGCGTCACAAACTAAAGGGTGACGCCGTCGCAGTTGTAACCTTATATATAGAAACCAAATTTTTTAGTTTTCAGTGTGTAGTTTTGTGGAGTAAAAACCTAAACCGAACCAAGGCTGTCTTGTACAGTATTTTAGGGTTCCATACCCTATCTTACATCAAGATAAGTGTTTTACTTCATTAATTTAATTATGTCTTCAATTGATTATGTGTATGCTTGCATGTTTCCCATGTCCGGCTAATTTACTTGTGTGTTTGCTTAGGTAATATTAAACTTAGTTATTAAATATTGATTGGTTGTCTCTTATCTTAGTTGTGATTGACCTAGTATTGCGATAGGTCATTCGTTGTGTTGTTAATGCTTGATTAATCTTTGTTGAACCTTAGTTTATAATCACCTAGAGTAATTGTAGGCTATACATCCAAAGAATACCTTAGAGTTAAAGTTTATAAATCCTATAGATTTTGTAGTCATTAACCTTTGGTAGCTTCAAAGAGTTAGGGATAAACGCATACCCTATGACCTTAGAGACACAACGCGATTAAGAATAAGGACGTGACAATTCAACCATCAATAGGAGATAACTATGGAGTAATAAAGCCTAAGCAAATACATTTTTAATCATCACACGAGCACACAACAATGGACATAGACTACCCTCACCTTAGTTAATTTAGATAATTAGATAGTAGAAGTAATCGATAGAAATACCAACCCCCAAATCCAAACCCCGATATTCGTACCTTTCCATTTCCTATAAAACATAAAAAGATAAAAAAAATAATCTTCCTCAACCCCAACCTTAGTGTAGTAACTTCTCACTAGCATTCCTATTCCCCTAGAGAACGATATCAATACCCGTGGCTTACCCTAATACTACACTACAACGATTAGGTTCACTGCCTAGGGTGTTGAAAAACTTGCTCGACGAAAAGGAAGTTCCTTTGACCCCAAACGCGCGTTGTACGCGTATCAAGTTTTTGGCGCCGCTGCCGGGGAATAGAATAGTTAGTTAGGAGTCCACCTTGTTTAGGTTTCCTTGCTTGATTCCTATCAAGTAAGATTTTTTCTCATTTTTAGCTTCCTCGTAGTCTATCCCCCTTCTTCGTGACATTTGTTAGTAATCCCATCACTTTTCCTCATGGAAGGTGATAACCAGCCACCACTCATCAACCCACCACCAAATGACCCGCCAAGAGGCCGTACTCTTGGTGAATACTCGAGACCAAGCCACCTAGGCTATAGAAACACCATTGAGCTTCCCGACCAAGCCCAAACTACGGCCCTGCGATCCGACACCATCCGGTTGGTGCAAAACGGATGTGCATTCCATGGACTTCGTTCCAAAGATCCTAATCAACATCTTAAGGATTTCCTTAAAATTGTCGATTCCATCGACCTCGATGCTACTACTAGGGAGACCACGCATCTGTGTCTCTTCCAATTCTCTCTACGGGACCAAGCTAGTAATTGGCTTGAGCGACTTACCGCCGGCTCCATCTCAAGTTGGGATGATCTCACCTCTCGTTTCTTTGCTCAATTTTTCCCATCGGGGAGAACTACCAAGCTTAGGAATGAAATCTTGAGGTTCCAACAACGTCAAGGTGAATCTCTCTACGAAGCATGGACTCGATTCAAGGACTTACTCCATAGAGTCCCTCATCACGGCATTGATCTTTGGCTTCAAGTCCAACTCTTCTACGATCATGTCAACTTCCCCACTAAGCGATCCATTGACCAAGCGGCCGGTGGAAAACTTAGTGATCTCACCGCGGAAGAATCAAGGGATATAATAGAGGACCTTGCTCTCTATGACAACGAAAGTTGGAATGACCCCCGTGAGCTGCCCAAAACCGTAAAGGCAATCTCCTTGCCTCCCCTTGACTCACAACCTTCCGACCGTAGGATGCTCGAGCTTGAAGATCAAGTTAAATTCCTAATGAGCTCCTACGGCAATCCTAAGTCTTCACGCCAAGTAAACAAAGTTTCTTCCTCGTGTGAGTCGTGTAATGGTCCTCATAACACGCACACTTGCACACCGAACAAGCTTCCGTTGACTACGCATCCTCGCGTACTAATGGAACGGGAGGAAGATTCCCTACCACACCCGGACCTAGGACTTTTAATGACGCCCGAGAAGCATGGAAGGTGTGGAAAACTAGAAGGGGGGGGGGTTGAATAGTTTTACCAATTAAAACTTCATTTTAATATATTTAGATTGACTTATGTCAATCTATTTGGATGTGTGTGTTGGATGTTGATAAACAAACATATAAAGGTAAGTAATGAAAAGATAAGAGTAAGAAGCACAAAACCACAACGCAAGTATTTATAGTGGTTCGGCTACAAGGTCACCTTCCTTGCCCTACTCTACTCCCCGAGTCACCTACTCGAGAGTTCGTAATCACTACACCAATCTCCTTATGGCGGAGAAGCCTTCACAACGTCGCCTACTCTTTTTCCGGTACTAGGCTAACCACGGGTTCTTTCACTCCAAGGTGAACCACACCTACACAACGTCGCCTACCCTTTATAAGGTACTAGGCTAAGTACCTAGTTCTTTCATACATTAGGTGAACTACACTTCACAACGTCGCCTACCCTTTATTAGGTACTAGGCTAAGCACCTAGTTCCATTGCAATGGAGGAACTACTACCACACTACACCAACGACTAATCCCAAAGGAGATCTACTCCTTTACAACATCATCAAGGATATCAATATCCTTGGATCTAATACTAGTCTATCTTGTACATCGAAACACACCATATCGAATGCACATCTAAGGCACCTTTCACTAATGCCTTTGACTTGATCTACAAGACACCTTTCACTAATGTCTTGTGTCTTCACTTCTAAGCACCTTTCACTAATGCTTCTTTGTCTTGACTTCTAAGCACCTTTCACTAATGCTTCTTTGTCTTGACTTCCAAGCACCTACCACAAGTGCTTTATCCTATAGACGATAGATACCCTTCACTAATATCTTCGTCTTGACTCTTGAGACATCTTTCACTAATGTCTTCAACACTACACTTCTTTGAAGAAAGAAAGGAATCATCAACAAGAAGACTTCAGTAGCCTTGATGATGAGGAAGCATGGCAACTCATGGACTTGAGCTTGCTCAACTTCAAAGGTGGTGATCTTGCCTTTAAGAGGAACCTAAAAGATCACAAAAATAAAACTACAAACATAGATCTCTTGGATCTAAGGTTAGTGAGATTTAACTCAGGGGAGAAAGTATATTTAAAGGGGGTGAGAAACAATGAAGAAATGACTCACTATTTATAAAGGAAAAACCTCTACTGTTCCCCGGATCCCACGGATCCCTACCACAAGGGATCCGGCTAGCACAAAGCTAGGGATCCGTGGTCCGCTCCTCTTTGCCCATGGGTATTTTTGGTTATGGGTCATGGGTCATGGGTTATGGGTTGATCCATGGTTTTCTTTCTAGATACAATGAACTTGGTTAAGTGGTATATATAAAACCATGGGTTATGGGTCAAAACCATTTGCTAGTATTTTACCCATTTAGTATATACTTGTATTTACCCATTTTAGCATACACTTAGTTTTTACCCATTTTAGTATACTTAGTTTAAGTATATGTTTAACCCAATATGTAAAAACTAGTTGTTGTACATATGTATCTAAATCATAAAATCACTTATACTTGTTTTAGTGTTTTATGTGACAACTTAATTGTGTTAGAAAACTATTAACTCAAACTATTTACGTACTCTATTTGTTTCGTTAAAATGATTTTACTTTTGTTATCGAGAAAACATTAGAAGATCGTAAAATATAAATAAACGTTTTTACGGCTTATTTGTATTAACAATCTCCCCCTCTTTGTTGATGACAAAACATAAAATTATTTTAAGGAAAAAGCTAAAATTCGTAAAAATTTGAATTAGTAGTTTTTACTTTCTTCTCCCCTTTTTGTCGAAACAAAAAGTGTTAAAAGAAACTAACACAATTTTTATAGGAAAAAATGTAAAATGTAAAGAGAGCAAGTGACGGGAATGGTACTCGTCTTAACTCCCCCTTGACGAGTCCATCCCTATGTAAGGGCGTCAAGGACATAACGTAAAATAAACTAATTGTGTTTGCAACTAAGTTTGCAAATGGTTCGTCTAAGTGACGAGAATGTGCTCCCCTTTGATGATTGCAATTGTTGCAAAGGGATGACACGAAATGTAAACCTAGTATTGCAAGTAATTTGCAATGTATTGCTTTGACATAAAGCTCCCCCTAGCTTTATGATGTCAAAAGTCTTCATATGTAAATTGAATAACTACAAAACAAAGGTTAGAAATCAAGTATAATTCACAATTTCCTGCAAATGTGATTCAAGTTATTAGAAAGAAGGCTTTCGTCTCACGGATCCGCGGTTCCCTCCTAGTAGGGATCCGTCTAGGCAAATCTGAGGGATCCGTCTGGCTGATGAATAAAGTCGACAAAGATTGGTATAACAAGAAATGTTAATACTAAAAAGAGATATGGATTATATAGTACACTCACATACTCAAAAATATAGCAAGTAGCATGTAATTCCTTTTAATAAACAAGAGTTATGATATACATGACTCGAAAAGCAAGACAATAGACAATACATGACTAGGAATTTCTAGATCCCCTAACGCTTGAAGCTAAGACACCACTATAATCTTCTAGCTCAAGTTTTGTTTAGGTTTAATCTCGTCGAAACGTTCGAGGAGATGATAGAACATGAAACGTTGGTCTTCTCGTACTTCATGTATCAAACTTTCAACATGTTGACAATGATAGCAATCTTTGCCATGGCTAGGTAGTGGTGGTGGATGAAATGAAATGGCTTGATTCGAAGGATCAAGTGAAGCGGCTTGTGGAGCTTCAAACGATGGAGGGATTGGTGGAGGTTCATTTAAGAATGACTCAACCAAGAATGATGGTGGTAGTAGAGAGGTGTCAACTTCCATATGGTCGGGTGGTTGATTTTGATGATTTGTCATAATCCAAATGGGATTATATGATGAAAACGCCGAGAAGGAAGCAGGAGAAAGTGTTGACTCAACACCTTGATTTTGAACCATTATTCCTCCTAACAAGGGGAATGTTGTCGGCGGAAGCGGATGAGACGGCCTAGGAGGCAAGTCCTCTAAATTGTAGAGGTGTGGTGATGATAGTGGGTACGTAAATGAAATAGCTCTAGGAACAAATGGTGATGGTTTGGTGGAGATGACATTGTTTGGCCTAGGAGGTATGGTGGTGTGTGGCATAGGTAGTTTTGTGGGTACTATCCTTTTAGGAATTGGTTTGATTGAATGATGAATAGTTCTATCATTTGTTGGTTTGATGGGAGATGATTCGGTTGAGGAAATTTCGTGTATAACACGAGCTCTTTTCATGGGTGGTTCTTTGGTGGATAAGTTACTACTTGGGGTTTTCCTCATGATGAGATGATTTCAAGAGTTTGCAAGAGCTGAAAGTTAGGATGAAAGTGATGACTATGGAGGTCCTAATAAGGTGGTTTATAAACTAAGAGATTTGGCAAGTGCATTTAAGCTTCAAGCCACTAGGATTCATTGGAATGTGATGATTGACATGCACAAGAGTCAACTTCAGAGGTTGTACTGATCTAGGAACTCATTTAAGATGAGATGGAGTGTTTGAGTTAGGAAGATGAGTTGAAATGATTGCTTTAGCAAGATTTGACCTATACTGTCATACGGATCCCACGATTCCCTCCTCAGAGGGATCCATCTAGGCTAATCCTAGGGATCCGTCTCTCAGCAGCTATGAAAGAGTGGAAATGATGTTTCTAAGATCTAAGACCTATATCATTTTGAGTGTTTCAGTCCTCCTAAGTGTTTAAATCAAGGGATGCTTGAGTACTTGAAAGTAATGGGTGATGTAGCTAATGATTGTTATTTATGGAAGGATTTGGAACTTTCAAGAGTACCTATGGATGACCAAGGATGACACTAAAGATTTATAGTGTCAATTGAAGCTAAATGATCCTAGAGATTAGGTTGTGTCTTAGGATAGTGTATTGGAAAATATCCTAGAAGCTTTGAGATGAGAAAACTAGATTTTGATCAACTTTGAGGTGAGGATGATTTATGATCAATTTTGCCATAATTGAAAGATTTCTAAGACTAGATGTGAGGGATCAAGTAGAAAATGAGGTGTGAGTTTAAGAGCGGAAGAGTAATGGATTACAACGAAACGGTAGGTCTACAAGCGTTTTTAGAGTGTGACCTTGGTGAGTTATGTATGAATGGGAAAGATTAACCTATCTTGATAAGGACTTAATTTGCCTTAAGACACTATGTTTAGCTTAGTGTGAATTGTTCTAAGAATGTGTTTGAAATACAATGCTTGTAATTGCATTTTCTGTTAGACGGATCCCACGGTTCCCTAAGAGTAGGGATCCGTCTAGTGTAATTTTTGGGATCCGCCCATCTGCTCAGTAGGACCTTTACTAAAGGTATGCAATGATCTTTACAATGCATTATATCTCAAGGATAGTCTAAGGAAGGTTCTAAATACTAAGATATCAAATGTTTTATTTCATGAAGGAAATTGGATTACATTGATAAAGCACGAGTACAAGAGATTTGATCCTATTTTGGAATACTATTGGTTTCCATGAGTGTTTTCACTAGGAGGATCATTATGTGATTGATGAGTGTTGGTGGAGTCAAGAATGAAGAAAGTCTTCATGAGGGATATGTTTAGCGGTTCCATCATTTTGTTCACAAGTACGTACAACGGACTTTGAAATTGAGGATGGAAGTGCATAACATTATGATAGAGGCGTGTCAAGAACATTCCATAAGGGATGAGTTTATTCTTGGAGCCTTGAAGATTTGCAATTAGCCTTGCGAAGAAGTAGGCGAGATTGTATGGTTGTTGTGTTAGCAAACAGTACAACATGTGAGCACAACAAGCGGGAAGGATTTCTCGATTTCCCTAAGACTCCAAACATTTTCACGTAGGATGAGTGCAAGAGGCTTGTACTCTTCTCGGATATCCCTTGTAAAGATAATATTTGGATCGGAGTAATATGGTCGAGGTTTGCATATTATGCGATTTAAATCTTCCGGAGAGGGTATGTGTGAACAATATGGACTATTTTCTTCACGAAAGTTGAAGAGAGAATCTAGAGACCAATCTTCGGTGAAGGCACATTGTCCATGATTTGGAATCCGGAGGATGTGAGCAAAATGCCCAAGGGTTAAAGCGAACTTTTGGTTTTTGATATAAAACCAAAGAGATAAAGAGCGATCCTCGTTACGAACGAGTTCGACCAGATGGAAGAATTCCATTATGAACCTTGGACATATCTTCTCGTTGATTTCAAGAAGACATTCTAGTCCTATGGCTCGGAAGGAGGTATTGATACCTTCTTCGAATTGTAGAGAGGTGTCTACAATACGTCCTTCATGGAAGTGACGGTTTTCGAGATTATTGAACCCACGGACATGATTTCCAAGCGTGTTGGGTTCGAGAGAGATGTTCGGAGTGTAGACGCTAGTGAGTGAAAAATCAAACTCATATTCATGCGTCATAGTTGAACCTATAAAAATGACAAGTTAATAAAAGGAAATGTTTGTGGTCAACGTATGTTAATCTAAGGTTTTTACTAGATTTTTATTAACAATGGTTTTTAACAGGAAATACACTTAACTCACTTATGGTTTTGACATACAAGTGGAGTATTACTCTTAGACGAAAAGAGGTTTTTGATTTGCATGAAAAACTGTTTTCCAGTTGGACGGATCCCACGGTTCCTTTTCAAAAGGGATCCGGCTAGTATAACTTCCGGGATCAGTGGATCTGTAGTAACAGAAACAGATTTTATAGTTTTTATACCATGAAAATATGTTTTATCCTACATTTTTCCTTTAGCATGCATACATGACTTCTAATGTATCACGAAAGAAATGAAACATATAAATCAAAAGAAATGATAAACATACTATAACAAAAGCAACCTAGATAATCTAGATCATTAAAAATATTGCATTTCAATGCTAATGATGATACAAAGGATTGGGTAAATGACCCCAGTATAGATTAACAACACAAAGTAAATGTCTCCGTATGTGAACTTCATCATAGGGAACACAAGTGCGATGAGTGTTATGACGATGAGCACGAGTGTGATGTAAACCATGTTGATGACGGATCTTCTTGGTTTCGGTTGAGATGGAATGAGGAGGAAGATGAAGTTTTTAAGTGTGAGGGAATTTTTGAAATTGGATGATTTGAAAAAGGTGAGGATTTGATAGATAGGTCGACGGTGAGAGTTTTTATAGTGAAGGAGGAATTTTTGAAATTCGTGTTATGTTTTATTATTGGATTTAAAAGAAACAAAACATAAGTTTTATATACCACGATTTTTAGACGAGAAATAAAACACGTATGTGAGAAAAAAGGCTTCCTAATGAAGCTTCATGTAAAACATGTATAAGCACAAAAGATAATCATATAAATACCTAAATAGGTATACTTAATTATCAAGCAAAGTAAAAAGAAAATCATACCTCTAGCGTACTTAGGAATGTCTTTACAAATGACACAACAAATGTCACTTAGACGATTCCCGCTCCTTTAAGATACCTTCTTAAGGAAGGTATTCTTGTTACCAAGCGACTCCTAAAGCTTGGTGGGTATGAGCTTTGACTAATCAACATGACAAGGAAGATTAGTGCAATTAAAAATAAATAAAAATGTTGTTATCAAATCAACATCCAAACATATAGTTTTAAAAGACATGGTGTTTGTTTTTATGAAAGACCTTCTTTGTAGTTTTCAATTAACCGTGGATCGTATCAAGTTTTTAAAGTACAATATACTTCAACAAACTTGGTAACGAAGCTTTGATACCAATTGTGGAAAACTAGAAGGGGGGGTTGAATAGTTTTACCAATTAAAACTTCATTTTAATCTATTTAGATTGACTTATGTCAATCTATTTGGATGTGTGTGTTGGATGTTGATAAACAAACATATAAAGGTAAGTAATGAAAAGATAAGAGTAAGAAGCACAAAACCACAACGCAAGTATTTATAGTGGTTCGGCTACAAGGTCACCTTCCTTGCCCTACTCCACTCCCCGAGTCACCTACTCGAGAGTTCGTAATCACTACACCAATCTCCTTATGGCGGAGAAGCCTTCACAACGTCGCCTACTCTTTTTCCGGTACTAAGCTAACCACCGGGTTCTTTCACTCCAAGGTGAACCACACCTACACAACGTCGCCTACCCTTTATAAGGTACTAGGCTAAGTACCTAGTTCTTTCACACCTTAGGTGAACTACACCTTCACAACGTCGCCTACCCTTTATTAGGTACTAGGCTAAGCACCTAGTTCCATTGCAATGGAGGAACTACTACCACACTACACCAACGACTAATCCCAAAGGAGATCTACTCCTTTACAACATCATCAAGGATATCAATATCCTTGGATCTAATACTAGTCTATCTTGTACATCGAAACACACCATATCGAATGTACATCTAAGGCACCTTTCACTAATGCCTTTGACTTGGTCTACAAGACACCCTTCACTAATGTCTTGTGTCTTCACTTCTAAGCACCAATCACTAATGCTTCTTTGTCTTGACTTCTAAGCACCTTTCACTAATGCTTCTTTGTCTTGACTTCCAAGCACCTACCACAAGTGCTTTATCCTATAGACGATAGATACCCTTCACTAATATCTTCGTCTTGACTCTTGAGACATCTTTCACTAATGCCTTCAACACTACACTTCTTTGAAGAAAGAAAAGAATCATCAACAAGAAGACTTCAGTAGCCTTGATGATGAGGAAGCATGGCAACTCATGGACTTGATCTTGCTCGACTTCAAAGGTGGTGATCTTTCCTTTAAGAGGAACCTAAAAGATCACAAAAACAAAACTACAAACATAGATCTCTTGGATCTAAGGTTAGTGAGATTTAACTCAGGGGAGAAAGTATATTGAAAGGGGGTGAGAAACAATGAAGAAATGGCTCACTATTTATAGAGGAAAAACCTCTACTGTTCCCCGGATCCCACGAATCCCTACCACAAGGGATCCGGCTAGCACAAAGCTAGGGATCCGTGGTCCGCTCCTCTTTGCCCATGGGTATTTTTGGTTATGGGTCATGGGTCATGGGTTATGGGTTGATCCATGGCTTTCTTTCTAGATACAATGAACTTGGTTAAGTGGTATATATAAAACCATGGGTTATGGGTCAAAACCATTTGCTAGTATTTTACCCATTTAGTATATACTTGTATTTACCCATTTTAGCATACACTTAGTTTTTACCCATTTTAGTATACTTAGTTTAAGTATATGTTTAACCCAATAAGTAAACACTAGTTGTTGTACATATGTATCTAAATCATAAAATCACTTATATTTGTTTTTGTGTTTTATGTGACAACTTAATTGTGTTAGAAAACTATTAACTCAAACTATTTACGTACTCTATTTGTTTCGTTAAAATGATTTTACTTTTGTTATCGACAAAACATTAGAAGATCGTAAAATATAAATAAACATTTTTACGGCTTATTTGTATTAACAGAAGGGCAAGCCCGAATTTTATTGGGGACAAACCAAAGAATTCACTTCCAATGATTTCTCATGGCCCCCATCTCACGGCCCTAGCCAACAAAACATAGAAGGGATGTTGCAACATCTAGTCGCATCCCAAGAAGCTCAAATAGCTAAGCTCTCGGACCGCTTTAACCAACAATAAGCCGAGATGGATAGGAAGATAGATAACCTCTTGAAAGCCATGACCAATAGTGATAGGAAGGTTAATGCTATCTCAACTCCCGAAGCTTCCGGTGTAGAGATTAAGGACCCATGTAAGTTAGCTAAGCACGTTCTATTCGTCAATACCATCACCTTAGTGAAACCCAATAGAACAAATGACGAAGCGAACCATGAAAAGATACTTGAGGTTAGTGAGACACCTAGGAATGAAACAACCGAGGAAGTAGATTAAGTAGACAATGACTATTTCAATAAGTTTCCTATGGAAGAAGAACTCTCTCGCCACCCACACTTAGTACGTGACCTCCGTCACATGTATGTTAGGAGAAGCCCTAGGATCAAGTTTGGGAACCCTTGGAATCTTAACGTACCATGTTGCATAGGACATTTTTTCATGGCAAAGGCCTACATTGACCGCAAGTCCCCAATGAACATAATGACTAGCACCTACTATAATTGGGTAATGAAGAAGCCTATCCCAACTAGGCTAGATCCCGATAATCCTAGGGTTAGTTGCAATTTTCTTGGTAGAGTTAAGGGATTGCCGGTGTATGTAGGTAGTTTCATGTTCCCTACGGATTTTATAATAGTGGATGACATTAGTACGGCCATAGATCCTAGCTTGTCCCACGTTATTCTAGGAAAGCCTTTCATAGAAAACACCGGGATGACTTATGATCCGTCGTTGGGAATAGTTAGATTCAAGGATGAGACCGATGATGTAGCCTACCAAATGCCCTTTAAGATTGAAAAATTTTCATCACTATCCAATGATGAAAAAGAACTTAAGCTATTGGTCTACTATAGGAATGAGGAAGATAAGGAGAAGGGAGTAGATTATGTTATGGCCAAGATTTTCGGTTTCTATAAGGATTGCTTGAACTTAGGACCGGAATATAGAACCAATTGGGGAGAAGACGACCTCTTGGAAAGGTGCATCATAGGGCACTTCTACAACATGGAATCCCCCAATAGAGACCGTCATGAGGAAGAAGGTGACGGTAATGAAGTCACGTAGGGGCACGACTTCGAGTCTAGCTACAAGACTCATAAATAAAGAAAAGCACTTCGTGGGAGGCAACCCATGCTTAATTGTTTGCTTGTTTGTGTGTCGTGTATCTTTTATTTATTGTTTATTCTCATGTTTAAATTTGTAAAAATGCTTTATTTTGTCTTTAACCTCGTTTTAATTACATATAAAGGTATTTTACATAAGGGATAAGTGTAGGGAGGATTACACACGTTTTCAAAAGAAACGTGAACATGAGAATTACAATTAATTGAAAGATATACATGTGTGTTTGTTCGAGTCAAATGCTTGTATCGAGTCATAATGGATGTTTTGCAGGAAATTTTTCCAGATTCTAAAGATGTAAATTTTCCAGAATTTTTTCCAGAAAATCGTAGACCAATTTCTGTCAGGATAACCTGACGGCGTCAGGATCGCAACCTGACGGCGTCAGGAGGAGCAGAAACAACTTATTACTTTTTCTCGTTTTCTGAGCTACTTATAAATTTTTTGGAATTTTCCAGGTCTTAATTTTCCAGAAAATCTGTAAACATCCATTCCACAAGCATTATATCCTAGTTTAGTAGAGTCTTATATATATTGTTACCGCCGATTTTATGCGAAGGTTTCGTTGGTTTTCTTCAAGTGTGCAGGTTTAATTTACCAAGAAGAAAATACATAAGATGAGAAGGAGCTTTTAACGCAAACATTCTTCTTGAAGAAAGATGTAACCACCACTTCACACGGATCCTACCGACCTAATTAGGGGAGTATTAGTTTCTTTCATATTTTATTACCTTCCGTTATCATAACTTTGATACTTTCGGGGAACATTGGGGACAATGTTCAGTTTAAGTGTAGGGAGGGAAAATAAAACGGGAACTTTGAAACTATGTTATCCTTGATTATTTGCTTTGTCCAATTACATTTGTGTAATAAACCCTGAGAAATATCGGTTAGGGTAATTTTGGCACCAAATTTAAAATTTTTCATGACATATAGGAGTGGGCCATTAGTCTTAATAAAGCGTCTCATGGATAGGAAATTATATGACTAGCACAAAAACCTTTTACCACTTAAATTCCACCCAAAATGTGAGGATCGCCCATAGATTTGTAGGAATTAAAGCATTCATCTTTAATGCTTAAAGTGTGAACCGGTAGTATAATAGATTCTAGAACTTGTTTTGTGATGCATCCCGAGATCGCTAGTAAGACTACACTTGTGTAGTTAGGAATAACTAAATGATAAGAGGCATTAGGAGAACCCTTGTTTGATACGTAATATAATTACTTCTTCCACATCGGTTGAGTAATTCCCCCACACCTTTGCGTTGTACTCATCTTTAGTACACGATACCCCTAGTTAACCCCTCAGAGCCTATCCTTTTCTCGGTTCTCGTGATGTTTCGGTTTTCCGGAATATCAATGAAGAGCATTGTTTACAATCCACCCCCAAATGTACACCCAAATCGCCTTAGCCTACCTTGTATGCACTCACTTTTAGTGCATTATTGTTATCACACTAAACCCTTAGTTCAATTATCTAGTTGCTTGCATAAGTTGCTAAGTCGAGTCATATCCTTTGTACACAGTTTTGGGACGATTGGGACTCATGGGAAAAGTTAAACTTTATGAAATAACGGGAAGGGAACGTTAAAATCAAATTCCCTTTATTTGCATAATAATGTACTCCAAGTGTTTTGATCTTTTCAATTCGGGTCAAATTAGTGTTAGAGTAATAAAAACTCAAGTGTAGGGATGTGCCTATAAATCCCTATCATTTTAATGTTATTGTAGAGGATGGTAGAGTAAAAGTGTATGAAAAAAAAAAGATGTTTGTTTATTTCAGTTATCTAGAGTTTAGAGTGTCGAGTCTTGGCTTAGCAACGCCATTCTTCTCATGCTTGAAACATAAAGATTTTTGACTTGCCACCACTAAATCGCCTATCCCACCAAACCCTTTGTTTCCCTACCGTAAGCCTAACGTTACAACCCTTTAAAATACCTCTTGGATTCCTAGGTGCTTACGCCAAAGCGATGGAGGTTTGATCTAGTCTCAAGCCTACGGTAATCTATGTACTAGGACCGGTTAATGAGTGTTTATCTTCCATTTCCAACTTGTTATATTTCATATACACCCGAGAGATGTGAGTATCCAAACACCCCATGTGAGGTGCTAGTATGTAATTTCCATGCTTGTTATGACTTTTGCGGGGCTTATATGTGTTGTGAATCGTTCTAAACTAATGCTTCATGACCTCTAACTTATAAATTAATTGGCTAAAAGCACATTTGCTTGAGGACAAGCAAATACCAAGTGTAGGGATATTTGATAAGGTTTTAAAATGTACCTTTTTGAGGGGTCATTTAAGCCCTTATTTGATCACTTTTGTATCCGTTATTACTTAATATCGTTCCTTTTCACTTTTTAGGTCTCTTGAAGGCAAATTGCTGGAATGACACTTATTCGGACGAAAAGGCGCGAATATATGAAGAAAATGGCCAAAGTCAAGAATCGAGACACTCGAGCTGCTGAATTGAAAGGGGATGGCGTCAGGTTATACTTGCAACGCCGTCAGAACAAATTTTGTGACAACTCAGTAGCCAAATTGCTTATTTTCAAGTGACGGCATCAGGTGTTAAATGAGTATAGCGTCGCAGCTCAGACGGCCTAGATTTGATCCAGACGACGTCAGAGACTGAAGGAGATGGCGTCACAGGAATAAGGTGACACCGTCGCAATGCTAACGTGGCCAAGACGAAACCCTAATGACGGCGACCCGACGGCGTCACAAACTAAAGGGTGACGCCGTCGCAGTTGTAACCTTATATATAGAAACCAAATTTTTTAGTTTTCAGTGTGTAGTTTTGTGGAGTAAAAACCTAAACCGAACCAAGATTGTCTTGTATAGTATTTTATGGTTCCATACCCTATCTTACATCAAGATAAGTGTTTTACTTCATTAATTTAATTATGTCTTCAATTGATTGTTTGTATGCTTGCATGTTTCCCATGTCCGGCTAATTTACTTGTGTGTTTGCTAAGATAATATGAAACTTAGTT
Organism: Chrysanthemum makinoi; assembly: GCA_910596185.1. Lineage (NCBI taxonomy): Eukaryota > Viridiplantae > Streptophyta > Magnoliopsida > Asterales > Asteraceae > Chrysanthemum > Chrysanthemum makinoi. Next base: position 127,081,510 of record OU343219.1, read on the forward strand.
ATTGAATATTGATTGGTTGTCTCTTATCTTAGTTGTGATTGACCTAGTATTGCGATAGGTCATTCGTTGTGTTGTTAATGCTTGATTAATCTTTGTTGAACCTTAGTTTATAATCACCTAGAGTAATTGTAGGCTATACATCCAAAGAATACCTTAGAGTTAAAGTTTATAAATCCTAGAGATTTTGTAGTCATTAACCTTTGGTATCTTCAAAGAGTTAGGGATAAACGCATACCCTACGACCTTAGAGACACAACGCGATTAAGAATAAGGATGTGACAATTCAACCATCAATAGGAGATAAGTAGGGAGTAATAAATCCTAAGCAAATACATTTTTAATCATCATACGAGCACACAACAATAGACATAGACTACCCTCACCTTAGTTAATTTAGATAATTAGATAGTAGAAGTAATCGGTAGAAATACCAACCCCCAAATCCAAACCCCGAGATTCGTACCTTTCCATTTCCTAAAAAACATAAAAAGATAAAAAATAATCTTCCACAACCCCAACCTTAGCATAGTAACTTCTCACTAGCATTCCTATTCCCCTAGAGAACGATATCAATACCCGTGGCTTACCCTAATACTACACTACAACGATTAGGTTCACTGCCTAGGGTGTTGAAAAACTTGCTCGACGAAAAGGAAGTTCCTTTGACCCCAAACGCGCGTTGTACGCGTATCAGTTCCATACGGGAAAACTTGAGCTACGGTGAATGGTCCGGACCAACGGGTTTTGAGTTTTCCTGAGAATATCTTTAACCGAGAAATAAAGAGGAGGACTTGATCACCAATGTTGAAGACGCGGTTTTTGATTTTAGAGTCATGAATCCTCTTAGTCTTCTCTTTGTAAATCAAAGAATTCTCATAAGCTTGATCCTGAAGTTCATTTAATTCATTCAGTTGAACTTTACGGTGATCACCCGCGGTCTTAAGGTCAAAGTTCACATGTTTCAAGGCCCAATATGCCTTATGCTCGAGCTCGATGGGCAAATGGCAAGCTTTTCCATACACCAATTTATACGGGGTGCACCCAATGGGTGTCTTGTATGCGGTGCGGAAAGCCCATAATGCATCATCTAACTTATCAACCCATGAAGCTCGGTTCTCTCCTACGGTCCTTTCTAAAATCTTTTTCAATCCACGATTGGACACCTCAACTTGGCCGCTCATTTGCGGGTGATACATGGTAGAAAGACGGTGGGTAACTCCATATTTATACATAACCTTTGCAAATTGTTCATTACAAAAATGGGTACCACGATCACTGATTATAGCACGAGGTGCTCCAAATCGGGAAAACAAGTTCTTCAAAAACTTAACAACCACTCGGGCGTCATTGGTGGGTAGCGCCTTCGCTTCAACCCATTTGGACAAGTAGTCGACGGCCACGAGGATATACTTATTACCCTTAGACGACGAAAATGGTCCCATAAAATCGATGCCCCAGCCGTCGAAAATTTCATAGACTTGAATCGCATTTTGCAGCATTTCGTATTTTTGCGAAATCTTCCCTTGACGCTGGCATGAATCACATGACTTAACCAAATCATGGGCGTCTCGATATATGGTAGGCCAATAAAATACGGAATCAAAAACCTTTTTGGCTATGTAGCTTGCACCATGATGGCCTCCGGTGGGTCCATTGTGACAAGCATTAAGAATATCAATGGCCTCTTGGCAATGAACACACCGCCGTATTACTTGATCCTCACAAATCTTAAACAAGTAGGGGTCGTCCCAGAAATAATGCTTGACATCCTTAAAAAAACGTTTTCTTTTGTTGGGACGACATTCCTTTCACAATGAAATTCCCCGCATGGTAATTTGCAAAGTCGGAAAACCATGGGGTATTAGGATCTTTCTTTGCAATCATCCCAAGTGTCTCGAGAGGAAATGTTTCCGTGATCTCCTTTTTCTCGAGCACACTTTGATGGGGATTCTCAAGTCTAGATAAATGGTCGGCAATAAGGTTCTCCGCTGCTTTTTTGTCAAGAATGGTGACATAAAATTCTTGAAGGAGGAGAACCCACCGAAGTAATCGGGGCTTAGCATCTTGCTTTGCCAAAAGGTACTTAAGGGCAGAATGGTCGGTATACACTATGTTTTTCGATAAGACAAGGTAGGGTCTAAATTTCTTGAAAGCATAAACTACGGCCAATAATTCGTTTTCTGTAGTTGTGTAATTATGTTGGGCCTCAGACAATGTCTTACTCGCATAGTGTATGGGTTGAAAATGTTTTGACTTTCGTTGCCCCAAGACTGCCCCAATTGTGTAATCACTTGCATCACACATAAGCTCAAAGGGTAAATCCCAGTCGGGGGCAACTAATATCGGAGCCTCGGTTAATTTCTTCTTAAGTATGTTAAAGGCTTCAATGCATTCATTAGTGAAGATAAACGGAGCATCCTTTTGGAGGAGATGGGTCAGAGGGCGGGCTATCTTAGAGAAATCTTGAATGAAACGACGATAGAAACCGGCATGACCCAAAAAACTCCGAATACCTTTTACGGTGGTGGGATGAGGTAACTTAGCAATAACGCCGAATTTAGCTCGGTCGACCTCAATCCCCGATTTGGATATCTTATGGCCGAGGACAATGCCCTCTCGAACCATGAAATGGCACTTCTCCCAATTCAAGACCAAATTGGTGTCTTCACACCTTTTGAGCATGATGTCTAGATGAGAGAGGCAAGAAGTGAAAGAATCTCCATAAACCAAGAAATCGTCCATGAATACCTCCATATTATTCTCGATCATATCATGGAAAATCGTCATCTTGCACCTTTGGAACGTGCCAGGAGCATTGCATAAGCCAAATGGCATTCGTCGGTAAGAAAACGTTGCATAAGGGCAAGTGAAAGTCGTCTTCTCTTGATCTTGCGGGTCGATCGGAATTTGGAAGTAACCAGAGAATCCGTCAAGAAAACAATAGAACTCATTCCCCGCTAGACGTTCGAGCATTTGATCCATAAAAGGAAGCGGGAAATGGTCTTTCCTAGTAGCATCATTCAATTTCCTATAGTCGATACACACCCTCCATCCGGTGACGAGACGTGTGGTATGAGCTCATTTTCCTCATTGGCAATGACGGTCATCCCTCCCTTCTTCGGGATACAATGAATTGGGCAAACCCATGAGCTATCGGAGATCGGATATATTATTCTGGCATCAAGGATTTTAAGAACTTCCTTTTTGATAACTTCATGGATCTTTGGGTTAATCCTTCGTTGTTGTTGTATGACGGGTTTGAAATCATCTTCCATTAAGATTTTGTGAGTACAAAAACGTAGGTTTATGCCTTTAATGTCGGAAATTTTCCAAGCGATGGCACTCTTATGCTTTTTAAGGACGGCCAAAAGTTTGGTTTTCTCCTCATCTTTCAAATTCTTAGCAATAATGACGGGAAACTTGTTTGGTTCTTCGAGAAAAGCGTATTCAAGATGAGGAGGTAAATCTTTGAGCTCGGGCTCCAGAGGTTTTTCGGATTCAATCTGTTTAACTTCTTTGAGTTCTTCAATCGTGATTTCTTTAGGAGGGAGTGACGGTGATGGATCTTCATTGAACAATTGTTCAAGATAAAGAATATCTCCATCCGAATTATAAACACCATCTTCAATTCCCAGTGGAATCGATTCATCAATAGAAAGAAATTCATCGATCTCTTCCAAAAAGAAGTCACCTCCCTCAAACGGAGTAAGAGAGGGGGAAGACTCGGCAATTATCGGTTCAGAAGATGGTTCAAGATTTTCAGAAGGAAGGGTGGGATTGCCACCCAAAAAACCAAGAAGCTTTTGAGCATACTCCTCCGTGGCAATATCGAGAACGTCGATCCGATTGATAGAAGCATCATCATAGTTGGAGGAGTATCTTGAAGGATGGTTAATGTTAAACGAGATGTTTTCCTTATGAGATCGTAAGGTGATTTCTCCTTCATAAACTTCAATCATCGCACGGCCTGTTCTTCAGAAAGATCTCCCGAGAATAAGAGGTACTCGAGGGTCAGCATCAAAGTCAATGACAACGAAGTCGGCGGGAAAGTGAAGTGGTCCTACTTTCACATAGACGTCCTCGGCGATACCTCTGTGAGTTCAAGAGTCATTCGAGTAGGAGTGAGATCCGGGAGAGAAAGCTTGTTATAAATCGAAAGGGGCATCAAGTTAATACTCGCACCGAGATCGGCCAAGGCGGAGCATTTCACTATTCCCGGGAACTCACAAGGTATAAGAAATTTTCCGAGGTCTCCTAACTTTTCAGGAAGTTTCTTGAGGAGCACCGCCGAGCAGTTTTCATTCAAAGGGGTTTTAGCTATCTCAGCCAACTTTTCCTTATTACTCACTAAACTTTTGATCATAGAAGCAAATTTTGGCATGAGGAGTAAAGCATCTGTGAAACTTATGTTAAAATTCAAGGATTGAACGATTTCAACAAATTTCTCCATTTGGTTTTCTATTTTGTCACGGAGCTTTTGGTTATTAAGCCTTGAAGGATATGGAAGTGAAGGCTTAAAAGTAGTTTTCGGAACATCGGGTTCCGGAATTGGAGTCTGAATGACCGGAGGTGAGACGGGTGCGGGTTGCACATTGTCTTTTAGAACCTCGGTTTCTCGTTCCACCTCCCTCACCAGCGGAGTAGGAAACGAGGGTTCATCATAAGCCTTACCACTCCGTGTGGTTATAGCTTTCAACTCACCCTTTGGGTTGGCAACGGTGTTACCCGGGAGAGATCCCGAACCCGAAGGTTGACTCATTTTGCACAAAACAGCGTTCAACATGTTCTCAAGTTTGTTCTGAGATGCATCCATCTTGTTGTTCTGAAGTCGAATCTCATTCTTAAACTCATTGCTTTGTCTAGTCAACGAAGATTGGAACTCATTTCTTAAATTTGAAATATGGGTTTGCATGGTTTGGATAGTAGCATTATTGTGTTGAACGTAATTCGAGAATTCATTAGAGGGAAAAGGCGGACCTTGATAACTTGAAGCTTGATACCCTTGATTATAATTGACCCCTTGGGTCGGGTATTGATTTGGTGGGGCTTTGAATTGATTCTGAACGTTTGGTCCTCGAACTTGATTCTGATTGAAACGAGTTTGATTGTTCGATTGAGAAAATCCCGGAGGTCCCATTTGATTACTAACACGAGGATTCAATTCAGTTTGAGGACGATATTGGTTACCTCCGGTTACGGCATTAGCTTCAAAAGGATTACCATCGGCAGCTGTACAATTGTAGTAAGCATGCGGCCCACCACAAGTAGTACAAGTCGATTCCACCGCTTTGACTTGAGCGGGTGGAGGAGAATTAATCTTAACATTCGTAATCTTAACTAAAGCCTGAATCATATCCGTAAGCTTATCAATCTTAGCATCGGTGCTAGACGTATTTTCAAAAGAAGAGGAAGAAGGTGAAGCACTCACTCGGGCAGCAACCGATTTGCTACGTGAGGTGCGGACTTTGGATTTGTTCTCAATAATCGACAAGGCATCTCTCGTTGATCGGGTCAACAAATTACCACCCGCGGCGGCATTGAGAGAGTCTTGATCATTTTCATTCAAACCATTATAAAACGTATCAAGTTGGTGCAATTCAGAAAAACCATGATGGGGACATCTTCTAAGTAAGTCTTTAAAACGGTTCCATGCCTCACTAAATGATTCATCAAGCCTTTGGGTGAATTTTGTTGTTTCATTTTTTAAGCTTGTTGTTTTAGATGGTGGGAAGAATTCGTTCACGAATTTTGATACTAAATCCTCCCATGTGGTGATCGATCGAGGGGGTTGTTTTTCGAGCCAAATCCGGGCGGCCCCCTCGAGTGAAAACGGGAAGAGTAGTAGCTAGATAGCTTCTTCCGGTACGTTACGGTATTTGATCGTAGATGTAAGCTTATTAAACCGTCGGATATGAGAATGAGGATTGTCCTTCTCAAATCCGTAAAATTGGCTCGACGATACCAAGTTAATCAATCCGTGTTTAAGCTTGAAATTGTCAGAAACGATTTCCGGGACGACGATAGCCTCTCCGTATCCCTCAGTGGGTGCTTGGAGTTGCTCTATATGGATCGATTATCTTCCGCCATTTCGACGATGGGCATAGGCGGATTAGTTCGAATCTCGGGTTCGACTAATGGAGCACCTCTATTTCGCCTTCTCGGAATTGTAGCAGTTTCACGTAACGGTCTATAGATATGAGAACGAGTGCGCATGCACTTTAAAAACCAAGGCAATTAAAACAAAACGGTATTAAAAAAAACAACAGTGAACTTAAACCAATAATCCCAAGTGATATGATCACTTCTATAAGATAAATGCACAAAGGAGCGGAGAAGCCGTAGGTCAGCGCAAAGCTTATTAAAAACCCGCATATTTTCAGCCGCAATTTAATGTCAGGCTGTCCTTAAACCCCTCACACAGTTTTTTTATCCGATAGAAATAAATCGACTCACAAGCGATACAAAGGCAAGTTTTTTATCTTTAGTTCGGGAACTTACTAATGATAACACCTCAAGTTGAGAAGTGTTATATAATTGATATATTCTATTTTAGCTAAAAAACAAAAGAGAAAATCGTTTTGTATTTTTAATTTTTTTTATATATATACAAAGAAAAAGAAAAATATTTTTTTTTACTTTTTTGATTTTATGAAAACAATAACTTCACGAAGGAAGGATCTCGAGTCAATAATCGTCAAACCTTCAATGATATTGTCGCGACACAACCTCCCCGACAGCGGCGCCAAAAATTGATTCGTGTAGGTTTAGGGTGGTTTGTAGGGAGAAAATAGTATAATAATATCAATATCAAAATAAACACGAGAATCGAATTGAAAACCTCTTAGGAAAAAGGTTAGTCAATCAAATCCTGTGAGTGAGATATGTGATATCTGATAAGAATATCCGAGTCGTTTCCCAATGAGGTGTGAATGGGCAACGCCGTTTTAGGTTCGTTATTAAAATGCTCGATTTTTCGGGTTTTTGATTTTTGATTACGTTCTAAGTTCAAATTAATCAATTAAAAGGTACTTAAAGCACGTAAATAACAATTAAATCAAACGAAAGCAAGTAAACTAAGGAAAGTTACCTAAATCTACCCTAAATGCAATTTTAAAATAAAAACGCAAATTATGACAATTTAAAAACGTAAACTAAAATGTAATCTTAATTATTTTAACTCCTAAAAGTGAACTAATAATTTTCTACATCTAAAAATGTGATTTAAAAATTATCTAAAATTTAAAACTATTTTTTTTTTGTTTTTCTTGATTTTATTTGAATTAAAAACTATTTTTGTATTTTTAAAATGGATTTAAAAAGCTAGAAAATATGAAAATTGACAAGAAAATTATCAAAATATTTTCAAAAATCTAAATTAGCTAAAAATAATTTTCAAAACTGAAATTATATTTTTTTGACTTTTTCTCAATTTATTATGAATTTAAAACTGATTTAAACTAATTAAATGTCTGGAAAATACTATTTTAACTAGGAAAAATCTGGAAAAATACTTTTTATGACTTTTTGATTTTTATAAATCTAATAAAATTAGTATTGTTTTTTTGTGAACCTTTTCTGATTTATTTCAATTAAAAACTATTAAAAAGTGCTAAAAACTGATTTTAATTGCAGAAAAATAGTAAATGGCTATGGAAAATTATGAAAAATTGCAGATAGGTTCTAAATTCTAATGAGAAGCTATAAAAATTATCAAATACAACTAGTGATCACAAATTAAGCTACTTGAATGCAAACTGATGTGAAAAGCTATGTGTAAATAAGCTAAAAGCTTAATTAAGATACCAGAAGCTACACTTAGGTCAAATAAGCTAAAGTTAACCTAAAGTCTACTTAATGAAACTATTTAAGATCAAACAAACATAGATTATAAGCTAAAAATACAAATCTAATTCCTATCAGCAATAAACCAAACAACCTCTAACTCCCCTATTTGCAGCTGTTCTGCAGACCTGAAAATAAGCACTTATGAAAAATCAAAAGTTGGAACCTCTAACCAACCTGGAAAAGAGCTAAATTACCAAGTATGAGCTTATGAGGTCCTGTTTTGAGCTTGCTAGAAGCTCTTGAAAAAGCTGTGACAGAATGATGATTCTGTGCACAGGGTAATTTTTGGAAGATTGACCAAGTTTAAGCTCAAATTAAGCTGTTTTAGCAAATTTGTAAAAATAATCCAAAATTACCTACTTAATCACCACCAACCAAATTTACAAAATCCAGAAGTACAGCTTTATTGGACTAAAATTGAGTGAATTAAAAATACAAAAGTGGAGGCTGGTTGAACTTGAAATGGATTTTGACTATTTTTGAAAACTTTGTAATTTGACTTATTTGAACTTTAATCCTACAAAAAAGATTATAATTTATGTATTATGATTAAATAAGACCTAATTATGCTATCCTATATAATTCTAAGCCTAAATACTAACCTATGCAACTTCTAATTTAACTGATGTAGAATTAAAATTAAGCTAAAGCTATTTTTGACTATTTGATGAATGCAAGTGACCTTTTCCTATCTAAATGACTTTAATAAACCTAAATGAGACTATCTCTACTGTTATTAACTCCTGTCCTATCCTCTAATTCAGATTCAGTGGTTGATCCAAACAACCCTTAAGAGACTGTTATGCAAATTATGATCACTAATCCAATAATCTATGCTTCACCAATCCTCAACACAGTTTCTAATTATCAAAATATAGCTAAATGCAGAGATAATGACAACCAAAATACACTTAAACCAATAACTCAAAGTTTTGACAGATGAGATCAGAAATGTATGCAGATATCAGATTTAAGCTACAAAATGATCTAATCTACCAAAATAAGCTACAAGATGATTAAATAAGCTATTCTAACAATATTAAGCTAATTTCACTAGATCTACCACAATGTAACAGTAACTTGCAATTTTAAACTACAAATGAAGAAATCTTACTTTAGACCCTAGCTGAACAAGGGCTCCAACTTAATGGTAGCTACAAGCTCCAGCTTATCCAGAGAATAAGCTGGTAAAAGTCCATCTGGCCAATCCATTTAGACCACTTCCATGCTTTCCTCATTATGCAAAGGTATTTTGTGATTTTTGACTGATTTGTGATGAAGAATGTGTAAAAATGATTTTGAAACTAGATCAAGCCTACAATAATCTATAATTAGCTTATATAAGCTTATACAAACAGAAAATAAAGCTTAATGAAGCTTTGAAACTGATTTGAACATATTTTTTATTTTTTAAAGGTTATTTTATATACTTTTTTATGAGTTTTGATTTGAAAGTGGAAATAAGCTGAAATAAGGTTTGTTAAGCTTTAGTAACTCAAATGAAAGCTAATTAAACAATTAAGAAAGAATAAAACAGAGATTAAAGCTTATGAAGAATCTGATCATAAAAGTTCACTTTCATTAACTAAGAAAAGCTGAATACAGATTTAGAAAATGGAAATACAACACTGATTAAAGCTTGAAAACATAATAAGAACATAATTACACTACTAAACACCTACTAAATTCTACACGAATTGTGAGTGAAATCTAAGGTCTATATATAGCTGAGCTTTGGCCTTGGAAGCTTCAGGAAGGCATCAATTTGTGTTTCTTTGGACGATTCTCCACCTTTGATCAACATCCCATCATCACTCAAATCATCTCAGCCTTTGATTAGCATTGATGACATCTCTACAGCCAATAAGAGCTCACCTTGGCACACCAATTGCCAAGGTGGCATTCCACTTGTCAGTCTTTGTCAGTTAATTAGACCAAAATACCCTTAATTGCTGTATTGTTTACGGGTTAATTTTAGGGTTCTAGTTATTTGGGTAAATTGAGGGAAAATTAGGCGCGTAGGGATTTTTGGGAATTTTTTAATTTCATTTGGCTTGGATTGACCGAAGGGTAAATGGGAGGGGTCAAAGGTTTATTTGATAGGTTCATGTGATGAGAAATGTTCAAAGGGTTTTAATGTGTTGACTGTTCAGAATTGGTAAAAGGGTTTAAAGAGATTTTTAACCTTTTGTTTTATTTAAGGATAAAAGTGAAAGGTTCTTTATTTAAAAGGGTATATAGTGTAAATTAGGGAAAGTGAAAGGGTAATTAAGGGTACTTGGGTAAAAATGGACACAAGGGTGTATTTTGCCAATATGGGAAAGATGAGGGACCATTCTTGTCATTTCTGAAACTTCAAGGGTAGATTTTGCCAATCTTTGCAACTTGAGGGACTAAATCCGTAATTTCTTCAAAGTTAATCCAAACTTTCAAAAATCATCCTTTGAGCATCCAAAACTTCAAATTCACTCAATTCTGATTTTCCGGCTTCAGTTTTTGCACTCTCTTCCTTCTCGTGCTCGGTTTTTGTCTGATTTGTCTTTCTTTTGTGTGTTTTGCCATATCCGTACCTGCACATGCACAAACTCAAGAAACCAACAAATATTAGGCATAAACGGCTCTTTTCTGGTTATTTTGGGTCTATTTTGGTAAAGAAATGGTATGTGTTTTTGCACATACCAATCACCCTCAAACTTTATGAAACAAATTATAAAATAAGAGTGGGGCGATAAACTCACCTTAAGCAGTCTGAAGTGATATTCAAATAGTGATAGTGGATGGCTCCGATACGCAACCTAAATTAGTATGGCAAGTTTAGTCTTTATTTTATGTTTAAGACTCGATAAAGCTTAACAAAACTTTGCAATATTTGTGTTGTTGTTGCTTGTGTGGCATCATTTAAACAGTTTTCAAAAGTTTGCGTGTGTGTATTGGCTTATGGAAGTGTATAAGTATATAATGAAAAGTATATCGAGGATGAACGAGGCTTCAGTTTGATGATAACCGAATGATGATGTACGGAAAATAACTTCATATATTATAAGACTTTAACGGTTTGTGTGAATATCATGTACGAAGGATATATATATATATATATATATATATATATATATATATATATATATATATATATATATATATATATATATATATATATATATATATATATATATATATATATATATATATATATATATATATCTATACATATATATGGGACTACATATAACATGTCACTATTGCTTACTAGGCACATTAATGATGACATGGAGTCTCATATGATGACATGGAAATGCCACCATGGCACTACATTCGGTTACATATTCAAAAAATATTGAAACTTGCAAGGTTCGAACTCGGGTCTTGACGTTCACATACAGGCGACCAAACCAGTGGAGCAATCAACAAGTTCTGACACAAAACCTTCCTCCCTATTAGTATTCATTCAGAAAATTACCATCTTCCATCTAATAGCATCACAATAACAGAATCCCTACTCATTCAGCTCAACATTAATTTTTCTTCAATGCCAGTCAAACAATATTTTTATCATCCCACATTCCACTCGGCATTTTCAAATTCAAATCCACACAAATAAAAAAACGCATCCTACTTCATTTTCAAACGTATTCAATCCACACAAAAAAATCACCTATAATTCAATAACACATTCCCTAATTGAAATACAGATTCATCTTCTCTATCATTAACCTACCATCAACTTCTTTATTAAAAAGAATCAGGAAATTAATCACCAAATGCATTTCAAAAGGCTAGATCGAATAATCACCAATCGGGTATGTTGGATTTCCAATTACAGTTAAGTTACTATATACATGCGAGTGATTAAACCTAATTATATTTTTCAATAAGGGTTTTGATTTTGGTTTTAAATTTGTGGTTATTATTATTTTTTTATTTAGGGTTCTTTTCAACTCAAATTGAAGATCCCTTGAAGCTTGGTAGTTCATTCACGAAAAAAAAGGTACGATTTTTGTTGATGATTTATGGTTTTATTTGAAATTTTTGAAGTTGTATTTTTTATACTATCTTTTGAGTTTTGATTATAACTAGCTAATTAGCGCTAAAAACTTATGCACATTCTGGTATGATTACAAACTAGATTAAGAAACTTTTAAGTATAGTTCTTTCAAAATGGAATGAATGATTTGTTTCTCATTGACATGCTTTGTGTTGATGGATGCATTATCGTTGACAAAATTTGAGTTGATGGAGTTGTTTGTAACACTTGCAGTAGCTCTTATTAGTGAGATTGTTTCTCCACCCTATCAAACGGTAGTTGGTTCTTTACTGTGTTGGTACACATGGTGCAAAACTTCTATAACCGTTTTCCCCAAGGGCTGAAACTGTCAACTTTAAGTATCTTTCAAAAGCTTTATTTTTACATATTTTACTAGCTTTATTTTGTACATCAGTTGTTGAAAACAAGTATTTTGACCATGTAAATTTTGGATCATTTTCTTTTTCATTTTGACTGACCATCAAAAGTCTGACGCCGTCTTGTAGTGCGCTATTTAATTGTTCGTTGTGTAAATCAATAAGTATCTCATTCGTACTTTTAGGTGCAATCCCCGCTTGAGTAACGTTTGAAAAATAGGTGTCTGACAAGTCTTCTTCTGACTACTTATTTTTTTGATGCTCAATATAGGCAGTTATGGTCCAATTTGTTGGTTTCATAAACGTCAATGTAATCAAAGGCAGTGACCTTGCTATCCGAGATATGAGGTAGTGATCCTTACGTTATGCTCACATTGGGAAACCAGGTAAGCCGAAAAACCTAAAGAATGATTGTGTTTTTATGCATAACTATAAGTAGGACAATTTCATGTTGGTGTTAAAATGAGAAGATATTGTTCTTTGGATGCAGTCAGTGAAGACGCGAGTTATAAAGAACAACCTCAATATTGCCTGGCGACACATTTATGTTTGGACATGTTTATAATGCAACTGAAACATAGTTTTTTGGACACAAGGTTTCTATGCTGATTTTTACAGAACAAACGATGTTTAGACAAGTTTATGATGCAGCAAAAACATAGGTGTTTGGACAACCGAAATATGGGTGTTTGGACATGTGATTCTTATATGTTGGGTTCAGTAAATACCCAAACCCCTTAAACTAGGATTTGAATAGAAAATATCCCAAGTTTTTAATCTGTTAAACACAATCAGGTCACTGAGCGCATAGTCTCTCAGTGAGCTATCTTCAGGACACTTAGTATGAGGCGAAGAAGGAGCCTCTCCACTCTGCAAGGCGGAACTTAAAGAGTGAAGACTAAGTCAAGAAGAAGATAGTGGATTCAGTGAGTGATGACAATAACTCACTGAATCCCTTCGACTCCTCTCCAACTGTTAAACACTGAAGACAAACGAAGAAAGAGACTGAAGACTTTAAAGACTGAAGAATGAGCTGGATTAGGCGGGAAAGTTTTGCCCAGATAAAACTAAGTCCCTCAAGTGTTTATCCAGTCTATACACAGTCTCAATCTATCAAGATCATATCTTCCCATTTATAGTAAGCGGCGATTCTCTATCAAGGAAAGAAGCTTCGCCGCCTACTATAGAAAGGTGAACAGTAACCGAATATATCAATATTCGTGTTTGCTGTGATCCATGTTTTTGTCTTCTAGGATAAAGTTAATAATCATAATTGTATAAATAGCATAAGAGAATGAGTGAAAAGTTTAAGCTTGTGAATTGTAAAAACAAACACACACACAAGCCAACTTTTCACTCCTCCAAATACGACTTTATCCTTGAGCTAGCTCAGTGGGTTCTAAGAGTTGTGCTCAGACTTAGCCTGAGCTTAGAGAGGAGTCACCCAAACTTTGTCATTTCAATCCCAAGTACTATTCCGCAAGTACTTGGGTAACGTATTCTTTTGATTTATTTCTAATAAGAATATGATGTTGAAAATTACTTTGTGTGTTTTACCTATGTTAATTTCAGTCATTATTCACTGTTAAATTACTTTAAGTACTTAATTATTCATTTTTAACGATAGTGAATAGGGAACAACAAGTGGTATCAGAGCTCAGGCTGATTATAAAACCTTTTAAGCCGCTCTAAAACGTTTTTAAATCAGGATTCCTATGGCTGAAATTGATGTACCCAAACTAGTCGATAAAAAGGGTGGAGCTTATTCAATTTGTTGCCCTAGACTTGAAGTTGGAAAATTCAACAAATGGAAAAAGCGTATGCTTTGCTATTTGATTGGGATGGAACCTTATTATATCAAGTGTATGAATGAGGGCCCATTTGTCCCAAAGACTGCTGAAGGTTTGCCCAAACACTGAAGCTCAGTGGACTCAGGATGAAAGGAGAGTGGTCAACCAGGACCAAAGACTCAAAAGTATCATCATATCATGTCTTCCTGATGATATAATGGAGTCATTTATAAGCTGTAACACGGCTAAACAAACCTGGGATGACCTGGTCCATAGCCATGAAGGTCCATCTGATACCAAGGAAAACAGGATAATGGACCTGAAACTTGAGTATAATACCTTCAGGGCTAAGGACTCTGAAACTCTCTCTCAAACTTACACCCGTTACAAAACTCTTTTAAATGAACTGGCTAATGATGGTATTAAGTTATCAAAACATGAGATAAATGTTGGTTTTGTTAATTGTCTTCCTGAGAAATGGTTAAACTTCTCTCAGGGACTTAGAAATGCAAATCACATCCAAACTCTTGAGCTTCCTGAAATTTATGGGAAATTTGTCTATGAGGAAAATCTCATCAACAGACGATACCCTGACTTAAAGAAGTCTCAGGAAGTCAAGAAGTCCCAGACCATCACCTCACCTATATCAACTGCCTTCTTTTCTAACAATGTGGTTCAAGATTTTCAAGAAAATTTTGATGATGAGCCTGATGAGAGATCAAGTGAGGAGTACCTAAATGACCTGAACGTTGAATTTCAGGAAAGGGCACTCCTTGCAAACTCTCGAAGGTTTATTAAAAGAAACAAAGGTTTTTCAACTGCTAAAGCTAACGAGGACACTGAATGCTTTAAGTGTCACAAAAAGGGTCATTTTGCAAAGGACTGTTTTTCAAAAACAATTTCTGAACCTTCTTACAGACCATCAGGGTCAAATCAGTCCTCAGGCTTTAGCAAATTTCAACCTAAAATCTATCAGTCTCATCAAAACTTTCTGAATAAATCTGACCAGAACAAAACAATAGATTTTGAAGCCAAGTATAGGAAGATCAAAGCTAAGCTTGCATTACTTGAGGCCAGTCCCTAAGAACCAAAAAGTGTTCAATCTGTGCAGGGTAAAAACAAAGGTCTTGTTGCTGAAACCTTCGACTAGGATGAAGAGCCAGTCTCATCAGATGATGAAATGGTACATGTCAGCGCACTGATGGCCCTCTCAGAAGAAGACAAGCTAGCTGTTGGAAAGAATCATGCCAGAAATGGAGAATGGGTCAACATCACAATGAAGAAGGTAACTATTCTACTTTCTATGGGTCAACATCACAAAGAATCATGCAGTCCTATATGAACTATATCAATGTAGATCTTAAGTTTGTAGAGGAGCAAAGACTAAATCTTTTTTCTAAGTACAACAAGTTAAGTTTTGAATTGAATAAGTGTAGGGATGAGTTACTTGTGTTAAAACAAAACAAGCTTGAGGCTATCACCTTACAGATTCAAAACACTGAATTAGTCAAAAGAAATCAGGCTCTTCAAGATGAACTTAAGAAAGAAAAAGATATCATTGATAGCTGGACCACAAAGAATCCAAGAGTCTTTGATGCTGTGGGTGCCCCAGTAGCAAAAAGAGAGTCATAGGTGAACATCATCTTACTGACTCTCTCAACAAAGACCAGAGTCCTAAACCATTTGTGTCTGGTGGCATGATTACCAATATGTTGTCTGTTCCCAAGACCAGTGATTGGATTAAAAGACTTAATCCTGATAGTAAGCTTCCTAACTTTGACTCTAGAAGAATTCTAGAACCTGAAAGTCAAGCTCTAAAGAGCATGCTTGGACTCCCAGATGTGCCCAGTAGCACTGAACACATCTCTGAGTCTGAAGATGAATCTCAAGCACCACTTTCACCTTTGAAACCTCTTCAGGGTGCTGATCCTAGCTCTGAGCTTACTCCATTACATTACAATCCACACTCTCCTAAAGAAAGGTCTGGACTTGGTAGAACCATTTTGAAAAGACCATCAAAACCAACTCAACAAGAATCCACCCCCACTGAAAATTCCACATCCTCAGTCCCCACTGAAGCTGATCAGATTCAGCAACTGACTGAACTTGTGAGAAAGCTAACTGACAAAATGGAATCTATTGAAAAGGTCACTGAACCAATCAAGGAGACAAAGTCAGCTTCCTCTAGTTCCTCAAAGTCAAAAGCCACCACAAAAAACAAGCAGAAGTGTGATCTGTGCCACTATACCAGTCATACCACTGACAATTGTTATAGAATCCTCTTTTGCATGATCTGTAAAAAGGATGATCACAGGACTGCTGACCACTTGTAATATGTGAGCTCTCTCAGTCAAGAAAACTACACCAAAGTTGGTCATCAGTATGCTTCTTCATCCAAAGCTCAAAAGTTAAGAGCAAAGCCTTTTCCTCCTTGCCCACTGTGGCTTTAATGATCATCGTCCTGATGATTGTCTTATGAACACATGCTGTGATATTTGCGGTAACACAGCTCATAAGACATCTCAGCATGACAATGTCATCCATGCAAGGAGAAGTTCAAAACAACCCAAATCCACTGAGTCATCCTCAGTCTCTAAATGCAAAACCTGTGGTAGCTCATTGCACTCCACCACTGACCATGAATCGATTGCTCAATTCAAAGAAACCATGAGACCCAAGCCCACTAGTAAGTGGGTCACGAAGAGAAACTAATTCAGTTTACTACTTGTGCAGAGGCATGCCAAGGAGCCTATCTGGCATCTAGACAGTGGATGTTCAAGAAGCATGACTGGTGTGAAGGAATATCTGTACAAGTATGTAAAGGAACCAGGACCAAAGGTAGTATTTGGTGATAACTCATCATGTCCCACTGAAGGTTATGGTTCAGTAAATTGTAAAGGAATAGTTTTCTCTAGGATTGCTTATTTCAATGGTCTCAAATACAATCTCATCAGTGTTAGTCAGCTATGTGATGCTAAGTACATTGTACAATTCAATGACAAACAAGGTACCATTTTCAATGCCAACAAGGAAGTTGTGTTGATTGCTCCTAGGAGAGATGATGTTTATGTCTTAGACATGTCAACTCTCTCTAAAGATGGAACCTGTCTTTTTGACAAAGCCACTGAAACTATCAACTGGCTGTGCCACAAGAGACTCTCACACTTAAACTTCAAAAACATCAACAACTTGGCAAAACAAAAAAAGGTCCTTGGCTTACTGATATGTGCTTAAACACATATCTTTTGTTTATCAAAACTGACCCAAAATAACCAAGAAAGAGCCGTTTATTGTTAATATTTGCGTGTTTCTTGAGTTTATGCATGTGCAGGTACGGATATAATAAAACAGACAAAAGAAAGCCAAAACCGAAGAAAACCGAGCACAAGAGAAAGAAGAATGCAATAAGCCGAGGCTGGGAAAGGAATTTGCAAGTTTGGACAATCAATTCTCAAAATGGCAGTTTTAGTCCCTGAAGATTCAGAATTGACATGTTTGGTCCTTGGAATTTTCAAAGATGGCAAAAGTGGTTCCTGGTTTATTTGAGAATGACAAGAATGATCTTTCAAAGACATATTCAAATTTACATGATTGGTCCCTGGATTTTCAGCTTGTACACAATTAGTCCTTATAATACCTAATGGGTCCTAAATCTATCCTAAGTCTAAAAACATTACACAAGCCCAAATATCCAAAAGCCCAACCAACTTAATACCTATACCGGTCCAGTCCAATACCCAACCCATACCCGGTTTACTAAAACCTGTGGTCAACTAGTCAATGAATCCGAAATATACTAAAAAAAAGACACACGCGCCAATATTTACCCCCTTTCATCCCAAACCCAGAAATAGCAAGAACCCTAATATGACCTCCAATCAATTCGCCCAATTAACTATCATTAAGGGTATAATAGTACAATCCCTGACACATGCTGACACACGGATGCCAGGTTGGCAATCCGTGTGTCATCTCACCTCATACTCTCCTCTGATTGGTGCAAGATGCGTGGTGGATTCAATCTAAGGGCTGTTATTGAATGGTGAACGTGGATGAATGATCAATGGACATAAACGCGTTCAAAGAAGCACAAGGCTCTCTTCTGGAATCTTCTCAGCTCAGCTATATATAGCCCCTTTCATTCACAGTTCTTTTAAGTAGTTTTTTAGTGATAGAAAGTAGATTAGGAGTAGTGTAGAATTAGCTTCTGAGTAGCTTGTAATTTTCAAATGTCTTAGTTTTAATTCAGCTTTGTTATTGTGTACTCAAAATTGTATTAATAAAAATATTTTCAGTTTTTACTCTCATCAAATTTAAATCTCTGTTTAATTGTTTCATTTCAGCTTATTAATATTCCCATTGGTTACTTGAGCTTATATCAAATCTCTTGCTTACTCAGAAGTTACTCTTAAAATCACACTTCAGTCAAAATTAGTCAAACTTGCAGAAATTTGGGTGAATGGTTCTGTATTGCTGATCTAAGGATGAAAATGGGTTGATTATGTTGAAATGGGTTGAGATCAGGTTAAGATAGTGGTTATTTTTTTGATAAGCAAGCCATAGTGGCTGGACGTTTGTAAGTACTTATTCAATTTCCAGTTTCAATTGCTTGTACTGTTTGATTAGTCTAATCTGTTAGTAGTAGCTTGTTTGTGTTAATTAGCTTATTAGAATATAGTATTAGCTTAATTTAGTCATCTATTTTGTCTACTCTCTAATCTGCATATTTTAGTATTTAATCTGCATAATCTGCATATCATTCATTAGATTAGTTTAGTAGGATATTAATGTTAGGATTGGTTCATTTAAGTTGTACTTTAGCATATGAAATCTGAATAGAGGACTAGTTAAGTTTGGTTTTGCATTTTGAGTTGAAATTCTTAACTAGTGTTTGGCATAAAGTAGGAATCTGAGATTCTGGTTAAGTCAGAGGTTAATTTTAGTTGCTTTAGTCACTTTTAGGCATATTAGAGTCATATTGGTCATTAATTTGCTTCACATTTCATTTAAGTCAAAATTTCATTGAACCTGATCTCATATGCTTATCAGTTAGTGTAGTGTTGAGTTAGCTTGCATTCTAGGCTTAGATCGTGTTAGTTTAGCTTAATTGAGTCAAGATACATCTAAATTCATCAGTTACATTCCATTTTAGTAGATCAAAGTTGATATTGGTCAAAATCTCATTTCTATCATAAAAGTCAAAAAGTTGTAAAAACCAGTTTTTGCAAAACTTTCTGAATTTTTCATAGATTCATTATTGGATCAATTCAAGTGAGATTTTAGATTTTACTAGTTCAATTGGTCAAGTTTTGAAAAGTGAATTTTGTGGAATTTTTGGAAGTTGTTTTAAGCACTTAATAAGCTGCTACATAAGCTGTTATTTCCCCTGTTCATTTTCATTTTACATGTTCTTTGGTAGGTTTTCTAGAATTCCCAATTTTTAGTTTTCAGTTTGGCTTATTGGATAAGCAGTTGCAGTAGCTTATAGTAGGTAGGCTGGAAGCTGTTTTCATCTTAAGTTCTAATTAATCATTTCATTATAGCTTGCACTTTAGAGGTTTAAATTAGTTCATTTAGGTTGCCTTTGAGTAGTTTTAGCTTTACTTAGCTGCTGTTATCATTTGAAGTTCCTTTGAGGCTTTTAGCTTATTCTTTAGTGCTTATTTCATAGGCAGTTACACATCAGTTTCATTTCCTTACACATAAGCTATAGTTTTTATATTTTTCATAGATTTAGAATAATATTTTAGATTTTCTCTGAATTTTTCATAATTTTTAGTTACTGTTTACTATTTTTCTTGATTAAAATCAGTTTTTAAGACTTTTTAAATAGCTTTTATTACAAATAAATCAGAAAAGTTTCTAAAAAATAAATTTTCATTTTTCATAGATTAAGATAAATATAAAAATCAAAAAAATATTTTTTCTAGATTTTTCCTAGTTTAATTTGTAATTTTTAGCATTTAAATTAGTTTTAAATATATTTTAATTCATAGAAATTCGAAAAATCTTCAGAAAAATACAAAATTAGTTTTTAAAAGTCTTTTGAGTAATTTTAGATTTTTGAAAAATAGTTTCATAATTTTCCCTTTTATTTTTATAATTTTTAGTATTTTTAATTAGTTTTTAAAGTTTAAAATTAGTTTTTAATTCAAATAAATGCCAGAAAAATCATAAAAATTAGTTTTAAATCTTAGTTGATTTTCAAATATCATTTTTAGTTTAAAAGTAATTTTAGATTATTTTTAGGATTTAGATTAGACTTAGTTGCATTTTATTTACGTTTCATTTTAGTTTTATTTGCGTATTTAGGATTCCCCGTAGTGTAATTTCCCTTTTATGCTTCCCTTGCCCCGTAGTTTAGAAAACTTCATATTATCCCCTTTTCCCATTCAAATCCCGATAATCGTGACGTGAGTTGGAAATTCCATTCAACCCTCGTTCGGAACGATCTCGGTGCTCAAACCTAACACGTTTGAGTTACCCGTATACTACACACTTCTCTATTATTGGTTTCCCGAGTGAATCAATTTTTGGCACCGCTGCCGGGGAGGGCTTGTAGCGAGTTTTCGTATTCCGTCTCGAATCGCGTGCATTTGAAGATCCTTCCCCGAGTGAAGTTACCGTCATTTTTGTATATATATATTTTTCAAAAACCCAAAAACATCTAAAAACCAAAACATTCTTCCTAGAGTGTTTACAAAAACCATAAAAATTAAAAAACCAACAAAACAAACCCGAACGTTAATTGTTACGTCGGCTCACCTCAGAAGTACAACCTATACACGGGGTATAAGGAAAGTCTTGACATTAAATTGCAGACTGAAGAACGATCCACTCTTCGTTCCCGCTCCGCTGCGCGTACTTTTGAGAGCTACCGAGCACCGATTGACGCGACGGTTACAAAAATATTGTGTTTTCAACATTTTCTTAAATATAAAAACCCAAAAAGATTTTCCTTTTCAAAATTTGTTTTAAAAACCCAAAAATATTCTTCTTTATCCTCTAACCCGATAATTCTTTTCTTTTACCCTCTATATGTTTAATTCTCATGGAAACAATCAATTATCGTCATTGTTTTCATTGCAAAGGCCGTATGGAAGAAGATCAGTATTGTTGTCTTAATCCAGAATGTGTATGTGAGCGATGTGGACACCCCGGTTCTAAAAAATCTTGCTATTGGTGCGACTTAGCCGACAAACAATCTCTCAATGACTCTAAAAGTTTTTCTGACCATCCGCCACAACCCGAGATATGTTCTTATCATCGTTGCCTTCATTGCCAAACCCGTATGGAAGAAAATCAATATCGATGTTTGAAATGTATTTGCGACTGGTGCGGAAATAATTGTCGGAATGGATTTTGTGATGTATGCCAGAATTTTATCAATCCAAATCCAGATCTCGCCCGTCTTTATGCACGGCTAGAACAAAAGAGTGCTCTTTATAATGACATAATTGGAGAACCCTCGATTCCTACTCCTTCTTCGGTGAGGGAAATGGAATATGTTTTCTGAGCGAGATGACTCCCGTTCAAGAACCAGAGCCTATCACGGAAATGGTGGAAATAACTAACTCTTATCCGGGTAATTCTTCGATTTATCAGCTCTTGTGCATATGGTGCAGAGGACCCGAATATGGCGGGAATTGTCCCGGTTGTAGCAATGGAAAATATGGAACCGAGTTTCACCACAATCCTTACTATGAGACAACCGATTTTCCTAACCAACCTCTGTACCATGAGCCGGAATCATACTCTTGTGAGTACTGTGGTGGTCCTCACCAAGGTTTTCAATGTCAAGTTCAATTTAACAACTCAACCTTTGGTTATGAACCTTACCCTTATTCGTCACAATAATCATACTGTTGTGAGTATTGTGGAGGTCCGCACGTTAATTCTGATTGTCAGATGCAAAATCCGATTGTTTACGAGCAAGTTCCTTGTAACAATTACGATTATCCTTATAACCCACCTCCACAATACCAATAAGTTCAACCACAACCTTCACTAATGTCTAATCCAAAATTTCTGGAAATAATGAGTGATCTTAAGAATCTTCTTGATAAAATTACCCACGGAAAAGAAGATCCTCCTCAGAAGACCTATAGTGAATTATTAGCTGAAGAAGCCGCGAAAGTGATCCAACATCGTCCAACTACCTATTATTACGATTCTGATTCTGATGACGATTATACTCCTCCGAGTGGCAATCCCACTCCCGTTTCTGAGCCTTTAATTTCCGACCCTTCCCCTTCTCTCACGCCGGTTGAGAGAAGTGACGTCGTTTTGGAAGAGGTCGATGATCATAATTCTACAGACATAGTTACACCCGTTGACTCTCTCATAATGGGGGACGAGCCTCTTAGTACTATTCCGGAAACGGAATCTTCTTGTGTTGAGAGCCTTATCCCAATCCCAAGAGAGTCCGAGGTTGTAGATGATATTTGTGATGAGCTTTCTCTTGATATTTCGAATGATCATGATGAGATGTTTTCTGATTCCGAGGATGTATCGGCCAGTGATTGTGATTCGCTTTTATGTGATTCTCTTGACATTTCTGAGGTTACTTCCGGGATTTTCTCAAATCCACTTTTCGAATTCAATGACGACTATACCTTTTGCGAAGTTAATCCTCTTTTTCACCAAGATTTTGAGTCCGATTCAGAGACCACAACGGAAGTGGTGGATATTGCTAGCTCTCAGAGCACACCACTTGTCCCATCTCTGTGTTCCGACCTTTCTCTCTCGTCATGTGATGTTATGCAAGATGAAGAAAGTGATGAATCTGACACTGAAGATACTATGGAGATTGATGAATTGACTAAAGTGGGTGACGACGATATTCTTGATAATCCGCCTTATGATTCTGATATGGAAGAAATCGACTTATTTCTTGATGATCCAATACCACCGGGTATTGAGAGTGACGGGTGCGACTCTGATCAAGATGTCCTTTTTCTTGAAAGCTTGCTTAATGATGATTCTCCTTCCTCTGTTGAGTCGACCTTAACTTATCCCGTTGAACCCACATGTGAAGACAAGATTTTCAAACCTGGGATATTCATTGATAAGCTTCTTGCTAAAACCGTTGTTCGAGAAAAGGATCCTCTCTTGGATGCCTTCATTGTTAAGCTTTCACCTCCTTACCATGAGCTCCCGTCTTTCTTGGAGTTTTCTCACTTTGATCCGTCATCCTTTCGTCCGCCCGCAAAACCACCGGATGATGGATCCTTCTTACATGATATGCCTTATCCACCCATTTTCTTCTCCACCCAACCCACCCAGTCTCATTCTTTCGGGAATGAGGACACCATTTTTGACCCTGGTATTTCTACCACTTTCTTCCCCAAGGACAAATGAATTCGGGGACGAGTCAGGCTAGTGACTCGTTTAAGAAAACAGATAGCGCTTCGTGGGAGGCACCCCATGCTTATCTCTATCTTCTTTCTATTTTCTAGTAAGTGACGTGAAGGGGTTAGCCTCTTCGATTTCTCGTGTTTGGTTGTTTGTGATGTTTTGTCTAGGATGTTCCCGATATGAAGACTCTCGTGCTCGAAGTTTGTCATTTTCTCCACTCGAGTTTCATGATCGATGCTGATGAAAATCCTATATCCGAAATCTTATCGACTAACGTTTATCTTTTAGCATAATTAATAAACGGCTTTTAGATTTTCGTTGATACCCTTGCTTTTAAACATTGAGGACAATGTTTCGTTCTAGTCTGGGGTAGGGTAATCTTTGATTTGATTTGACCGCACTTGCTTATTTTTGTCGTGTACTCTCGCAACCCCGTTTTTCCTTAGAAAAATTGTGCAAAAATGAGCAAAATTTAAATTTTTTTTGTAAGCTTTTGTTAGTTTTATGATCAAAAAGTTCTTGCTAGTCTCTTAGAAGTTACTTTAAATATGCGTTTTTCTTGAAAAAGTCTTTGCTAATTGCTTAGACAAGAGGCTATATAATGCGATTCTAGCTCACAAGGCCAAGAATTTGCAAGTCTCCCTGAGTGATTTTAAATATGCGAAGCTTAAACAAGAATTTGCTAGTTTCTAATAAGTGACTTTAAAAATGCTAGACTTGAGATTATTTGACAAAACAATTGCTAAGTTAATATATGTTTTGACACCTTGTTGACTTTCCGCTGGTGAGAGTAGGAATAGAATTCTGACTTGACCGGGCGTGTTGAGCCCTAGCTTGTTCCCTTAACCATATATAATCTAAAAATTATCGGCTAAGCATCCGCGGATCTCATTATTTGAGATTTTAAATTTGCGGAGATCGAGAAATGATAGAGTTACTTATGAGTTTAGATGCTAAGCGTGGAGTAGTTGGTTCTCTTTAGAGCCCATCGAAGGTACTTATGGCTTTTTGTTCCCACAAAATTGTTTCACCCCATATCTGTCAAATAATAATTAGAGATGTCGAGTTTTTGGCGATAGTTAGTTCTTTATTCTTCTTTAGAGAATCTTTGCCCATGAGAGTTGGGTACACATCGAGGTACTGTCAGTGTTGCGGTGTAATAGACAACGGATTCCTGATAGTTTGCTGCTATTGTTTCTATTGTTATAAAAGCCGTAGGGTTTGGAGTTTGTCACAAAAATTAACATGAAATAAAGCCCAAATGTTTTAAAATTAAAAAATCTAAAGCTATAAAAGTTGTCATAGACTTCTATAAAGGCAGAGGAAAATCCAAAGTCATAATAAGACTTCTGATAAAGCGGTAAGCCCGTTGAGTTAGTGGTTGAAACGACCAAGGGCCTAAATTGCAAAAATGCAAATGTGCTGAAATTGTGTTAAGCCAAACTTCGGATCCCGGAGATGTCTAAATAAAGCTTCTGTCTCTGGACTCGTAGATGAGTTGTCTCGGTCGCCATAAAAAGGATATTCTCCCTAAATCGTGTGAAATTAGGACCTTGATGTGGACCTCATTCTTGTGTGCAACGGTTTTCGAGGGAAGGTAGATAACTAATTAGCGACTTAGCTTTGTATCTTTATCGGAATAAAAAGTTATCAAAACGAGAAACATGAATAAATTCATTTCTCACAAAAATAAAAAAAATCTAGAGGAAAATAGGAAAATGGGAGCAAAAGGTAATTACACAAGTAACATCCATGGGTAGTGTTAGCATCTAGAATCATATTTAACAATGATTTCGATTTTACGCTTAGTTTGGGGACTTGTGAAAAATCAGGGACGATGTATTCTATCCGTATGGTCACTTCACGCTGTGTTGTGTTTTCTACTCCGTGATCCTAACGTGTCGTTTGAAAAATGTTGGAGTTATTGATCGACATGAAAGTTCAAAAAACCGTCACTCATAATCAGAATGTGCTTAATCGTAATATCTATATGTGAATTAAAAGGTAAACGGGCGTTTTTAGAATTAAGGCTTTCTTAATCTCTTTTGAGGAATCTTTGCTACTTCTTCATAGGTTTAGTAGAAAGAGATTGAAATCTTTGGTTTTAGAAGCGTGAGTTGATTGCATTGTGCGGGGACACGACAATGGTCTCGTCTGGGGTATTTTGATATGTGCTTAAACACATATCTTTTGTTTATCAAAACTGACCCAAAATAACCAAGAAGAGCGTTTATTGTTAATATTTGCGTGTTTCTTGAGTTTATGCATGTGCATGTACGGATGTGACAAAAAAGACAAAAGAAAGCCAAAACCGAAGAAAACCGAGCACGAGAGAAAGAAGAATGCAAAAAGCCGAGGCTGGGAAAGGAATTTGCAAGTTTGGACAATCAATTCTCAAAATGGCAGTTTTAGTCCCTGAAGATTTAGAATTGACATGTTTGGTCCTTGGAATTTTCAAAGATGGCAAAAGTGGTTCCTGGTTTATTTGAGAATGACAAGAATGATCTTTCAAAGACATATTCAAATTTACATGATTGGTCCCTGGATTTTCAGCTTGTACACAATTAGTCCTTATAATACCTAATGGGTCCTAAATCTATCCTAAGTCTAAAAACATTACACAAGCCCAAATATCCAAAAGCCCAACCAACTTAATACCTATACCGGTCCAGTCCAATACCCAACCCATACCCGGTTTACTAAAACACGTGGTCAACTAGTCAATGAATCGAAATATACTAAAAAAGACACACGCGCCAATATTTACCCCCTTTCATCCCAAACCCAGAAATAGCAAGAACCCTAATATGCCCTCCAATCAATTCGCCCAATTAACTATCATTAAGGGTATAATAGTACAATCACGACACATGCTGCCACACGGATGCCAGGTTGGCAATCCGTGTGTCATCTCACCTCATACTCTCCTCTGATTGGTGCAAGATGCGTGGTGGATTCAATCTAAGGGCATTATTGAATGGTGAGCGTGGATGAATGATCAATGGACATAAAGCGCGTTTAAAGAAGCACAAGGCTCTCTTCGGAATCTTCTCACCGCTCAGCTATATATAGCCCCTTTCATTCACAGTTCTTTTAAGTAGTTTTTTAGTGATAGAAAGTAGATTAGGAGTAGTGTAGAATTAGCTTCTGAGTAGCTTGTAATTTTCAAATGTCTTAGTTTTAATTCAGCTTTGTTATTGTGTACTCAAAATTGTATTAATAAAAATATTTTCGGTTTTACTCTCATCAAATTTAAATCTCTGTTTAATTGTTTCATTTCAGCTTATTAATATTCCCATTGGTTACTTGAGCTTATATCAAATCTCTTGCTTACTCAGAAGTTACTCTTAAAATCACACTTCAGTCAAAATTAGTCAAACTTGCAGAAATTTGGGTGAATGGTTCTGTATTGCTGATCTAAGGATGAAAATGGGTTGATTATGTTGAAATGGGTTGAGATCAGGTTAAGATAGTGGTTATTTTTTTTGATAAGCAAGCCATAGTGGCTGGACGTTTGTAAGTACTTATTCAATTTCTAGTTTCAATTGCTTGTACTGTTTGATTAGTCTAATCTGTTAGTAGTAGCTTGTATGTGTTAATTAGCTTATTAGAATCTAGTATTAGCTTAATTTAGTCATCTATTTTGTCTACTCTCTAATCTGCATATTTTACTATTTAATCTGCATAATCTGCATATCATTCATTAGATTAGTTTAGTAGGATATTAATGTTAGGATTGGTTCATTTAAGTTGTACTTTAGCATATGAAATCTGAATAGAGGACTAGTTAAGTTTGGTTTTGCATTTTGAGTTGAAATTCTTAACTAGTGTTTGGCATAAAGTAGGAATCAGATTCGGTTAAGTCAGAGGTTAATTTTAGTTGCTTTAGTCACTTTTAGGCATATTAGAGTCATATTGGTCATTAATTTGCTTCACATTTCATTTAAGTCAAAATTTCATTGAACCTGATCTCATATGCTTATAAGTTAGTGTAGTGTTGAGTTAGCTTGCATTCTAGGCTTAGATCATGTTAGTTTAGCTTAATTGAGTCAAGATACATCTAAATTCATCAGTTACATTCCATTTTAGTAGATCAAAGTTCATATTGGTCAAAATCTCATTTCTATCATAAAAGTCAAAAAGTTGTAAAAACCAGTTTTTGCAAAACTTTGTGAATTTTTCATAGATTCATTATTGGATCAATTCAAGTGAGATTTTAGATTTTACTAGTTCAATTGGTCAAGTTTTGAAAAGTGAATTTTTTGGAATTTTTGGAAGCTGTTTTAAGCACTTAATAAGCTGCTACATAAGCTGTTATTTCCCTGTTCACTTCTCAGCATACTCTGAGTGTGAACCGGCTTGTTGCGACCTTGCACATGTCTCATATTAGCTAATTAGGAGCTCATTTTCAGTTTACATTTTCTTTGGTAGGTTGTCTAGAATTCCCAATTTTTAGTTTTCAGTTTGGCTTATTGGATAGCGATTCTTGCAATAGCTTATAGTAGGTAAATTTGGAAGTTGTTTTCATCTTAAGTTCTAATTAATCATTTCATTATAGCTTGCACTTTAGAGGTTTAAATTAGTTCATTTAGGTTGCCTTTGAGTAGTTTTAGCTTTACTTAGTTGCTGTTATCATTTGAAGTTCCTTTGAGGCTTTTAGCTTATTCTTGGCTTATTTCATAGGCGGTTACACATCAGTTTCATTTCCTTACACATAAGCTATAGTTTTTATATTTTTCATAGATTTAGAATAATATTTTAGATTTTTCATGAATTTTTCATAATTTTAGTTCTTTATTTTTAATATTTTTCTTGATTAAAATCAGTTTTAAGACTTTTAAATAGCTTTTATTACAAATAAATCGAAAAGTTTCTAAAAATAAATTTTCATTTTTCATAGATTAAGATAAATATAAAAAAGAAAAAAATAATTTTTCTAGATTTTTCCTAGTTTAATTTGTAATTTTTAGCATTTAAATTAGTTTTGAATAGATTTTAATTCATAGAAATTCGAAAATTCTTCAGAAAAATTCAAAATTAGTTTTTAAAAGTCTTTTGAGTAATTTTAGATTTTTGAAAAATAGTTTCATAATTTTCCCTTGTATTTTTATAATTTTTAGTATTTTTAATTAGTTTTTAAAGTTTAAAATTAGTTTTTAATTCAAATAAATTCCAGAAAAATCATAAAAATAGTTTTAATTCTTAGTTAATTGTCTAATATCATTTTAGTTTAAAAGTAATTCTAGATTATTTTTAGGATTTAGATTAGACTTAGTTGCATTTTATTTACGTTTCATTTTTGTTTTATTTGCGTATTTAGGATTCCCCGTTGTGTAATTTCCCTTTTATGCTTCCCTTGCCCCGTAGTTTAGAAAACTTCATATTATCCCCTTTTCCCATTCAAATCCCGATAATCGTGACGTGAGTTGGAAATTCTATTCAACCCTCGTTCAGAACGATCTCGGTGCTCAAACCTAACACGTTTGAGTTACCCGTATACTACACACTTCTCTATTATTGGTTTCCCGAGTGAATCACTTACCATCACTGGTTTTTGCAAAAGATAAACCATGCTCAGCCTGTGAAAAAGGCAAACATAAAAGAGCATCTTTCAAAACCAAGCAAAACTTCTCTATCAAAAGCTGCCTTCACCTCTTGCATATCGATCTATTTGGACGGTCACGGTCCTAGATCAATCCAGCATGAGAAGTATACACTTGTCATTGTTGATGAGTTCTCAAGATACACTTGGGTATACTTTATTTCTAAAAGAGTCATGCGGTGACACTATAATGTCATTTATCAGGAACATTGAAAACGAGAATGACATTACAATGAAACAAATCGAAGCTGACAATGGTAGTGAATTTAGAAATGCCGAGCTTGAGAATTTACGTGATGAGAAGGGAATCTTCCAAAATTTTTCATCTCCTTATACCCCTGAACAAAATGGGGTAGCTGAAAGGAAAACAGAGAACTCTCATTGAGGCTGCAAGAACCATGCTAAATGGCTCGGCTCTTTCAAAGCATTTAATGAAGCGGTTAAAAGCGATGCCTGTTACACTCAAAACAGGTCAATCATTGTCAAAAGACATAATAAAACCCCATATGAGTTCTTCAAAGGTAGACTTCACGACATCAGTTACTTCCATGTGTTTGGATGTCCTGTGTTTATTCATAACCACAAGGATCATCTAGGCAAGTTTGATGCTATAGATGATGATGGATACTTTTAGGTTACTCACGATCTCCAAATCCTTGAGGTATTTAACACAAGGAGACAACAAGTTGAGGAAACCTATCATGTCACCTTTGATGAAAGTATAGAAAACATCAGATTCACCAACACCTTCGTGGAAGAAATAGGAATTGATAACTCATCAAGATATCCTCCTGATGAGTACAACACTGAAACCAGTTCCTCATACCAAGCGATCTTTGACATCTCATATTATGTCTTACCTCACAATCTGTCACAACCATCCATCAGTGAATTCATTGATAATCGGGTCGTCCCTCTTTGGGATAGGTAACACTGATCCATATGATCAGGATCCTATAACTCAAGAACCTCTACCAGAAAAAATCACCTCGACAGATCTAAATGACCCTGTGGCTCTCACACCTGAACTTCCAGTGACATCTTCAAGCTCGGATCCTGGACCACAAAGTAAGTGAACAAGATCTCGGGACATTGAGCTTGTAAACATCATTGGTGAACCACCGAGGGAATGCTCACTAGAAGCATGGTACGCTAACTTAACTACAGCCTCACCAATGAATGTCTATATGTTGATTACCTATCAGAAATAGAACCCAAAAGTGTCATTGAGGCTCTAAAATACCCAAGTGGGTTCAGGGCTATGCAAGAAGAACTACAACAATTTGATAAAAACAAGGTCATGACCTTGATCAAATGTCCTCAAGATGTAGTAGTCATAGGAATGAAGTGGGTTTTCAAAAACAAAACTGATGAAAAGCGGCTTGTCATTAAAAACAAAGCCGGACTTGTAGCCAAAGGTTACAGTCAACAAGAAGGCATTGACTATGATGAAACATTTGCTCATGTTGCAAGAATGGAAGCCATCGGGATCTTTCTTGCATATGCAACATACATGAACCGAGGGTCTACCAAATGGATGTTAAAAGTGCATTCTTAAATGGTGATCTCAAGAAAGATGTATATGTTCAAAGAACCTCCAGGCTTTGAGAGTAGTGAATTCCCGACTATGTCCTGCAAGCTTGACAAAGCTCTTTATGGATGAAACAAGCTCCTCGAGGGCATGGTATGAAACTCTCTCGGCCTTCACGATACAAAACAAGTTTGTCAGAGGAAAGATAGACAACACATTGTTTGTCTATAGAACTCAACAGGATGTGATTCTAGTCCAAGTGTATGTTGATGACATCATCTTTGGCTCAACAAACTACAAACTTTGCAAGCAGTTTGAAAAACTGATGACTAAGAAGTTTGAAATGAGCATGATGGGGAAACTCACATACTTTCTTGGACTACAAATCAACCGACAAAGGAATATCCATCAGTCAAGAGAAATACACCAAAAATCTCTTGAAAAAATATGAGATATCTGACTGTGCCTCACTGAAAACTCCAATGGTCCCACCTAACAACCTTGGACCTGATCTCACTGGTAAATCAGTCAATCAAACTCATTTCATAGGGATTGTAGGCTCTGATGTATCTAAGCGCTTCTAGACCGGATATCCATTCTCACTGTCTAATAGCAAGATATCGTCCAATCCTAAAGAATCCCATCTCATCTGCTGACAAAAGAATACTCGGTACGAAGGGAACCCCAAGCCTTGGACTCTATTATCCAAGATGCTCGAGGGTTTGATCTCAAGGGTTACTCGATTCGATTATCTTTGGCTGCAACATGGACGAAAAAGTACCTCGTGGTCTGTCAATTTCTTGGAGGAAAACTAGTTTGTTGGAGTGCTAAAAGCAACAATCGGTGGCTATGTCCTCGTTGAATATGTAGCTGCAGCAGGATCTTGTGCCAATGTATTATGGATGAAAAGTCAACTCAGTGACTATAACATCCATTACAAAATGGTACCCATCTTCTGTGATAATACCATTGCTATTGCAATCTCGAACAACCCTGTCCTTCACCAAAGAACCAAACACATTGATATCAGATATCACTTCATCAGGGATCACATAATGAAGGGAGACATTGAGCTTCATTTCATCCCTCTGAATATCAACCGGCTGATATCTTCACAAAACCCTTGGATGAACCACCTTCGTGAAACGAAAGCGAGTTGGGAATGCTTGACATTGAAAGTCGGGCATGAAAACCAATCTCAGTAAGTTCTGTGAATTGGTTCGTCTCCCTGAACATCCAAAACAAACCTCTCACTAAATGATTAAGACTCACGAGGGTCCTGACGAAAGCATTGAATGAGTAACTAAATGCTCCAAGTATTAGTTACTTAAATGTCCTAGGTTAGTAATCCCACCAATTTAATATAGGAATACATGTCTTACTGTCGCCAGAGTATCATCATTTACCTCACCCCACTTGGCATTAAAAGCCTTCTCTCACATCAAATATCCTATGGATATTTTATTACTGCTAAAGTACACTTTTACTGTGCATTGCAACTGTTTTCCTTGAAAGATAGAATTTTACTGCGTGAAGTGGTGGGTGGTATTAAATGTGGAATATCAAACGATTTCAAAAATGGTCTTTACATATCCAAATTTATACAAAAACCACCCCTCTCACTACTCTATAAATACCCTCTTCAAAAACCACAAAACACATACAAATCATTTTATGCAACTAAACTCTGTCAAGATCCTTTCTCAAATCCAAAAAATTTGTGTGTTCCCAAAATCTTTAAAACCTCTTTTGGAAAACCCTCCTTGTAAACATTTACAAAAGTTTTTTATCTCAAACTTGAGAGATCCAAATACTTTGATTGTTCCAGTCAAAACATTTTTTAAAAACCCTAAAATCTTCTTTAATGGCTAGAACACAATCTCTCCAGTTTGCTTCTCAGTGGGTAGGGGATCTTACTAACGTTGAATTTAAAACAAATAATGTCATAGGAAATTTTGAATACCCTGAAAATGTCCCAACCTATAAAGACATTATAAAATTTTCATTCAACTGCCCACTCAAAACGGCCTTTGTAAAATGTCCTCAGTGATCGTACCCAAACTACCTCGGGAATTTTGGGCTACAGCTAATGCCTTTGACCGACACCTTCGATGAGAATAACCTTAGACCACTCGGGAGTATCTCATCAAGTTCATCTTAATGGGGCAACAATACACCCTGGATTACAAAACATTTTGCACTTCAACAGGGTTAGAATATAACAAAGATACTTATGTCGCCCATCCCGAACCCTCCACATTAAGGATGGGTTAAAACAAATTGTTTTAGATCCAACTTTTTTGGACAAGACCCCAATCACTAAAAGCTCATTCCCCGTGGCTTGGAGGATCCTTTTCACTTTTGAGATTCAGGTCCTCGGCGGGAACCACTCATCCACTGAACAAGTTAACTCTATTCAGTTGATGATGGCATACTGCTTGATGAATGGGGTCACTTGTCGACTATGGGGAGATCATTTCATGATGATATCGTAACGAAGCTACAGAGCAAAACTAGGGCCAATGCGTTTAGTATCCTAGGTTTGTCTCTTGTGCTTAATCGCAATGTTCTTGGGTTCAAATTATACTCAGGATGAAAAATTTGGAAATTTACCTGGCATCCTGAGCCCATCAAATTTTCAAAAGAACCCATCCCTTGTCACTCCCATTGAATTAACGGCCCACATGATTGCTGTAAACAATCAAAGTGGATCGTGTCTCCAAACCACTGCTCCTAAAAGAAAGGGAAGTCTCGGTGGGACTAAGACTAAACCAAAGTCTCGGGGCCACGAGGCTTCGTGGAGCACAACCTAAGAGGCACAAAAAGCCCGAGACTAAACGAGACACCTTCGACCGTGCAACAACCACCCCTGTGACAACGGGACACCGATACATCACGGTCAGTGCCCTTGGTCACACCTACTACTCCCAAGATCCAGAGGAAACAAACAACCCGTGGTAGGGGAGCCTTCCACCCGCGCGATGATGACATTAACAAATCCAAGTCTTTGTCGAGGGCACACCGATCGATCCCAAAGAATGGGAAACAAACAACCCACGATAGGGATACAACAATCACCGCCAAAGGCCTGGGAAACACCCACCGGTGTCTCAGGGGTCACTGGGGGACAAAGACTCGGAGGGAAAGAAACAACCCACCGTCTGGAACCCAAAACCAATCCGACTCGGAGAAGGCTGGGAAACTCCCACCGTGTGCGAGGGTCAAGCGGGGACAAAGACTCGAGGATATATACCACCGCGATATGGAACCCATCACCAACCCCTTGCTCACAATTGCTGATGTCATTGGTATTCTATTCTCAGAGGATGACCTTGCTGAAACTGAAGATGAGATTTTATCAGATTGGAAGAAATGGACGCCGAGGTTCAATCGAACAAGAACCTCAGCTGATCCAAGGAGCATCTTGCATCCCCATTCCAACATGATGATCATGCTTCGAATCCTCAAGTTCGATGAATTCAAAGAGTTTGACAATGTTCTTCCCCTCACTGAAAGGCGGTTGGCTGGGTGGATCACCGGCTTCAAGGAAGCTATACTGGGTTACTAAAACTTTGTGGGAACAACATCTGAGGTTCTTGCAAGTTATCGCTGATCTAAAGGCAGAGGCAGGGGCTTCGATGAAAATGTTCATGAGCACAGGGACTTGATGTATGACCAAATTCACCGATTGGATGAAAATATGGCTACCTTCTTAAGGCATCTTGAGGATCTTTGGCACAAAGATCGATGAAATCAAGGAGTTTGTCAGAGAAGATCCGGCTATTAACTCTCAAGTGCTAAAGGCTACCGAGGCATACTTGCAACAATCCTCACGCCTTACTAAAGCTGTTAGATCGATCAAGTCTGCAAATGTTCGAGGGGTCTTTCATCATCGATCCAGTCTCTTCAAGCTACATTGGACTCTTTAAATACACGGTGGCGACCATGGCTCGGGAATCCTCTTCTCACGGCACGGAATCTTGGTCCTCGGATGGCTGCCTTGGAGCTTTCTGCTAACTTGGATGCAAAGGTCACGGCATTGCAGACACCGAGAGATTAAGGCTATGATGACCGAAATCTATCGGGCCTTCAAGGGTCAAGCGCCACCCCCTGACTGCGCCAACTCTTGCCCTCACCGAAGCTCGACAGCGGTTGAGGGGAGAATACTTCTGAGGGGAGCAACACCACTGTCTCGGTAGCTCCAACATTATCTACACCGGCCTCAGCAATACCAATCTTCTCACTACCACCTCAAACATCAACAACAACAACACTGACGGTCACAACAACAACACCACCCATAGTTGCATCATCTTCCTCGAGGCGGGACAAGGGAAAAGGCATAATGACAAGCTGCGAGCCCGAGAAGATTCCCTATAAAATCGGCGACACGAATACTGCCACACCTCAACAAATGAGTAAACATCTTGCTAAAGAAGAAAGAAGATTGAAACTAGGCTGAGGAAGAGAAAAGAACGAGAAGCACGGCAAAGGTTGTCACAAAGGTTGAGAATATGGGATTAGATGCAAGCAAGCTTCCAAAGGGTCGAGCAGGACAAAAGGTCAAGGATGCTCACGCTCAAATGGCTGCAATGAGAAAGTAGTATGAAGAAAAGAGAAAGAAAAGGAAGCCCTGAGGGAAAGCGAGAATTGAGGAATACAACTGGACAATGAACAGCCGAAGGCTTCCTGAAAAATCACTGATGTCAAGATTATTCCCAACACCAAACCATTGGCCATGAATGTTTATAGAGGGGATGACAAAAGATACTTTGAGGTTCATGATCCCTTAAAATTCAGTGACTTTGGGATCACTGAACTTGATGAACTTGGTCCAATCATTGGATAGAAGCAAAATAAGGTGGTCAAGGAGTTGATGAAGATGCTCGGAAAAGATATGAAAGGTGAGGGATGCACCACTTGGCCCTGAATTCAACACCTTGACTACACCTCAAGGATCTCAACCACAAACTTCAAGCTGGCAAAAGGAAAAGAGTTGAGTTCGACCTAAAATCAAAGTGCCTGGCTTAGAATGCAACAGAGAGCTGCCTGAGGGTGTCAAATTTGTGAACTGTTTGGTGATAGAAGAGCACGAAGAGGGCTATTCCACATTTATGTCTATGGAAACCTAGCATTTCAAAGATGGAGTGATATTGATCAGGTGGTGTAGCCTGCAATGATCGACTATATTCAAGTGGCCTCTCGGATCCAATCCCGGAAACATCAGGTTACTGTCAAGACCTGAATGCAAAGATAAGAGACCATCCCGACGGGAAACACTCATCACCAAGAAAGTGAAGCTCGGCACGGGTATCCATCCGGGTGACATCATTTTATCCTTTTGTACTAGTGATAGGAAATATGTAATCTGATCAATAAAAGATGTATGTTTTTGTCAAATTACTCAAATATTCCTTATTGTAAACACCAGTACATTCATTGTAAGAAGAAGCCTTTTGCTCACATACACGATCAAACACTTAGGCTATTTGTATATCCAAATAGGGGAGACTGTTGGGTTTAGTAAATACCCAAACCCCTTAATCTAGGATTTGAATAGAAAATATCCCAAGTGTTTAACCCGTTAAACACAATCAGGTCACTGAGCGCATAGTCTCTCGGTGAGCTATCTTCGAGACACTTAGTATGAGTGAAGAAGGAGCCTCTCCACTCTGCAAGGCGGAACTTAAAGAGTGAAGACTAAGTCAAGAAGAAGATAGTGGATTCAGTGAGTGATGACAATAACTCATTGAATCCCTTCGACTCTCTCTCCAAGTTAAACACGAAGACAAACGAAGAAAGAGAAAGACTTTAAAGACTGAAGAATGAGCCGGATTAGGCGGGAAAGTTTTGCCCTGAGATAAAACTAAGTCCCTCAAGTGTTTATCCGGTCTATACACAGTCTCAATCTATCAAGATCATATCTTCCCATTTATAGTATGCGGCGATTCTCTGTCAAGGAAAGAAGCTCACGCCTACTATAGAAAGGTGAACGATAACCGAATATATCAATATTCGTGTTTCTTTGTGATCCATGTTTTGTCTTCTAGGATAAAGTTAATAATCATACTTGTATAAATAGCATAAGAGAATGAGTGAAAAGTTTAAGCTTGTGAATTGTAAAAACAAACACACACACAAGCCAACTTTTCACTCCTCCAAATACGACTTTATCCTTGAGCTAGCTCAGTGGATTCTAAGAGTTGTGCTCGGACTTAGCTGAGCTTAGAGAGGAGTCACCCAAACTTTGTCATTTCAATCCCAAGTACTATTCCGCAAGTACTTGGGTAACGTATTCTTTTGATTTATTTCTAATAAGAATATGATGTTGAAAATTACTTTGTGTGTTTTACCTATGTTAATTTCAGTCATTATTCACTGTTAAATTACTTTAAGTACTTAATTATTCATTTTTAACGATAGTGAATAGGGAACAACATTATAAATATGGGTGTTTTCAGTAAGTGAATGTAAGATGATATTATTGTGTTTTGTATTTGTAACTTTTGTGTTTAATGTCTTTTATGCTACTACTTATTTAACAAGATCTTTTTTGCAATTAAGCTATTATTTTCTTTATAATATTCACTTTTTCTATGGTTGCAGCACATCGGCATGTTTGATCTAATAACTTCAGCTTACTCAGCGGTAGAAGTCATAGTATATATACCCTGGTATGATATCTTATGTTCATCTCTTAAGGTTATATTACGGTTTCATGTCGGTTCTCTCTTAAGGTTATATATCGGTGAATTAACATGATTTTATAAGTGACACCCACCTAAAAAAACAAGATCCTCAGCAATTAAAGCATGGCATGAAAGAAAATCTTTACATCCTGGCACCAAACCAAGAGGATTTGGTTAATGTGAAACAAGGTTAGACTTGCACTATTGTAAATTTTGAACTTTCAATTGATTTTTGATTCATTAAACCGAATCAAACAGCAATCCATATTAAAATTTATTGGGTATTGGATCTTTCTCAGTTGATCACATATCAAGCAACCAATATGTTGATGGATGGGTTAAGGGAGTTTTTAGCTGAGAATACTGTTGAGAAGTGATCTCTCTCTTTGGTCCAAAACAACAGTTGGTCCACATTTACTAGATACCACCATTCCACCAAAATATGGGGATAATTGAGTTCGAGTCAGTAGCCTAGCGTGGACATGTAATTCATGTGATGTCTCTCTCTAAAGGACTTATGTTCAAGCCTTACCCTGGACCTGGATACACTACCCCAAGTCATAGTTCTCTACCTTGATAAGCGTCGGTGTTTGGTAAGGCAACGTTGTCTCAACTATATTGTGGTATTGATGCGTGCCAAACAGTCAAGCTAAATCACACAAGCCCGCCACTTGTGAATGGCGGACCGTAACCAGCTTAAAACTGCTTAAGCACGAATGCAATGAAGATCAGGGGAGTATAGTGTTTCCCTGGGTCGTTATGTCCCAGC
Organism: Chrysanthemum makinoi; assembly: GCA_910596185.1. Classification (NCBI taxonomy): domain Eukaryota; kingdom Viridiplantae; phylum Streptophyta; class Magnoliopsida; order Asterales; family Asteraceae; genus Chrysanthemum; species Chrysanthemum makinoi. The sequence goes on from OU343219.1 coordinate 127,119,491, forward strand.
GAGCTATGCAATGGATTATCGAACGTATAGTGATCGGGAGATTTGAACGGAAAAGAGGATTGATGATGATTATAACTACAGAAAAAGCCAACAAATTACAACGGCTTAAATGCAAATTAAAGAAAGTTAAAAAGATAAAATATATTAAATAAACGCTATCACTATAATTAAAATGATGTTTTTGTTTTTATGTTTTATAAAAGCTGAAATTAAAATCTACTGACGTACAAAATAAAAAGTGAAACTTATACAATATAAAACCTAAAAATATGAAAAATACATTTTTACAATCCTAATGATTAAAGAAAATTTTTAGAAAAAGAAAACTATTTTTACAACTATTTATCTAATTATTATTAATTAAAAACTATTTTTAACTATTTAATAATTACCTAAAATACAAGAAAATAGGAAATAAAGCTAGAAAAATAAAATTATGAATTGGAAAAGTCTAAAATAACAAACTAGAATTTTCAAAACTATTTTTGTATTTTTCTGAATATTTTTCTATTTTCTAGGAATTTTAACCTATTTAAAACTAATTAAATTATTAAAAATTACAAAATAAACTATGAAAAATCTAGAAAATTACTTTTTTCACTTTTTATATTTATCTAAACCTAAGAAAATTGAAAAATTATTTTTTTGAACCTTTTCTGAATTTTTTATATTAAAAGCTAATTAAAAATACTTAAAAACTAATTTAAATTAGGAAAAATAGCAAATAAGGTAGGAAAAATCTGAAAATCTCAGGAAAACTCTAAAATGATATAAGGAAGCTAGGAAAAATAGAAAAACATGGGCTTGTTTGGAGGAAATTGAAACTGCTATGGAAGTGCTTATTTGAAATAAGCACTTGATAAGCCAAAAGCTCACCAAAAGCTACCAAACTGATGAACAAGCTATAATAAGCTAAGATAACTAAAATGGAACAAGTATCAATAAACTACAACCACTGATTAGCCATCTATACATGATTTGATGAAATGAACTTATATATGAAAACAGATTTTAGGTACTGACTTTAAGCTGATGCACAAGCTTCAAAATAAGCTCAATGTGAAAAATACTAATTGGAACTTGGAAAAGACCTGGTTGAGAGTATTTAAACCAAAAATCAGACTATGAGAGGCTCTTATAAGCTCTGTGCATAAGCTGCAATAACTGAGAAAAAGCTCAATGTATCTTTGGAGGCAATTGAGGGGGAGTTTTGGCCTAAAAGAGGAGCTTATTTGGAGCTTATGCAATATTTGTAAAAATTCACAAAAATGCTAATAAGATAGAGAACCAGTTGAAGTTTATAAAATGCCAAACCTCATTTGATAAGATCCCAAGGTGAGCTCAAGAAAATTCCTCCTATGTGAGCCCAAAACACATTTTTCACACTTTTGACTTTTGACAAGAATGAAAAACTTTGACTTTATCCAACTTTGGATCCAATTTTATCACTGATCTAGATGTTATGAGGTGTAATGGACACAATGCAAGTAAAGTTGAAGACTTCTAAACATAAAACAATGATCTGCTAGTCCTAAAATTCCAAATGATCCCTAAGGTACTTAAAGTGGAATTTTGACTTTTGAGCTTAAAAGGCACAAGGCATTGACAAATATGAGCTCAAATATGCTACATAAACATGAACCAACAAATGTTATCTACTGAGCAAGCTTAAAAGACAGATAAATTACGAGATCCAAACACCCCTATATTACAACGATATGAGCTCAAATTGATCCAAACAATGATCCCATGACAACAATGATCAAACTAAGCTAATGTAACTTAAATACAACTTTTGGAATGTATTTTAACTAGTTTAAACTACAAATCGAGTATGCATAAAAACTTGAAAATGACTTACAAAAGTCCAAAGCTGCTATAGCTTGAAACCATGAACTATGAACCATTAACCTATTTAATATCACCCCAAATGAATCCAAAACAACCCAATCTACCTCTGCATCAACCCATTTTCAACTCCATTGCCATTTGAACATCCAGTTGACTTTTGTTGACCCAGTTACAAAATGAATTGGAACTTGACTATAAGCTTATGAAAAGCTATGAAAAGCTTATATAAGCTTACATAAACTTAAAAATAAGCTATATGAAGCTTGAAGTTATGAGATGGAAACTGATATTTTCAACAGTTAACACAATAAGATGAAATTATATAAAACCTTGGAATCACTGATTAAAACTTGATTATACTGCAATAATAACTTGAGTTTAACACTTGGAAACAAAAACTTACAGCTTTAAGATTAAACTAATACATTAACAATAAAAACGACATAAGGAAATTTTTTATAAAAACTAACTACCCTTTGGTTTGCTTCTCTTCCTTCTTTTTATACCCATTCTCTTTCTCTCACTACTCTGACTGATTCCCACTTCTTTCCCAGCCATTGGATGGCTTTGAATTCATCTTGGCCTTTAAGACGATTTTGGCGCCAAAATTGGCTTTTGACAACTGGGGTTGAGTGAGGGAAGTGCATTAAATGCGCTTTGGATGTTAGTTGTGGAGTGGGAACACTTGGAGTGGAAATGGAGGAGGGGATGGGGGTTCTTGAGTTGAGAAGCGGTGAAAGTGGAGACTTTTGGCGGGTTGAGGATATTTTGACGTGACCTTAGTTAATAAGGAGGGGTTCACAGTTACAATTTGACAAAAGGTGTGTGAAAGGTCCAAAATGGATATAAAGGCTTAAATATTACAAGGACTTAATGTGTAATTCTGAAACTTCAAGGACTTAGGCTGCCAATTTTGAAAAGTTATCTCAAGGGACCACAAGTGACAATCTTCAAAAGTATAAGGACCAAAATTGCCATTTTGCAATTTTCCAAGGGCCATTTCTACCAATTTTGAAACTTGAAGGACCAATTTTGTAATTTTCTCAAACTTTTTATATTTTTCACCAAAGGACTAAATTTGACAACTTTTGATTTTAAAAGGACCTTTGGTGACTTTACTTTTGAAATTATGTGCTCAGGGACTATTTTTGACAATTTTAGAAACTTGGGGGACTGAAACTGCAATTTTTGCAAATTTGATATGTTTTTCATCTGATTTTGATATTTTTGCATTTAAAACACATGAAACACTGATTTGTGATATTTTGATCATTTTGATGTGTTTCAGCTGTTTTCGAGATGATTTTGCAGTTTATATTGTACAAAAAATGATGAGTATTTAGACACTCATCATCCCCACACGAGATATTGCTAGTCCCTAGCAATGATTTGAGAAAACATAATGGATTTTAAACTCTTTACCAAAAGCCATTACTTCTGGAGTAGCCAAATGTTTCAGTTCAAGTAAGAACCTTGGTACACTAATAACCAAGTGATTTTGAGCAAATCACCGACTTTCAACGGATTTGATTTTGTCTTTACGAAGCGTGCACCCTTCGGACTAGCCAACTCTTAGATAAATTATCCGAATTATCTTTGGTGAGCTGATTACCAATTATGGATTTTCCACTGCCTTTACCACAAGCCATAAACTTGCGGGCTAGCCAACTCTTCACTTTTTAGGATATGGTGAGTTGAATACCATACAATTTTGGGCAAATTGCAAGCCATATAAACGGATTTGATAAATCTTTACCAAGAGCCGTTTGCTCCTGGATTAGCCAATCCTTTAGTTTTACAGACATGGCGGACTGATAACCAATTGAGTAAGTGTAGAACACTTACTCCAAAAATAATTTTTGGCCAAAACGGGGAATTAGGCATATACATATGAAATTCGTGAGAATTCCCCCACACTTAGAAATGAATATTGCCCTCAATATTCAAAGTACCGGCGGTTATGCCGAAACAAAGAACGTAAAAGGGAAATACTACGGCCATTAATTAGAAAGAAGATTTTTTTGAAAACATGTGGGCAACCCCCACACTAGGGTGGTAGAAAGTAGAAAGAAGACAGAAATATGGGTGAAAACCCATATAATGTGCTATTGTTTTTGATTACCGAGTCGCTAGCTTGACTCGACCCGAATTAATTTGTTCATGGGGAAGTAAGGTGGAAGAAACAATCTCCATCGGACTTTCATTCAAGATGTTTGGATAAACATTGAAGTACGTGAAAGTTCCACACGGATGAGATATACATAGAACCGGCTCAAGATAATGGTACATGAAAATGCCGGGATCAAAGATAATGTCTTCATTCCCGAAGGAGTGAAGAACAGGAGAAGCGACAGAATATATGAAGAAAAGAAAGAAAATCATGATAGAAATCATGACTAACTCTTCATCCTCAATAGGAGAATTCATAGTAGCATGAATCTCATCATTTAAGGTCAATTGGTCTAGACATATATCTCGGTGTGTCTAGATCAAAGTAGAAGTTATCATACTCCGGCGGAGATATGATATGAGTGAGTTCATCCGAGAACTCCATGAAGGTGAATGAATCATATTCAGAATTGATATGAGTGGGCTCACCGGCGAACTCCTCAAAAGTAAATGATTCATGATCGAGGAGAGAATTATGAGAATGAGAAGTGATACTGCCACTAATCTTCTCTCCCATATTATCAAAACAAGAGGCTTTCATTTCCGGAATAGAATCATCGGAAAGAATGTCACTACCCTTAATGGGGGTAGGAGATGAAATAGGTTTCTCTTTGAAAGCCTCGATTTTAGAAATGAGAAGACTGACATTCAATAATGTTGCTCTAAGAGCTTCATCTTTGATTCAAGATGTAGGCGAACTTCATCATTCTCTTCTTCTAAGCTAACAAGCTCAGAAGGAGAATCTTCCACATAAACGATGTCTCCATAAGATAATGAATCATCATCAGAATCAGAGGACATCTCAACATGATCATTTTGGAAGACAAGAGGAGGAGGGATATCACACACATGATCAAGAATTCCCTGTGACTCTCTTGGGATTGGGACAAGGTCCTCAACACTAGACTTTATCAATTTGTCCGATTCCTTTTCAGAACAAGGTCAAGATGCTCGTCCCCCATAATAAGAGAGTGAGTGGGAATCTCGGGTGTGATAGCAGTTGTTTGAGATGGAATCTCAACTGCTGGAATATCAACGACCGAGGGTTGAGAAATATTACCTTTAAAAGGATAAAACCCTCCTCGTCATCATCATATAGAGCGCCTTTAAGAAATTGGGAAGCCAGAGCTGCATGCTCTAGGGCTAATAATTCTTCCCCTGGATTGGCGGGCCGCTAAGCTCTTCGGCTAGCAATTCTCCTATGGTCTTTTCACCACTCACTTGATTCTTAAAGTTACTCATCATATCCTCAAGTGTTTTTATTTCGGTTTCAAAATCACGGGAGATTTCTTGAGATAACGGCTCAGGTGGAGTTTGAACCGTATAGTGCTGTGGAGGTTGGAAATTATCAAACATGTGAGAGTCATGATTGTTACAAGGAAATGGATTCTGTTTGACAATCGAGTTTGAAATGGGGACCTCCAGTACTCACAAGTAAAACTGTTGAGTCAGACAGTGAACTATATGGATATTGGTCATAACCAAAACTCGAGCATCACCGGAAAACTGTTCATAGACAAACGTGTTTCGGATTGACACTCAACTCCTTGGTGAGGACCTCCACAAAATTCAGCAGTAAAAAGCTGTTGGTTATATGAAGATAAGTCGGCCGTGGTGGGTAATTGGAAAAATTAGAGGGTCGTAAATGAGTTCCGATTAGGATCATAATCAAATGAATTCCTTGAACCACAAAACAAACAACTCCCGTTATGAATATCATTACCACATTGTACACAAGTACACCAACGACCGGGTGAACCATAAAGAGGCTCACCACAACCGACACAAGGAATAAACGATTGCATTTGAGAGTTATGAAGAAGAATCGGTTTATTCAAAGAATCATCAAAACCAACATGGTGATCCGAATGACTATCAAGTCTCAAGAACATTGAGAAAAATCGGGAGGTGGGACAAGGGGTGTGCTCTCGAGAGCTAGCAATTTCCACCACTTCCGTTATGGTCTCCGGTTCTGGTTCTTGAGAAACGTGAAGATTAGGTAAGTCATTCTTGCTAGTCATCGGTGTTTGAACGGGTTCATCGTAATCAATTCTAATTCTCGACCTTTTTTCATCGGCATAAATTTGTTCGATTAGATTACGGGCTCTAGATTCAAAGAGATAGTCCTCGTAATCCTCGGTGGGTGCTTGGGGTAGCTCCGACGTTTGAACTGGTTTGTCAATATTAGAATGTATTTCGAGTTGTATGGCGGTGGCGAAATAACTTTGAAAAGCATTTTGATGGATAATTCGCATCGCAATTGCAAAATTCGCGAACTAGGCCCTCCATAATCGCTCACACACATTTCGGACGATGAAGTTGACGAATGTCGACATAAGAATTAAACATATAGAGGATTAAGAAGAGAATCAAATGGTTGAGAGGATACGAAGAATAGAATTAAACAGCAAAAGAGGGTAAGAGAAATAGAATCAACGAATAAGAGGAATGAGAAGAGTATTTTTGGGGTTTTTGGATAAGAAAACATAAACATATACAGATGGATGGTATGAACAAAGAGTGAGGATCCAAATCACTAATCGCTAAACGCGTAAGATTATCGACCTTCGGCAAGGCCGCCAAAAATGATGCGTGCCAAACAGTTAAGCTAAATCACACAAGCCCGCCACTTGTGAATGGCGGACCATAACCAAATTTTAAAACGCTTAAGCACGAATGCAATGAAGATCTGGGAGTATAGTGTTTGAACCCGGTCGTTATGTCCCGAGCTATGCAATGGATTATCGAACGAGTATAGTGACGGGAGATTTGAACGGAAAAGAGGATCTGAATGATCTTATAACTACGAGAAAAGCCAACAAATTACAACGGCTTAAATGCAAATTAAAGAAAGTTAAAAAAAATAAAAACTATTAAATAAACGCTATCACTATATTTAAAATGATGTTTTTGTTTTTATGTTTTTATAATACTGAAATTAAAATCTACGACGCACAAAATAAAAGTGAAACTTATACAATATAAACCCTAAAAATATGAAAATACATTTTACAATCCTAATGATTAAAGAAAATTTTAGAAAAGAAAACTATTTTTACAACTATTTATCTAATTATTATTAATTAAAAACTATTTTTAACTATTTAATAATTACCTAAAATACAAGAAAATAGGAAATAAAGCTAGAAAAATAAAATTATGAATTGGAAAAGTCTAAAATAACAAACTAGAATTTTCAAAACTATTTTTGTATTTTTCTGATTATTTTCTATTTTCTAGGAATTTTAAACTATTTAAAACTAATTAAATTATTAAAAATTACAAAATAAACTATGAAAAATCTGAAAAATTACTTTTTTCACTTTTTATATTTATCTAAACCTAAGAAAATTGAAAAATTATTTTTTTGAACCTTTTCTGAATTTTTTATATTAAAAGCTAATTAAAAATACTTAAAAACTAATTTAAATTAGGAAAAATAGCAAATAAGGTAGGAAAAATCTGAAAATCTCAGGAAAACTCTAAAATGATATAAGGAAGCTAGGAAAAATAGAAAAACATGGGCTTGTTTGGAGGAAATTGAAACTGCTATGGAAGTGCTTATTTGAAATAAGCACTTGATAAGCCAAAAGCTCACCAAAAGCTACCAAACTGATGAACAAGCTATAATAAGCTAAGATAACTAAAATGGAACAAGTATCAATAAACTACAACCACTGATTAGCCATCTATAACAGATTTGATGAAATGAACTTATGTATGAAAACAGATTTTAGGTAATCGACTTTAAGTGATGCACAAGCTTCAAAATAAGCTCAATGTGAAAAATACTAATTGGAACTTGGAAAAGACCTGGTTGAGAGTATTTAAACCAAAAATCAGACTATGAGAGGCTCTTATAAGCTCTGCATAAGTGCAATAATCGAGAAAAGCTCAATGTATACCTTGAGACGAAAGGGGAGTTTTGGCCTAAAAGAGGAGCTTATTTGGAGCTTATGCAATATTTGTAAAAATTCACAAAAATGCTAATAAGATAGAGAACCAGTTGAAGTTTATAAAATGCCAAACCTCATTTGATAAGATCCCAAGGTGAGCTCAAGAAAATTCCTCCTATGTGAGCCCAAAACACATTTTTCACACTTTTGACTTTTGACAAGAATGAAAAACTTTGACTTTATCCAACTTTGGATCCAATTTATCATGATCTAGATGTTATGAGGTGTAATGGACACAATGCAAGTAAAGTTGAAGACTTCTAAACATAAAACAATGATCTGCTAGTCCTAAAATTCCAACAGTGATCAGCTAAGGTACTTAAAGTGGAATTTTGACTTTTGAGCTTAAAAGGCACAAGGCATTGACAAATATGAGCTCAAATATGCTACATAAACATGAACCAACAAATGTTATCTACTGAGCAAGCTTAAAAGAGATAAATTACAGATCCAAACACCCTATATTACATCGATATGAGCTCAAATTGATCCAAACAATGATCCCATCGACAACAATGATCAAACTAAGCTACTGTAACTTAAATACAACTTTTGGAACAGATTTTAACTAGTTTAAACTACAAATACCGGTATGCATAAAAACTTGAAAATGACTTACAAAAGTCCAAAGCTGCTATAGCTTGAAACCATGAACTATGAACCATTAACCTATTTAATATCACCCCAAATGAATCCAAAACAACCCAATCTACCTCTGCATCAACCCATTTTCAACTCCATTGCCATTTGAACATCCAGTTGACTTTTGTTGACCCAGTTACAAAATGAATTGGAACTTGACTATAAGCTTATGAAAAGCTATGAAAAGCTTATATAAGCTTACATAAACTTAAAAATAAGCTATATGAAGCTTGAAGTTATGAGATGGAAACTGATATTTTCAACAGTTAACACAATAAGATGAAATTATATAAAACCTTGGAATCACTGATTAAAACTTGATTATACTGCAATAATAACTTGAGTTTAACACTTGAAACAAAACTTACGACTTTAAGATTAAACTAATACATTAACAATAAAAACGACATAAGGAAATTTTTTATAAAAACTAACTACCCTTTGGCTTGCTTCTCTTCCTTCTTTTTATACCCATTCTCTTTCTCTCACTACTCTGACTGATTCCCACTTCTTTCCCAGCCATTGGATGGCTTTGAATTCATCTTGGCCTTTAAGATGATTTTGGCGCCAAAATTGGCTTTTGACAACTGGGGTTGAGTGAAGGGGGGTGAAGTGCATTAAATGCAGTTTGGATGTTAGTTGTGGAGTGGGGAACACTTTGGAGTGGAAATGGAGGAGGGGGGGGATGGGGTTCTGAAAGTTAGAGAAGCGGCATGAAAGTGGAGACTTTGGCGGGTTGAGGATTTTTGACCGACCTTAGTTAATAAGGAGGGGTTCACAGTTACAATTTGACAGGGGTCCAAGGTGTGTGAAAGGTCCAAAATGGATATAAAGGCTTAAATATTACAAGGACTTAATGTGTAATTCTGAAACTTCAAGGACTTAGGCTGCCAATTTTGAAAAGTTATCTCAAGGGACCACAAGTGACAATCTTCAAAAGTATAAGGACCAAAATTGCCATTTTGCAATTTTCCAGGGGCCATTTCTGCCAATTTTGAAACTTGAAGGACCAATTTTGTAATTTTCTCAAACTTTTTATATTTTTCACCAAAGGACTAAATTTGACAAGTTTTGATTTTAAAAGGACCTTTGGTGACTTTACTTTTGAAATTATGTGCTCAGGGACTATTTTTGACAATTTTAGAAACTTGGGATAAACTGCAATTTTTGCAAATTTGATATGTTTTTCATCCGATTTTGATATTTTTGCATTTAAAACACATAAAACACTGATTTGTGATATTTTGATCATTTTGATGTGTTTCTGAGCGTTTTCAGATGATTTTGCAGTTTATATTGTACAAAAATGATGAGTATTTAGACACTCATCGTGGTATCATTTGATGCATGTTTTCTCACAGATATGTTTAGATAATCAAAACTTGTCAAACATTCAAAACAAATTATTGTGCTATATATGATTACATGTCATTGTTTCTATTTATTGATCACATGCCATAACTGCCATAACTTTGTTAACCTTGGGGTACAAAAAGTGTGACAATATTTTTGTTAATTTAAACAATCCTGAATGCTCATGGTATAAAAAAAATTCGAACACTAAAACAAAAAAGATATTTAAAGTATGTACATTAGATGCAACCTTAGAGACATATGGTTTCTTCCTTTTTTAGAACAACAATAGTCAAGTATTTTACCTATGCTAAACTATATTCACATATTTTTTATAACTCATTACGTATGGGTCAATAGCCCCATGTTCGTACCTTACAGTAATATAAATTTTGGTGTGTTTTTACATATTTAAGGCTTAAATATATAGTATAATTATTGATAATATTCTTTTTTTCAGGAAGGGGAATTAGTAAAAGAAATAGCTCTATATCAAGGCAGCAAAGTTATTCTCAAAAAGGTAAGTAGAACTTGCTCAATTAGACTCATCTCCCTATTCTTGTGTGTGTATCCAAGTGGGTTAGATCATTTGGTTATAGGAGTGATGAGTGTCTAAATACTCATCATTTTTTGTACCATTTAAACTGCAAAAACATCTGAAAACACTCAGAAATGCATCAAAATGATAAAAATATCACAAATAAGTGTTTTATGTGTTTTAAATGCAAAAATATCAAAATCTGGTGAAAAACGTATCAAGTTTGCATAATTGGCAGTTTTAGTCCCCCAAGTTTCAAAAGTTGTCAAAAACAGTCCCTGGTAAATCAAAATAAAGAAAAATATCATTTCAAGTCCCTAGGGATTCTTGAGTTGTCAAAATTGGTCCTTGAGATTTAAATTTGCAAAATTACAATTTAAGTCCCTAAACTTTCAAAAATGACAAGTTCAGTCCTACAACTTCATAAATTACAGATTTGGTCCCTTGGAATATTGGAGATTGGAAAAGCAGGCCCTTGGATTACTTTTCAGAATCTACATGTATAGTCCTTGGATTTCCAGCTTTTACACTTTTGGTCCTTGTGTTACTTGAATAGCAAAACCAAACCGGATCCAAATAAAACCTAAGCCCAACTCTTGTCCAAGCCCAATCCCGCCCACCTTTTACTCGGTCCAACCCATCCAAATACCCATGGTTTAAAATAAAACCACCTGCCCCCTTTTTCCTCTGTCTTCCCCGACCATTTTGTCTGCAACACCTCCACCTCTAGCACACCCTACTCCACACCATGTCCCCTCCACCTCAACAACAACAAACGCATTTAATGCTCCTTCCCCTTGCACTCAAACCTGTCCCAGTTGCAATATCTCACTTTCCCGCCAAAACCAAATCAAATGGCCAAGATCAACTCTAGACATCCAATGGCCAGGATTAAAGCTGGGATTTGCTCAGAAAGGTGAGAGAAGACACACCGGTGTATAAAGAGGATGAAGAAGCAAGAGACAAGGAGTAGTTAGTTTTTTAAAAATTCATGTATGTCGTGTTTCATGTTTATGTTTTTAATTAAGCTTTAAGTTGTAATCTTTTGTTTCATTATATCAAATTAAGTTATTTAAGTGTATTAAAACTGTTTTCAAGTGGCAATTCAAATTATATTAACATTTCATGTTATATGGTACACTGTTTAAAATTTCAAATTTAAACTCTTATGCCCAAGCTTCCAATAGCTTATTTTTAAGTGCAAACAATCTTACTTAAGCTTATTATAGCTTTTGATAAGTTTGGAATTCAGTTTCAAGCATTTCTCAATAAGGTCAACAAAAGTCAACTGTGCAAAGATTTTGGTTCAAACAGGTTTGGAAATGGAATGGGATTGATGCAGTGCTTGGATTGGGTTGATTTGATATAGAATAGTGGTATTGGGATTGGTATAAGCCGCTAAATAAGCGGACAGTTGTGAGTTACTTTTCATTTTTAATGCAGTTTTCATATTGTGCTCATATTTTGATCTGTGGTCATTAAATAGTTTAGATATGTTTAATTATTGGTAATTAGGGTACTAGAGTTAGTTTAAGTGATTGAATGAATCAAATCAGTAAGTGGCTTAGTTTAAATGATCAAATCAGTTAGATAAAATGGTGTTTGGATTAGTGGTTATTTGGAGCTTGAGCTCTTGTGTGTGTTTGAAATCTGTCTAATCAGTTTCAACTAAGACCATTTGAATCCTTTTGGTCTCAATATTGCACTGCATATCTCGAAGTCAAAATTACCATTTAACAGTCCTAATCTCTTTACTGTTGGAATTCTATAAAATCAAAAGTCAGTTGTGTGCTTAGATATCATAGAAATAGGTTGCATTAGTTTCATTTCACCATCACTCATCATAATCAGTCCTTAAATCAGTTGCAAAGTTCATAAAAGTCAAACCTTTCATAATTATCAAAAGTCAAAACTTGCAATTCTCAGTTTGCACTCAACTAGAGAGATTTTTCACAGGTTCATTTCTGGGTCAAATCAAGTAAGACTTTTGGTTTTTAAAAAGTTCAACTGGTCTATTTTCTTATTTTCATTTTTGTAGATTTTTAGAAATTTTCTATAAGCCTCAAAAGAGCTTGTCAAGAGGCCTTAAATGCAGTTCACAAACTCAAGAAACTGAGTTTGCAAGTTTGTGAGCTTCTCAATAAGCTCATAAGAGCTTGTCTAGGTCTAGTTTTTGGTTTATAAGTAGTCACCCAGGTCTAGCTTAGGATCCAACTTTTAGTTTTCATTTTTAGCTTATTAGGTAGATTGTGCTTAAGCTCAAAAGTAGTAGCTCAAAACTGTATTTAGCACTAAACTCAAAACAATCAAATCTGTGTAGATTGCAATTCAGAGGTCTAAGCTTGTTGTTATAAGTTGCTTTTGAGTTCTTTTAGCATAATATAGCCTCTGTGATCAGTTGGTGGCCTTTGGTGCCCATTGGCTTATTCCAAGTGCTTATTTATAAGGACTTGTAACTGCAGTCTCATTTTCTTACACACCAGCCCATGTTTTTCTATTTTTCTTAGATTTAGCATATTAAATTAGAGTTTTCCTGAATTTTTTATATTTTTCTAGGTCAGTTTGCTATTTTTCTTTATTTAAAACAGTTTTTAAGCAATTTTTAATAACTTTTAATACAATTAATTCAGAAAAAGTTCAAAAAAATAATTTTTCAATTTTCATAGGTTTAGATAAATATAAAAAGTAAAAAAATTATTTTTCTAGATTTTTCATAGTTAAATTTGTAATTTTTAGTAATTTAATTAGTTTTGATTAGTTTTTAATTCATAGAAAATACAAAAATATTCAGAAAAATACAAAAATAGTTTTGAAAATTCTCTTTTGTTATTTTAGATTTTTCTAAGTCATAATTTTATTTTTCTAGCTTTATTTCCTATTCTCTTGTATTTTAGGTTATAATTAAATAGTTAAAAATAGTTTTTAATTAATAATAATTAGATAAATAGTTATAAAAATAATTTTCTTTTTCTAAAAATTTTCTTTTATCATTAGGATTGTAAAAATATCATTTTCATATTTTTAGGATTAATATTGTGTAAGTTTCACATTTTCTGTTGTACGTCGCGTAGTTTTTAATTTAAGTTTTATAAAAGAAAAATCAAAAACATCATTTTAAAAATAGTGATAGCGTTTATTTAATATTTTTATCTTTCTAATTTCCTTTAATTTGCATTTAAGCCTTTGTAATTATAGGCTATTTCTGTAGTTATAATCATTATCAAAACCTATTTTTCCGTTCAAATCTCTCGATCACTATTCGTTTGGTGATTCTTCGCATAGCTCGCGGGGACATAACGACCCGGGGAAACACTATACTCTCCAGATCTTCATTGCATTTGCTTCTGAGCTGTTTTAAGTTTGTTACGGTCGGCCATTCACAAGTGGTCGGTTTGAGTGATTAAACTTGACGGTTTGGAGTCAATCAAATTTTGGCGCACGGGAGTGTGGCTGATTATCTTCCGTTTAGCAGATTAGTGATTTGAATATTCACTCTTTGTTCATACCATCTATATATGTTTATATTTTCTTATAAAAATCCAAAAACCCAAAAAGATTTTCATTCTTTGTTTTTGCAAAATGTTTTTCAAAAATCCCAAAAATATTCATCTTTACCCTCTCACCCTTTTTGATTCTTTTACCCTCTGTCCTTTTGATTCTAACTTCTTCTATTCTCATGGAATCTCTCGACTACGACGAATTCTGGAACGAATTTGAAAAACTTCATACTTCATCACAAATACCAAGAATTCGTGTTGTTCGTGATGATCCATTAATTCTGCGTAGGGAAATGGAACGAGAAACCGGGGTGACAAAGGACCAGGTACTTTCCCTTAATAATGGAAGTGCTAAAGACGTCCAACCTACGGTTATCCAAAGATCTAATCCCTCAATTGCTCCTAAGCCGTCTAAAATTGATCCTAAACTTTCACGATTTAAGGTTAAAAGCAAACATGCAGAATTGACCGTGACCGCAAGAATGACTTGCCTAATCTTCACGTTTCTCAAGAACCGAACCGAGACCATAACGGAAGTGGTGGAAATTGCTAGCTCTCAGAGCACACCACTTGTCCCACCTCCAGATTTTTCAAAATGTTCTTTGAGACTTGATAGTCATTCGGATCACCATGTTGGTTTTGTTGATTCTTTGAATAAACCGATTCCTTCTCATAACTCTCAAATGAAATCGTTTATTCCTTGTGTCGGTTGTGGTGAGCCTCTTTTTGGTTCACCCTGTCGTTGGTGTACGTGTGTACAATGTGGTAATGATATTCGTAACGGGAGTTGTTTGTTTTGTGGTTCGAGGAATTCATTTGATTATGATCCTAATCCGAACTCATTTAACGACCCCTCAAACTTTTCCAATTACCCACCACAGCCCGACTTATCTTCATATAATCAACATAGCTGCTGTGAATTTTGTGGAGGTCCTCACCAAGGATTTGAGTGTCAATCCGGAAACACGTTTGTCTATGAACAGTTTTTCGGTGATGCTCGAACTTTGGTTATGACCAATATCCATATAATTCACCGTCCGGACTCAGCAGTGTTCTTGTTGTGAGTACTGTGGAGGTCCCCACCTCACTCTGATTGTCAAATAGGGAATCCATTTCCTTGTAACAATCATGACTCTTACAAGTTTGACAATTTCCAACCTCCACAGCACCATACGGTTCAAACTCCACCTGAACCGTTGTCTCAAGAAATTTCCCAAGATTTTGAAACCGCAATGAAAACACTTGATGATATGATTCAAAACTTTAAGAATCAAGTGAGTAGTGAAAAGACCATGGGAGAATTGCTAGCCAAGAGCGAGAGGCACGCAAATCTAGGGAAGAATTATTAGTCCTAGAGCATGCTGCTCTAAGGCGTTCCCAATTTCTTAAGGCAGCTATGTATGATGATGACGAGGAGAGTATTTCTTTTAAGAATGTTATTTCTCAACTCCCTCACATTGATATCCCAGATTGAGATTCCATCTCAAACAACTGCTATCACACCCGAAGCTCCCACTCACTCTCTGAACATGGGGATGAGCATCTTGACACTGTTCACGATAAGGAATCGGACGAATTCATAAAGTCTAGTGTTGAGAACCTTGTCCCAATCCGAGAGAGTCACGAGGAACTTCGATCATATGTGTGATATCCCTTCCCCTCTTGAGTGTTCAAAAGATCATTTTGAAACTTTCTCCGATTTTAGCGACGATTGTGCTTCTCATGGAAACATCGAGTATGTTGAGGCATCACTCCCATAGTCTGATGCTGATCATCTTCTTGAGGAGTTCGCCGATGAACTCACTCACATCAATCCACTTTCATCGGAAAGTAATGATGATCTTTTTGATTTCAAAGCGATCCGGGAGGCGAAAGTCTCCTTGATAATGATCGTTCACTCACTTCTCACCCTAACAGTCCAATAGATAATGTTGATCACTTTGTTCCCGAAACATTCAAAGCTACTTTCACCAATCCTTTATTTGAATTCGACTCGAATTCACTTTAATTTCTGAGAATCCACTCTTTGATACTCAGATTGAGGATAGTGATGAGTCTACAGTGGAACAAGAATTCACATATTTACATCTTGTGAATGATTCTCTTCATGAAGAGTTCTCCGGTGAACTCTCTCATGACATATCTCCTCCAGAACATGATCATTTCTATTTTGATCTTGAGGATGATATTGGCTCGGAGGAAGGTGTACTCTATCATACGAGTTTGCCTATTAATGATACTACCCTCACCCTTCCTCCCGATATGTCTACGTTTGAGGATGAAGAATGGATCTCGATTGTTATCAAAATCTTTCTTCCTTTCCTCAAATATCTTGTGATTTCTCTTCATCTTCACTCCTTCGGGAATGAAGACACTATCTTTGACCCCGGCATTTTCATATATCATTCTTGAGCCGTTTTTATGTATATCTCATCGGTGTGGAACTTTCACGTGCTTCAAATGTTTATACAAACATTTTGAATGAAAGTCCGATGGAGATTGTCTCTTCCACTTACTTCCCCATGAACAAATTAATTCGGGGTCGAGTCAAGCTAGCGACTCGGTAATCAAAAACAGTAGTTAAACATGGGTTTTCACCCGTGTGTACCACCCTAGTGTGGAGGAGTTGCCCCACATGTTGTGTATATATATAAAGTTCAAAAAAAAAAAAAAAAAAAAAACCTATCTTTCAAAATAATGGCCGTAGTATTTCCCTTTTACGTTCTCAGTTTCGGCATAACCGCCGGTACTTTGAATATTGAGGGCAATATTCATTTCTAGTGTGGGGGTAATTCTCACGAATTTTATCATATAATTATACCGCCCAAATCCCCCATTTTTTGCCAAATTTTTTTTTTTTTGGAGTAAGTGTTTTGCACTTACTCAATTGGTTATCAGTCCGCCATGTCTAATAAACAAAAAGATTGGCTAATCCAGGAGCAAACGGCTCTTGGTAAAGATATCTCAAATCCGTTGACGGCTTGCAATTTGCCCAAAATTATATGGTATTCAGCTCACCATATCTTTAATTAGTGAAGAGTTGGCTAGCCCGCAAGTTTATGGCTTGTGGTAAAGGCAGTGGAAAACCATAATTGGTAATCAGCTCACCAAAGATATATTATCAAAGAGTTGGCTAGTCCAGAAGCAAACGGCTTCTGGTAAAGACAAATCAAATCCGTTGGAAGTTGGTGATTTGCTCAAAATCATTTGGTTATCAGTGTACCAAGGTTCTTACTTGAATTGAAACATTTGGCTACCTAAGTAATGGCTTTTGGTAAAGAGATGAAATCCATTAATTTTTCTCAAAACATTGCTAGGGACTAGCAATATCTTAGTGTGGGGATTGATGAGTGTCTAAATACTCATCATTTTTGTACCATTTAAACTGCAAAAACATCCGAAAACACTCAGAAATCCATCAAAATGATAAAAATATCACAAATAAGTGTTTTATGTGTTTTAAATGCAAAAATATCAAAATCTGGTGAAAACGTATCAAGTTTGCATAATTGGCAGTTTTAGTCCCCCAAGTTTCAAAAGTTGTCAAAAACAGTCCCTGGTAAATCAAAATAAAGAAAAATATCATTTCAAGTCCCTAGGGATTCTTGAGTTGTCAAAATTGGTCCTTGAGATTTAAATTTGCAAAATTACAATTTAAGTCCCTAAACTTTCAAAAATGACAAGTTCAGTCCTACAACTTCATAAATTACAGATTTGGTCCCTTGGAATATTGGAGATTGGCAAAGCAGGCCCTTGGATTACTTTTCAGAATCTACATGTATAGTCCTTGGATTTCCAGCTTTTACACTTTTGGTCCTTGTGTTACTTGAATAGCAAAACCAAACCGGATCCAAATAAAACCCAAGCCCAACTCTTGTCCAAGCCCAATCCCACCCACCTTTTACCCGGTCCAACCCATCCAAATACCCACGGTTTAAAATAAAACCACCCGCCCCCTTTTTCCTCTGTCTTCCCCGACCATTTTGTCTGCAACACCTCCACCTCTAATGCTCCTTCCCCCTTGCACTCAAACCTGTCCCAGTTGCAATATCTCACTTTCCCGCCAAAACCAAATCAGTGGCCAAGATCAACTCTAGACATCCAATGGCCAGGATTAAAGCTGGGATTTGCTCAGAGAGGTGAGAGAAGACACACTGGTGTATAAAAGAGGATGAAGAAGCAAGGGACAAGGAGTAGTTAGTTTTTTAAAAATTCATGTATGTCGTGTTTCATGTTTATGTTTTTAATTAAGCTTTAAGTTGTAATCTTTTGTTTCATTATATCAAATTAAGTTATTTAAGTGTATTAAAACTGTTTTCAAGTGGCAATTCAAATTATATTAACATTTCATGTTATATGGTACACTGTTTAAAATTTCAAATTTAAACTCTTATGCCCAAGCTTCCAATAGCTTATTTTTAAGTGCAAACAATCTTACTTAAGCTTATTATAGCTTTTGATAAGTTTGGAATTCAGTTTCAAGCATTTCTCAATAAGGTCAACAAAAGTCAACTGTGCAAAGATTTTGGTTCAAACAGGTTTGGAAATGGAATGGGATTGATGCAGTGCTTGGATTGGGTTGATTTGATATAGAATAGTGGTATTGGGATTGGTATAAGCTGCTAAATAAGCTGGACAGTTGTGAGTTACTTTTCATTTTTAATGCAGTTTTCATATTGTGCTCATATTTTGATCTGTGGTCATTAAATAGTTTAGATATGTTTAATTATTGGTAATTAGGGTACTAGAGTTAGTTTAAGTGATTGAATGAATCAAATCAGTAAGTGGCTTAGTTTAAATGATCAAATCAGTTAGATAAAATGGTGTTTGGATTAGTGGTTATTTGGAGCTTGAGCTCTTGTGTGTGTTTGAAATCTGTCTAATCAGTTTCAACTAAGACCATTTGAATCCTTTTGGTCTCAATATTGCACCTGCATATCTCAGAAGTCAAAATTACCATTTAACAGTCCTAATCTCTTTACTGTTGGAATTCTATAAAATCAAAAGTCAGTTGTGTGCTTAGATATCATAGAAATAGGTTGCATTAGTTTCATTTCACCATCACTCATCATAATCAGTCCTTAAATCAGTTGCAAAGTTCATAAAAGTCAAACCTTTCATAATTATCAAAAGTCAAAACTTCAATTCTCAGTTTGCACTCAACTAGAGAGATTTTTCACAGGTTCATTTCTGGGTCAAATCAAGTAAGACTTTTGGTTTTTAAAAAGTTCAACTGGTCTATTTTCTTATTGTCATTTTTGTAGATTTTTTGAAATTTTCTATAAGCCTCAAAAGAGCTTGTCAAACAGGCCTTAAATGCCCTGTTCACAAACTCAGTAAACACTGAGTTTGCACAGGTTTGTGCAGGCTTCTCAATAAGCTCATAAGAGCTTGTCTAGGTCTAGTTTTTGGTTTATAAGTAGTCACCCAGGTCTAGCTTAGGATCCAACTTTTAGTTTTCATTTTCAGCTTATTAGGTAGATTGTGCTTAAGCTCAAAAGTAGTAGCTCAAAACTGTATTTAGCACTAAACTCAAAACAATCAAATCTGTGTAGATTGCAATTCAGAGGTCTAAGCTTGTTGTTATAAGTTGCTTTTGAGTTCTTTTAGCATAATATAGCCTCTGTGATCAGTTGGTGGCCTTTGGTGCCCATTGGCTTATTCCAAGTGCTTATTTATAAGGACTTGTAACTGCAGTCTCATTTTCTTACACACCAGCCCATGTTTTAAATTAGAGTTTTCCTGAATTTTTCATATTTTTCTAGGTCAGTTTGCTATTTTTCTTTATTTAAAACAGTTTTTAAGCAATTTTTAATAGCTTTTAATACAATTAATTCAGAAAAAGTTCAAAAAAATAATTTTTCAATTTTCCTAGGTTTAGATAAATATAAAAGTAAAAAATTATTTTTCCAGATTTTTCATAGTTAAATTTGTAATTTTTAGTAATTTAATTAGTTTTGATTAGTTTTTAATTCATAGAAAATACAAAAATATTCAGAAAAATACAAAAATAGTTTTGAAAATTCTCTTTTGTTATTTTAGATTTTTCTAAGTCATAATTTTATTTTTCTAGCTTTATTTCCTATTCTCTTGTATTTTAGGTTATAATTAAATAGTTAAAAATAGTTTTTAATTAATAATAATTAGATAAATAGTTATAAAAATAATTTTCTTTTTCTAAAAATTTTCTTTTATCATTAGGATTGTAAAAATATCATTTTCATATTTTTAGGATTAATATTGTGTAAGTTTCACATTTTCTGTTGTACGTCGCGTAGTTTTTAATTTAAGTTTTATAAAAGAAAAATCAAAAACATCATTTTAAAAATAGTGATAGCGTTTATTTAATATTTTTATCTTTTTAATTTCCTTTAATTTGCATTTAAGCCTTTGTAATTATAGGCTATTTCTGTAGTTATAATCATTATCAAAACCTATTTTTCCGTTCAAATCTCTCGATCACTATTCGTTTGGTGATTCTTCGCATAGCTCGCTGGGACATAACGACCCGGGGAAACACTATACTCTCCAGATCTTCATTGCATTTGCTTCTGAGCTGTTTTAAGTTTGTTACGGTCGGCCATTCACAAGTGGTCGGTTTGAGTGATTAAACTTGACGGTTTGGAGCAGATCAAGGAGCCTTCATTGGTCAATACATAGAAGTTTATATTTATGTTATTTAGATAACCATTGTCTGGATTCAAGTGATATGAGGTGAAGTGATAGTATATCATTGTTTTTTTTTTTGTTTTTTTTATATATATTTTTACTTAGGATTACATCTCCTTTTCACATAAAGTAATGGTTTATTAGTGCTCCTGTTTTATTCATGAAGAAAATAGTTGTTTATAATATAAGCCATATATATTCAACATGCCACATATGTTCCACTACATTCCTTTATTTGCGTATAAGATACCAGCATATGACATGTAGCTTTTTAAAGATAAAAATAGCAGCTCCCTTACTAAGAAACACATTTTTTACTTTGATACAAGGAGATGATGACATGTAGCTTTTTAAAGATAAAAATATCAGCTCCCTTACTAAGAAACACACTTTTTCTTTGATACAAGGAGATGATGTAATGGCGGATGTTGGACTGTATAGAAAGTCAGATGCTCCTGAATCTACACACTATATATACTTTATTTTTATGTAGGAAAATCAAACTGTCACAGGAATATAATTAGTTTGGTGGCAGCTTAGGTTTCCTAGTAGCATCAACATGCCAATATTTTCTCTGTAACTTTTCTTCAAATTGACACAAAGATGCTTTCCCAGACCGTATCACTTCTTTGGGTCTCCAAACGGTGTCAAAGAACGGATTTGTCTTGGGACTAACCGTCCACTATATTTGGTTGTGTCAGGAGTCAAGAGCAAGAAATGATTGAAGGTTCTCTGTTACGACAAAGACGACAACTACTCAAACTCGACAACAAACGTCGTTTATAAAGAAGTTTTTTTTCGTATTTGAATAGGAAGCATACTTTTTTTTATTATGATGTAGAGCTTCATTATCTTTTTGTATTCAAACGACATCATTGCTTTTATATAGATTTTGTTACATAATATGTATACCGGCAATATTGCCCCGTTTTTTTAAGCTTTTCAACACTACTTCACGATTGGTTTACATACATTTAGAATTCAATATGTATTATTATGAAGCTATATATATATATATATATATATATATATATATATATATATATATATATATATATATATATATATATATTCATGTCACTAATATTTGATAAAATAAGTATATTTATTTTCAAAGAATGTTTAAGCATTTACTTAATTTAAATTCAATTTGTACTTAGGAAGTCCAATGTAAGTCTCAATATAACATTTTATTTGTTATTGTAAAATATGATAGAGATATATTTGTCGAAAATTGGACATGACCCAGGGGTATAAACCTATTTGTTTGTGGTGACGATGTCAAAAGTTTTCATAGTAAGTGTTAGGAATTGGAAATTCCATAATGAAGTGTAGGTCACCCCAACTATTATCTAGCATAAGTTAGCTCATAGACATATCGTTATTTACATGTTTGTTAGTTAGTCATTAGCCTAGTTTAACGTAGTGTATCACTGTGGAGGAAGGACGGGTCTTTACCCACTGTATACCTGATCCACAGGCCGTCAGGAGGTCGTTTTGTCTGTAACTATAAATACCCTTCCCACTAAGGGAAGGGTGTTGCTTCTTGAATCTAACCTTTCATATTTTGTATAACAACTCTCTTTCAAGAAACATCCTCTCTACTCTCTACATCTCTCTAATGGCTTTCTTATTTAATCACAATCCTAGACCACCCGAATCATCAAACAACATATTATTCACGATCCTACAATTGTCATCGGAGCCTAGGTTTTGTTGTTTGTGATGATTCGAATGGTTTTTGTATGCGGTTTTGTTAGGTTCCCATATTCATAACACAAGCATCAATATAAGAAATAGAGAAGAAGAGATCGGATGAACAAACACACACACACACACACGTATGATAATATGAAAGGTTATGCGTAAAGTGTGAAGAGTGAATTGAACAACCAACCCTCAAGTGAGGGTTTACAAGAGTATTTATAGGAGGGAACTAGGGCAACACACCAAGTTCCCATCCTTTCATTATTAGGCTTGGGCCTAGGCTTATGGGCCTTCTACATAAGCCTAAGCTTAATAACAAACATAAAGGCCATAATTAAGCTAACTATTACATATTAATTACTGACACTTTACTTCTAGTTTAGGAGTGATTCCAACAATCTCCCCCTAAGTGTTAGTGATCGATAATATAAACGTTGTAGGTGCTGATGTAATAGTAGCTTTGACGTCTTCTGACATTCTTCTTTCTTGTGAGAAGAAGTGTCTTGATTCGAACAATCTCCACAGTGTAGAGAAATTGTTTCTTTTGAAGTATTCTGCTTTGACGTCATCATTTTCTTTGTTCTTTGATCTTTGTTCTTTGTGATGGAAGTGATAGTATGTTGTTGCTGTCTGCATCAGGTACGCTTCGTTACTCCAGTGTCTCCATGTCTTTCTCCAACATGCTCACACGCTCTTTAATGTTGGATTTCAGCTTTGAAGAAGTTCTTTTAGTCTTTAAACTTTGTAGATTCTTTGTTGATGAAGAATCATTATGACTTTGTGTTGCCTTTGAATATGAGAGAACTTCTTTGATGTTGTTGGTATGAGCATGTGAAGAATCTTCACGATCAGTCCGTTCCAGAGCTTCCATAAGAAGAAAACATAAGAATGGTTAGTGATAAGCGGATTCCAGCACTTACAAGTTTGAACTTAGAGTGTGTTAACAGCATAGTATGAAAACACAATTCTAATTCTCACAAAGGTTGTTCCTGAACTGGAGTCCCACAAGTGAGATAACGCGATGTACCGAAGTACACCTACAGTTCAGATGAGTCGCTGAGGTACACCGAAGCATCACCTCACGACTGTAGACCGTTTAAGACACACTAAGCGTAATCCACGGGGAGTTACCGAAGTGACCTGCTGTCAGGGCTGTTTTATGTTGACCCTGGCAGGAGTTTCCATTCAATCACTGAGGATCACATGTGTGAACCTCTCATAAATGTTCTCGACAGATTGCTAAGATCTGTGAAGGACTCGATAGTGTATCACTTGCGTCCTTATTGTTGAACAACAAGCGATGAATTGTCAAGTGTACCTAAGAGATCTTTTGATGAATCTCGTGGCTCTAGACTCAATAGTGCGCTTTGGTTTTCCTAAGCGAAGACTAGGGAGAGGGTCTCCTTCTTCAATACCAGCAATATCTAAGAGAAAGCCGATAGTTTACGTAGGGTTCCCTGTGAGAATGAAACAAGCTTCTGTTGAGAGAAACTTGAGTGGCTAAGAAGGTTTAGTGCATGCGTCACTGGGTCCATGACGACTTTGATCTTCAATACCGGTGTCATCAAGTGACAACCAATAGCATGTGAATTGAACCCGGTTATGCGCCTAAGTTGAATAATCAGGAGGGCTATTTCTTTTCACCCTTTTCTTTGCATTTCTTTTTAATTCTTCAACTCATTCTTTCTCCGATTCTCCTTTTTATAATCATACCTAAGGACTTCTAGATTCTAACTATTGATGGTGTCCTTGGGTAGATCCCTCCGGCTCTGGCGGATCATAGGACGGTTATTCCTAACCTTAATCACCTTATAACTCCATTGCCATAAAATCAATTTCTTGAAAATTTCTCAAAGTGTTTATGAATAAGAAACATTTTGAAACACTTCGAGAGTTTAATTTTGCAGAAATACTCCCCCTCCGCACGTGCTTAAGTGTTTTGACAGAAATCTGCACGGTGAGAGAAGAGCGCGCACTTTTGAATTGATCAACTCATGATAGACGATCCCCCGCGAGACACGGTTACGTTGCATAGTTAAAGAGTTACATTGTCAGCTTTTAGGTGACAACTAGCTCTAATAACTACCTTGAAGGTGTGGACAACCTCGAAAGATTGTCAAGCCCGTCAAAGTTCATGTCTACCAAGAGTTTCTCGAATGGTACATTCTACTCGGACAAGTCCTTTGCGAGACACGTTTACATCACTAGCGAACTAGCTTGAAATTATTACCCGTCCCGGAAAAGTCTTTTCGATTTACTAACATTTCAGAGTTCGTCAATTCGTTGGTTAAGTCTATACACACGAAGATTCTCTTGCAAGTTACAACATATTTCTTATCACATAATTTTTCTCCCCCTCAAAAATGGTATATAAATGTTATTTTTGACGAAATTTTGATATCGAATATGACCATTTCGAATTTTGTGGGAAGATTAACACAAAGAACAATTTTGTGAACAAAGTTTTTAATCAAATACTCCCCCTCAACAAGTGATATAAACTTTTGAGGTTTAGAAAATCATACGGGGAAGTACTTGTTCTTTTGAGCAAAACTTTGAAAATGAAAGTTTTGATTAGTTTTACTCAAAAGTAAGAAGCTTTCGCTCCTTTTATAAGGATTGTGGCACTGAAGCGTACCACATGGTCCTTTCATTACAAGTACGGGTTGTGCACTGTTATGTGTGCACAAGCCTTTGTCAAATTTAAATCACACATCTAAATAGTTAATGAAAGATACAGATTAAGGGTTACCAGGAGAATCAGGTAGTCCAGCAATAACTCCAGGAATGCGTTCGGGACGTTGCTAGCCTGTGAGAGATATGCTGGGACGACCATCTAGGAAACCTTTCATCGATCCAAAGTTCTGAATTGATCTGAACAACCTTTCATCGATCCAAAGTTCTGAATTGATCTGAACAACCTTTCATCGATCCACGTGATGATCCTCTTCACATCCCGTCCCTCCTTAGAATTCCATCTCTTTGGTGACCCAATGCCTTCATGTATCTCCCTTAACCGATAAGCTAAACCATCCCTTACACTCTTCAGTGTATGATCCCCAAACTTATGAAGCTCGTTACACGCCATTAAGCAATTTCGGTGTAGTTCACTACGGTAGACTACTCCAAATGGTATGCTGATTAGGGTGTCTTGAGGAAGATGGTTGATGTCGGGAAGGTCTAGCAGAGGTTTGGTGAGGTTGACTCGTAATCCGTACGATTCCACGGCAAGCTGAATGTCTTCTACACGTTCTTGGATGACAATGCTTCTTATGTAGATGAGTAAGGACTTGATGTATTCGCGTTGGATGATTGTGGAGAAGTGTCGCATTTGTCCTTGCACCTTCGCGAGATACATGTCTTCAATGTCATTCAGTGACAGTCTTGAGAAATCCGCTTCACATAATGCATAGTCCTCTTCGTCTTGTCTTTTAACCACAATGTTTTTGAGAAATGTGTAGTCCCATTTAGACCCAAGAGACACATGCCTAATAGCAACGATCTGTTTATCACTATACACTTCGTGTTTTGACTTTTGAACCTGGCATCTTTTGTAGTAGATTCTTCGGTGTTCCGGCCAATGGTGAATCCCATACATTGCATCAAGGTCATACCTTTCCACGCTGTTGGCAAACATGTGAGTAGCCTTTTCTTCGATGGCTATGCAGTTGGAGTAGTTAGCTGCCGAGAACAGAAGTGTAAGTGATGTAGCGTATTTCGTTGACACATCGCTACCATGTAGAAGAAATTCCAGGTCATTGTTGAAGAAATAACGAAATGGAATCTTTGGTTGATCAGGTTGGCCAATTGTAGGTAGAGGTCTTGTCCAGTCTGTGTAGTATGGAGCTTTGTCTTTTCGTGTGTAGTCAATGTTAGCTTCAGGGTTGAGCCAATCGATGTTGTTAGACATGGCTCGTGCTCTGTTTTCAAGATGATATTCAACTTCAATAGCACTTTCAGAGCTGTCTTTGAGCAGTTGAAAAGCTTCATTCTTGATGCGTGTCAACTCTGACTTGGTCATCTTCTTCACCCGAAACTTTTCTTGAAGTAACTTAGCATGCTCCATTGTTCGACCATCT
The DNA here is from genome assembly GCA_910596185.1 of Chrysanthemum makinoi. Classification (NCBI taxonomy): domain Eukaryota; kingdom Viridiplantae; phylum Streptophyta; class Magnoliopsida; order Asterales; family Asteraceae; genus Chrysanthemum; species Chrysanthemum makinoi. The sequence continues at coordinate 127,145,952 of OU343219.1, forward strand.
ACCATTTCTTGACCTTCAGGTAGTGAAGGAGTAGCATCAACAAGTATAGAAAACCAGTCGTATTCAGCGGTGTCATCTTCGTCTAGCCATGAGACAACATCTGTCTTTGTCTTCTTCTTCTTCTTCTTTGGCTTAGATGAGGACTCTGGTTTCTTTGTTGTGGTGGGAGAGGTGGGTTGTTGTCGGGGCTCAGGAATCTCTTCATCGTCACCACCAGTGTACTCGAAGTGATCACCGGTTTTCTCTGTCTGAGGTGGCAACTCAGAGTCCTGAGGTTTATCAGCAGCAGAACTTGGTGGAGATTTTCTTTCGGTTGGAGTCCTTTGGGGAGGTTTATCAGCAGCAGCAGAATTGTTCAAAGAACGTGTTGGAGTCTCAAATTCTTCACCTTTTTCCTGTAGTCTTTGTCAAGTTGCTCTTCTTCTGAACTTTCTTCTTCTTCTTGCTCAAGCACCAGAGTCTTTCCCTTGTCACCTTTGGGACTTGGAGGTTTTGCTACTTTCACAGTTTCAACGATTGGGGTTTCAGAGTAGAAAACTTCTTCGTCCGTTTCAGTGTCCTCTGAGTCTTCATCGACTAACTTTTGTTGTGGTTCGGGCTTGGGAATAGGGATTGCATCTTTCCGTGGAACTTTCCTTTTGCGGGAAGGACTCCTCTTCGGATACTTCCTAACACTCTCAGTGCTTGTAACACTTCCTGCACTGCCTTTCTTGGTTTTCCTAGTAGGTGTACCAGAGGACTTATCATCAAGGAATCCTACTTTACCAGCTTCAACTGCTACCAGATATCATTTGTATGAAGAAAGTTCTTTGATGTCATCATTGAGAAGATATTCTGGTAACACTGCACCCTGTTTCTTTGTTGTTGAGTCTTTAAATCTGACGGTGAGTGTGGGCTCATACAACACGGAGTGTTGTTTGGGGTCATTGAGTCTCAAAGGAATATCAGGATTATTCCCTAGAGCTCTTTGGATCAACAGTTTGGTATATCTGATATATGGGATCTTGGAGCCAAGCTTTTTGAGTAAAGACATCATGTTGTCCCATATCAGAGCTTCAACTTCAATGTGTTTCATGTTGACCAAAGCCCAAAAGATTTGTAGTTCCATGAGCTTGGGATGCTCATAACCACTGTCACGTCCAGAAATTGATTTGGTGATGATAATGTAGAGGGTTCTCCATGGCTGAGGAATATTCTTAAGATCCACGTATGAATGCTTTGTGATTACTCCTGTAGCTTCGTCATAACCAATGTCGATCATGAATTGCAGAACGGCCTCTTCAGTTGGTGTGGCATTATATTCAGTTGGCTCGATGACGGGAATGAGAAGAATAGCCCTTAAGTCTGCTGGTGTGATGGGGACCTTTTTGTGGTTGAGCGTCACCATCACTTCTTTTTGACCTTTGATCTTTTGCATTGTATGCCAAAATTGGTAAATGTAGATCTCCGGCACTGTAGCAGAATTGGTGAGCATGTTCTGATAGGGGTGATTCTTCAGAATGTCCACAACAACCAGACAAGAAGATTCTGAGTAGGTGAGACTATCAAAATCAACTCGAAGGTTATTCTTTCCGATCTTCATTGGATAACCATGAGGGAGGATATCTTCAATAGTGAGAACATTTGGTGCTTCCACATTTTGCATTTGAGCGTCCATGTCGTGATCTGAAAGATATTTAGCCAAAAGAACCAACATATCGAAAGACATTATGTTAGTCAACAGTTGATTTTATTGTCTATTATTTGAATGTGATATGTCGATGATTGTTACGAGGCTAATGTCACTTGTTAGTCTTATAGTCCAAAGACGTCATGATAAGTTACGTGAGTTGGTTAACTTTGAGTTTTAAAGTCCAAGTTTTCACTTATTTTTCACAACTTATGAAACGTTGTTGATGAAGTGTACTTAGGCGTAGAAACCGCGTTAAGGCAAAGTAATGCTTATGCGTAAAAACACCAAACGTACGCGTAAAAATGATATTTACGCGTAGGATTAGCAAGGGGGAAGGAGACACGTATCTAAACAAAAAGTGAGTAAACTTGATGAACTTAATTCTTCTAAGTGATTGAAGATATCCCGGGAAGACAAATGTCATGACCGCAGAGAAACTCAAGGTTTTACTAATCAAGGCTTTTTGTGTTATTATTCTAACTACGTGGGGGAAGTGATGTAAGAGAAAGTTTCTGAAGATAAAAGAGTTATACAAGTATGACATATTCAGGGGAGATAAATGTGTAACATGAGGGAGGTGTTATCAGCTATTCTCTCTTTGGGAATGTGTGTACTTTGGATTCTTAAGCTTCATACACGATCATCAGGGAAGAAAAATGTGAACATTGGGGAGGTGTTTTCATTCCCCTCATGATGTGTATTCGGGAGAGCTCTTGGGTATTGGTGTACATCGGATTCTTGAGCTTCACACACGATTATCAGGGAAGAAAAATGTGAACATTGGGGAGGTGTTTTCATTCCCCTCGTGATGTGTATTCGGGAGAGTTCTTGAGCTTTATTCAAAGAGACTAACTGCATCAATTCAACTACCTGGGGGAAGTGTTCTCTTGACACCTTTTGGAATGGATCGCTTCAGACTTCAGTGGTAATGAAATATGAGAAGAAATTTAAAGAGTGGGATGATACGTTGCTGTTCTTGTTGATGATATAACCCCGAACGAAGAATCTAGACTATCGTTCTTAAAAGGAGCAGCGGGATTTATGATAATGGTGTGCTTCTCTGTGCACCTGGCTAAGGCAAGCTTGAAATAGAGCTTCGAATCTTCTCATCTAATGGATTTTCGGTTTGGGGAGAAGCTGCCAAAGTCTCTTTCTCAAAGGCTCGGGTTCTGTCTTCTATTCTGGAGCCTCGGAAGCTTTGGTGGTGGAAGTTTAAGAGACGAAGAATTCTATCTTCTACTGACGTTGTTCGATATCCTTATCTCGGTTTTCGTATCATCATCTTCTTAAACTATGTCATCTTCTCTATCATTGTAAATATTTATCAAAAACCAAATACAAAAATATAAAACCAGCAAAAGAAAATAGAAAAATATAAAATCTACAAAAACCCATAAAAATTTGAAAAATCAGAAAATACCAAAAATATTGTTTTTCTCAAGGCATGTCTTCTGATATTGATAACATCTACGGTCTTAGAAATGTCATTCAACAATGGCACGGGACCATAGATGAAGTTTGAGCAGAAGGTGTAAATATTTTTTTCCAAAACATGTCTCTAATCTATGGCTTGCAGTTACTTCAGACTGTAACCCGTGCTTAAAACCATGGCTTGCTATTATTTCAGATAGCAACCCGTTTTTCAAAAAAGGAAAGTGCTACGCTTAAACGATTTTCACAAAATTCGTCAACTTATCCTCAAAACAAATTGAGGAAAGTATGTCGAAGGACTGCTGTTCCTACACAAATGTTTTTCGTTCTATAAATTCTTCAGAAAAATATTTGTTGTTTTCAAAAATAGTGGTAAATGAGTTGCTTGTAAATCGATCAGATTCAGAGTTTTCATAAAAATTAAAAACTCAATCAATGACTTCAGCGCTTTTAAACTTTTCAGAAAAATAAGTCATTGATTGAGGGGGAGAATGTTTTCAAATCTATATCATCTAACGAGCTCATCTAATTATCCTATATACTTAAATGTAAAACATGTTAACCTACGTTGAAGGATTAGGTGCCTAGGATATGATTGTTAGGATTAGATGATTAGAGTTTGATAACCACATAATTCCCATGCATTTACATGATCTGATTGATATGTTGGATTGACTTTTATTAGTCGATTGTTGTTTGGGTGATGTCGACCACCATATATCTGTATGTGTGTTCACTAACGTATACAGGTATATTGGTATATAAGAATGTTCCCTATCCGGATCCCGCATAATATGATGATTGGATGCCGAAAGGAAGGGTAACTATATCTTGGGTCGACAAAAGAAGAAACGGAGCTTAATCAGATCTCTCCATGGATAGTTGGCACGATAGATGCAACTTCAGAGGTCTCACTGCATCAGCAGATGGTTTTTCAAGCCTTACAGTAACAACAGAAGCAGCTTCCACACCACCTAACGTATCTTTATGCAGGATTAATTGTGATGATACCATGTTCGTATGGTAGAAAAATATTTGTTTGAAAATAAATTGGACTAAATTTTGAAAATCACCGGACTTCATTTTATCAAAACCTAAGTCACTCAATCAACGACTACGGTCATCGATTGAGGGGGAGAGTGATTTAAAATAAAATATTTTCAAATGATATTTCTTCATAAAAGTCCGGTTTGTACAAAAACAAGTTGTGATCTAAAAGATTTAATGTTATGTCATGGTATGATTTTTTTTAAAACTCAAAGATCTTACAAAATGAAATTTTTTTTCTGTTCTTGTTTGATTGTGAAAATGTTTTCTTTTACTTAAAGATCTCTTAAAAACTATCATATCTGACACTAACAATCTTTAATGTCTAAAATTGATCCGTATTAATCATATTTCAAAATTAAATCAAGCCACGTCTTTCCCCAGAATCTTTTAAATGATTTAAATCAATTGGGATCACAAATCTCAAAAGGTTTAAAATTTTTGATCGGGGGAGAGATCGTGATTTAAATCTCAAATTTGTTTAAATGGAATTGGTTTTAGTCCTTTAAAGGCACTCCTGCCTCCATGTGCCAAACGATTTCTAATACATAATGCACATGTTGAGGGGGAGCATTTATCCAAAAACAAGATGAGTATTTAAACCAGGCCACATTTTCTCCTATGTTTTCAAAACCTTATTAAATCACTTGGGATCCAAAATCTCAAATGGTTTGATATTTTTGATCGGGGGAGAATTTGTGATTTAATTATGAAATCTGATAAATGATGATCGATTTGATTCAAAGTGCATGCTGCTCTCCCATATGTGCTAAACGCTTTCGAATCTCGAAGCACATATTGAGGGGGAGCTTTCAAAAGAAAACAAACTTTCAAGGTACAAAGATTTCTATGTTTCAACATAAAGTATCTTGATTGATTTTCTATTGGTTTCTAAATGGTTGTGTTTTCGTAGAAGTACTTCAAAAACCTCTTGCCTCTATGTGCAAAATGATTTTCAAATATCCAACGCACATATTGAGGGGGAGAATTTACCATGAAAATCAAATGGCTTTTTCTTAAAGAAATTGTGATCAAGAATTTATTTCAAAAGAACTCTTGCCTCCATGTGCTAAACAATTTATAAAATCATATGCACATGTTGAGGGGGAGCATTTGTTGGAATCACTCCTAAACCTAAATCAAGTGTTAGTGATTCACATGTAATAGTTAGCTTAATATGGCCTTTATGTTAGTAATTAGCCTTAGGCTTATGTAGAAGGCCCATAAGCCTAGGCCTAGTCCAATAAGGAAAAGGAAGGGACTAGGAGTGTTGCCCTAGCTCCCTCTCCTATAAATACTATGTAATAACCCTCACTTGAGGGTTGGTTGTTCAATTTACTCTTTCATTCTCACTCTACGCTTAACCGTCTTATACATTCGTGTGTGTGTGTGTTTGGTTTATTGTTCATCCGCCTCTCCTCTTCTCTATTTCTACATATTGATGCTTGTGTTACATATATGGGAACCTAACAGTGGTATCATTCACCAAATAGTTGGGTGAATCGTGTTTGTTGCTTATGTGAGTTTCCTCAAGATACTGTTGAAATTGTTGAGAATACTGACAATGTGCTTCAACTCGAGTCTTTAAAAGTTGAAAATGAACGATTGTCAAACGAACTTTCCAATGCAAAACGTCGTCTTAATTGGTGTCAAAAAGATATTCATGATCAACAACTTGATTTTCAAAACAAAATCGCCCAGTTGCGTGCAAAATCTTCTTATCCTAAAATTGAGCAACTGGATGATCAAAACGTGTCTTTTAAGTGTCAAATCTCAAAATATGAATAAGAACTTGCAAAAGTTAAAAAGGAATATGGTGTCATATTTGATTTACTCAAACAGACTCGTGATGAAGCATCAAACGAACTTGATCATTATCTTGCATACACTAAAGAAGTCATGAATTTTTCTGAAAATCTTCATTCTGAAAATCAAGAGCTGGTGCACACTATTTTTAAGTTAAGGGAAATGTTAGGAAAGTATGAACAAGTTCAGCCTAGCATCATTAAGAGAGTTGCACCTGTAACACATAGCAATCATGTCCCCGAATACCTCTTGACAAAACACAAGTTACTAATGTGCTTCCCTCTTGAAAGCAGGACTAGTTGCCTCTTTTCCAAACGTCCGCACTTCACAGCCTAGGAGCAATAAAAGGAAGAATAGGAAGTTGCGACCTAAGAAAAGACAAATAAAGAATGTTGAAGTAGAAGAACACCGTAGGACTTTGAATAAGACTCCTGTTTCACCCACTTTAGATATTGCGTCCGGCAAATGTAATGGAAAAAGTGTTGTAACTAATGTTGAACCTTTAAGTATTTTTGATATTCATCGATGCATCTTGTGTTATTTGTCGTAAAAGTATGCGTTATGATTGTCATGATAAATGTGTTGCTAAGGCTATCTTGTCACGTTTACGGAATCCTAAGATTCGGAATACCTCTAGGCCCACTAATGCTTCTAAGTTTATGCTTGGTAAACCGCCTTCTTTAGATTCTAAGAAACGAATTGATGTCCCTGTAGTTCCAGTATCTCCTCCAAGGATTGTTGTACCACCTAGCACATTCACTAAGACTAAAGCTAAGACTAGTTGGAGATGGCAGAAATGGATACATAATACACTAGGATTTAAATGGATGCCTAAAATCATTGATGAGTGTATTTCAACTATAACTGTTGAGGAACCCTCTAACACTTCGGGTTCCACATCTACTTCTATTCCATCTGTGTCGTCTGTGTCTAATGCAGGTGATACAGATCATCCTTTGGATTGTTGATAGCGGATGTTCCCGACACATGACAGGCAACCTTAAACTGTTATCAAACTTTGTTTCAAAGTTCATTGGCACTGTCAGATTCGGGAATGATCACTTCGCAGCTATCATGGGCTACGGAGATTACATTAATGGCAACATCGAAATTAGCAGGGTTTATTATGTGGAAGGCCTCGGTCACAATCTATTATCTGTTGGTCAATTTTGTGATGGAGACTTGGAAGTAGCTTTCAGGGAGAAAACTTGTTTCATACGTGATCTACAAGGAAATGATCTCATGTCTAGCCAACGTTCATCCAGTCTCTACACTATCTCCATGCAAGACATGATCGCTTCATCTCCCATTTGTTTACTCTCAAAGGCTACATCTACAAAATCTTGGCTATGGCACCGTCGTCTATCACATCTCAACTTTCAAACCATCACCAATCTTGCACGACACAAACTTGTTGAAGGTCTCCCGCGATTTCGGTATTCTAAAGATCACCTATGCTCAGCTTGTGAACAAGGAAAAAGCACTCGTGCTCATTTTTCTTCAAAGATGGAACACTCTCTCGGCATGTGCTACACCTTCTTCACATGGATTTGTGTGGCCCGATGCGCGTGTCAGCGATTAATGGCAAACACTACATCTTGGTAATTGTTGATGACTACTCAAGATGGACTTGGGTTTACTTTCCTCGTAGTAAAGATCAAGCTCCACAGATGATCATCACCTTTCTCACGAAAATTCAAATTCACTCCGGAACACCGGACAAATTGAAGACAAAGGAACTGAATTTGTGAATCAAACTCTTCGGGAATATTATGAGAAAGTGGAATTGAGCATCAAACATCTATTGCCCGCACACCAGAACAAAACGGAGTTGTTGAAAGACGAAACCGTACGTTAGTGGAAGCTGCCAGAACGATGTTAATCAATGCTAAACTTCCAGATTACTTATGGGCTGAAGCTGTCTCAACTGCATGCTACACACAGAACCGCTCAATGATTACAAAACGCCAAAACAAAACAGCATTTGAGCTTCTCCACAACCGTAAACCGAATCTCAAACACTTTCATGTCTTTGGATCTCTTTGCTATCCGAATAATGATCGTGATGACTTTGGAAAGCTCAAAGCCAAAGCTGACATTGGAGTCTTTATTGGATATTGTGAGAATTGTAAAGGTTACCGGATCTGGAATCGTCGTACAAAGCAGGTTATGGAAACAATTCATGCTAATTTTGATGAACTCACGATATGGCTTCGAGTATACAGCTTGGAACCGGTCACAACCGCTTAAACTTTCCCCAAACCCCATCATCAGCTGAAACAAGCCCTCAGCTTACTCATCAACAAATGGAAAGACTATTTGCTCCTCTGTTCAGTGACAATATTGATGAACATGCTCAAGGTGTATCCGCTGTTTCTGCTGCTCAACCTGATACTACTCTAATACCTGATACACCTGCTACAACAACTTCTGTTGAAGCAGCACCACCAGTTGACTCAACAACAACAGTTGAACAAACTGCTTCCAATGATGCAGAACCAGCTGATGATGTTCTGAATAATGTACCCCCCTGCAGATTTTGATCCAAATGCGTTCTTTAACCCGTTTGCTAATGAGAGTTGCACTGATGTCACGAATCATCTTCAAGCCATTTGAATCCTCAAAATCTGCACAATGTATATCAACATCAACCTTCCACACATCGTTGGACAAAAGACCATCCCCTTGAGAATATTATTGGTAGCCCGAATCAACCAGTCGTAACGAGACAACGTCTTCACACGGATGGTGAACATTGCATTTATGCACTCACTGTCTGCCAATCTGAGCCTAAAAACATTAAAGACGCAATGACAAAGGAAAACTGGATTGAATCCATGCAGGAAGAACTCAACCAATTCAAACGTCTTGAAGTATGGGAACTGGTTGAAAGGCCAACAGGGGTCTTCGTCATTGGTCTAAAATGGATTTGGAAAAACAAATTGAATACTGAAGGAACCGTAATTAGAAACAAGTCACGTCTGGTGGTTAAGGGTTATAGACAGGAAGAGGGTCTTGACTTTGAAGAATCATTTGCTCCAGTTGCTCGTCTTGAGGCTGTTTGGATTTTTCTGGCATTTGCGGCTCACATGAACATCACGGTCTTTCAAATGGATGTCAAAACTGCATTTCTCAATGGACAACTGAAAGAAACGGTCTATGTAAGCCAGCCAGAAGGATTCGTTGATCCAGAGTTCCCTAATCATGTCTACAAACTGAAGAAAGCTCTCTATGGTCTCAAACAAGCCCCTCGGGCGTGGTACGATAAGTTATCTTCCTTCCTTATTGCCAATAAGTTTACCAAAGGTTCGGTCGACCCTACACTCTTTATACAATATCACGGGGCTCACATCTTAATCGTTCAAATTTATGTGGATGACATCATTTTTGGGTCAACACATTTAAAATACTCAAATGCTTTTGCAAAACTTATGACAAAACATTTTGAAATGTCAATGATGGGTGAACTCACATTCTTCCTTGGAATGCAAGTTCATCAATCACCCGTGGTATTTTCTTGAGTCAGTCCAAATATGCCCTTGAATTGTTACACAAATTTGGAATGCAAAACTGTGACACCTACGCCACACCAATGGCTCATACCAAGAAGCTAGACGCTGATTTACATGGGAAATTGGTGGACCCTACCAAATACCGTAGTATCATTGGGTCTCTCATGTATCTAACAGCTAGCAGGCCTGATATTGTTTTTCCGTATATCTTTGCTCCCGTTATCAGTCGAGACCAACTGAAACCCACCTCTCAGAGGCTAAAAGAATCCTCTGATACATCAAGGGAACCATTAATTTGGGGATCTGGTATCCGAAGGATTCTGGTTTTGAACTAATCTCTTTTTTAGACGCTGACCACGCAGGATGCTTAGATTCACGGAAAAGTACCTCAGGAGCATTACAATTTCTTGGTGATAAATTGGTGTCATGGCAATCGAAGAAGCAGGATTGTACATCGTTGTCCTCAACTGAAGCAGAATATGTAGCCATGTCGGCGTGTTGTGCTCAAGTCATTTGGATGAGAACACAACTCAAAGACTATGGTTACGTATTTGACAGAATCCCGATGTACTGTGACAATCGGAGTGCTATTGCAATCTCGTGCAACTCAGTTCAACACTCAAAGTCAAAGCACATCGATCTTCGATATCATTTCATCAAGGACCACGTGGAACAGGGTACTGTTGAATTATACTTTGTGGGAACAGAATACCAATTGGCAGATCTTCTCACCAAAGCCTTAGCTCCTGCTAGGTTTAATGAGTTGGTCCACCGGATTTGTATGCGGTGTTTGACTCAAAAGGAACTGGATGAACTCTTAAAACATTCTTAAAAACCAGTCAAACACCAAAATCTCTTTTGTAAATATTTTTCAAAAACAAAATACAAAAATATAAAATCAGATAAAACAACAAAAATATTCTTCTATCTATTTTTCTCTTAACATGGCAAGTACATTTCTTCCGTCAACACTCTTATCTTTCAAAATTCAGTATTTTTTTCTGATCAAGTGTTGAGGGGGAGAAAATTTAATACTTAACTGTTTCAAAATAACCATGTACTTGCATGTTACCTTATCCAGGTTGTTTCTTTAATAATGGTGGTCACATTTCTGGTTTCTGAAACTCCTCGGACTAAAATTCATAAACTTTCATTATTTCTTAAGTCAAGGGGGAGTGTCGTCAAAGTTATTTCCAAATAATCTTCGTTTGGTAACCATAATGGAAGTTAAAAAGCCTTGGATGAAAATAGAAAAGGTGGAGGGACTAAAACTGCCAAAAGCTTAAAGTTATTTTAAATAAAACTCCTCCACCTAACTTTCACTTCTCATTTATTACACACAACTAACTAATCCTACGCCTAAAATTGAACCGGCTAATCCGAAGTTTCGATCATCAATCTGTAAGTGTTTCTGTGTTTATAACAAGTTTTTAAACAATGGTTTTGAATTTTTCATAAATCCAACGGTTAAATCTTGAGATATTGTGATTTTTGTGGTCTACGCGTAAGTGTAAGAACACATAATCGTGTTTGAGTGTTTTTGGTTAAAATGGTTTGGTCAAAACGTGTATTTAATCAATATGAGTCCATTTTTATCATCAATACTCGCCCAGAAATACGAATTGAATGTTTCTTGAAATTAGGGTTTATGCGTGGGTTTGGGTGTTTTCAAATGAGAGTGTTTTTGGTTAAAAATATTGTTGTATGAAGTTTTTTTGATGATGAATTGAACTTATCCATAGCTAGAACTTGCCCAGAAACACCAAATATGACAGAATTAGAAATTAGGGTTTAATGTTCTTGAGATTTGGGTATTTTTGATTCACTGCGAATTTGATGCTAAAACTTGGTCATATCACTCACATGACTACTTAGAACTACCAGAAAAACTTTGGTGCATTTCCTATGGCTAGATTTCATACGCGAAATTATTAAACTTTAGGGTTTAAGTCTACGCGTAAGAAATTTTACGCGTAAACTGTTTGATAAGCACTCATGCCATGATCTGTTATAGAATGAATGTAGGTGTTAATATTGATGCTATGATGATTTTATTTCAGGTTTGCAACACGTAATATTCAGAATCAAGGTTGTTATACATCTACGCATAAGGATCACCTTACGCGTAGCATGTTATGCGTAAGAGAAATCTTACGCGTAGCGTTTACGCGTAAGGTTCTACATAAGGGACTACGTGTATCCTGTGAAGTATATGCGTAAACAGTGACATCTACGCATAAGGTCTACTCTTACGAGTAAGCCTTACGCGTAAGGTTTATATACGTTTACGCGTAAGCTCTACGCATAAGGACCCTTTTTCCTACGCGTAATATTTCTTACGCGTAAGACAGGATCCTACGCATAAGCTTGCGTTTACGCGTATACCTCTCCTGTTTACGCATAAGCTGCCATTTCTACGCCTAAGCCTTGTTAACCTTAATCATGAATTGTTACGCGTGCAAACTTATAAATAAATAAATCATAACGTCATGAAACCAATAATGTCACTAATAAGCTTAAACGTTTAATATGTTGTGAAAAATAAGTGATAACATAAACTTTAAAACTTAAAGTTAACTAACTCACGAAACTTTTCTCGACATAATTGGACTATTGAACAAACAAGTGACTTTGGACTCGTAACAATCATTGACATATCTCATTCAATAAGTAGACAATAAACCTTTTGTTGACTAACATTATGTCTTTCGATATGTTGGTTCTGTTGGCTAAATATATTTCAGATCACGACATGGACGCTCAAATGAATGTGAATGCACCAAATGTTCTCGCCATTGCTGATATTTTCCCTCATGGTTATCCAATGAAGATTGGAAAGAACAATCTCAGAGTTGACTTTGAAACTCTCACCTACTCGGAATCTTCTTGTCTCATTGCTGTTGACATTCTGAAGAACCATCCTTATCAGAACATGCTCACCAATTCTGCCACAGTACCGGAGATCTACATTCAGCAATTTTGGAATACAATGCAAATGATCAAAGGTCAAAATGTTGTGACGGTGACGCTCAATCAAAAGCAAATCACCATCACTCCTGCAGATTTAAGGGTTGTTCTCCTCATTCCTGACATCATACCAACTGAATACTCTGATGCACCTACTGAAGAGACTGTTCTGCAATTTTTGATTGATATTGGGTATGACGAAGCTTCAGGAGCTATCACTAAGCATTCACACGTGGATCTCAAGAATATTCCTCAGCCTTGGAGAACCCTTTATATCATCATCACAAAATCTGTTTCTGGTCTAGACAGTGGCTATGAGCATCCCAAGCTCGTGGAACTGCAAATCTTTTGGGCCCTGATCAACATGAAGCACATCGAAGTTGAAGCTCTGATATGGGATGACATGATGACATTCCTCAAAAAGCTTGGCTCAAAGATTCCTTATATCAGATATACAAAACTGTTGATCCAGAGAGCACTTGGATATAACCCTGATATCCCCAAGAGAATCAATGACCCAGACAATCATGACATGTTGATTGAATCCACTCTAACTGTCAGATTTAAGGAGTCAACAACTAAGAAACAAGGTGCTGTGTTGCCGGATCACCTTCTCTCAGATGAACTCAAACAACTCTACTCTTATAAAAGGTATTTGGTTGCTGTGGAAGAGAACAAAGTTGGTTTTCTCGATGATAAATTTGCTGGAACACCTAGAAGGAAAACCCGACAAGGAAGTGCAGGGAGTGTTACAATCGAAGGTCAGAGAAAGTTTCCTAAGAGGTCACCTGGTCACAAAAGGAAAGTTCCCTCGAAGGAAGCTATTCCAATTCCCAAACCTAAATCGCCACAACATCTGAAGGATGAAAGTTCTGAAGATACTCAATCAGACGAAGAGATTACCTACTCATAAACTGCAACCGATATCACTCCAACAGTCGCTAAACCTCCCAGTTCACCAGCAGATAAAGGAAAAGGAAAGACTCCAGTAGTTGAACAGGAAGAAGAAGAATCAGATGAAGAGCCTCTGGACACTAAGTACAGAAGGAAGTTCAAATTCATTAGACTCCAACACGTTGCAAAAGAATTTGCTAAGGATCAAATGGGTGGCCCCGGAGGATCGAGTGGTGGAGTTCAACCTTCACCAGGTCCTGATGCGGTTAATCAACCCGATAAGGAATCTGGTGCCACCACTCTTGAGCAACAACAGAAGCACGTGGAAGATTCTATTGAGTTTGACATTGAAGAACCAGAAACTTAGAAGTTAGAGAAGGAAAAGGCTGACGAAGAAGCTGAAGCTCAAGCTAAAGCAGATGAAGATGCTCAATTCGAATTTGAAGAGCAAGCTAAATCCGATAAAGATGACAAGATGGACTACGATGATCTTCTTCTCAACAGTCCAACCCGCTCTAAGGAAGAAACCGCTAAGCCTCCTAAAGACCCTGAGTCACCTCACATCTCATCTTCATCAGACTCGTCCTCTCACTCTTCACCACCACCATAAAAAAGAACAACAAAATCCACATCCAAATCAGTGAAGAAGCCAACAGCGTCTTGGATCTCTCAAGCAAAGACCAGAATCGTTAAAGCTATCAAGCGGTCAGAGAGAAAGATATTACAAAGAAGAAGTTAGATTTTCTTGCTGACCGATCATATCTTCATGATGAGAATGACAAGATGCAAGTTGAAAGGGAGTATGTCCAGAAGCTCATGAAAGATGATCTCTAAGGAAAATGGACGAGATGATCAAGGGATACACTCACAAGTTCCTTCTTGACGTCGTTCCTAAAGTGACAAAGGAGATGTACACCGGAACAACTTTATCCGAATCTATTGCATTTGGCTAAGCAAACTATGAAATCAACTCCAATGCATGTAAACATCAATCTAGTTGATCCCATAATCTTCTCAGATGCTGAATTGGTGAACCGGCTGGTAGCTCAAATGTCGAAACGCTCTACAACGTTTGCCTCCTACGAAGGTAAATTGTTTGAAGCATTACTGGAATACCAACTCAAGTCAGCATGCAGAGAAGAAGCTGAAAGGCCTAAACGTCCAAGAGACGACGAAGATAAAGATAAGGATAAGGATAACGAGCCCAAACGCCCAAAGAAGTCTGGTGAATCATCCTCAATGCAACCTCCAACCCAACGGACTCCAGCTCAACAAAGATATCCTCCTCGCTCTTCTACAGAAAAACCTCAGGTTCTGAGTTACCACCCCAGACTCAGAAAACCAGTGATCACTTTGAGTATACGGGTGGTGACGATGAGGAAGTCCATGAGCCCCAACAACAACCCATATCTCCTGACAAAGCCAAGAAACCAGAATCCTCAACTAGGCCAAAGAAAAAGAAGAAAAAGGCGCCTATGACTGACGTCCTATCATGGCTAGACGAGGATGATACTAAATTTGACTGGTTCTCAAATCTTCTTGATTCCACTCCCTACCCATCTGAAGGTCAAGATGTTACAGAATGTAGTACGTTGGAGCATGCAAAGCTATTGCAAGAAAAATTCCGTATGAAAAAGATGACGAAATCCGAGTTGAAGCGAATCAAGAATGAAGCATTTCAACTACTCAAAGACAGCTCGGAAAGTGCTATTGAAGTTGAGTATCACCTTGATAATATAGCACGAGCTATGTCTAACAACATGGATTGGCTCAACCCCGAAGAAAACATCGACTTCACCAAACGGGACAATCCTCCATATTACGCCGACTGGTCTAAACCTCTACCAACAATTGGCCAACCAGATCAGTCTAAGATTCCATTCCGATACTTCTTCAACAAAGATTTGGAATTCCTTCTACACGGTGGCGACGGTTCAAGGAAATACGCTACATCACTGACACTTCCGTTCCCAACAGCCATTTACTCTAACTGCATAGCTATCGAGGAAAAGGCTAACCACATGTTCTCCAACAATGTGGAAGTGTATGACCGTGATGCACTGTATGGGATTCACCATTGGCCAGAACGCCGACGAATCTACTACAGAAGCTGCCAGGTTCAGAAGTCTCAACAAGAAGTGTTCAGTACTAAAGGAATCGTTGCTATTAAACATGTTGATCTTTCGTCTAAATTGGACTACACTTTTCTCAAGAATATCGTGGTCAAAAGACAAGACGAAAGGGATTATGCATTCAGTGAAGCGGACTTTGAGAATTTGTCTCCCAACGACATTGAAGATTTATATCTTGCCAAAGTACAGGGACGCATGAGACAATTCTCGACTGAAGTACAACGTGAATACATCAAGTCCTTGCTTATCTTCATCAGAAGCATAGTCATCAAAGAACGTGTAGAATATCTTCAACTTGCTGTTGAGTCGTATCAGACCCGAGTCAACTTCACTCGACCTCAGCTAGAACTTCCCGACATCAACCAGCTTCCACAATACACTCTCATCAGCCAACCATTCGGAGTGGTTTACCTTAGTGAACTACAACGCAATTGCTTGATGGCGTGTAGAGATCTTCACAAGTTTGGGGATCACACATTGAAGAAGGTTAGGGACGGATTGGCTTATAGGTTGAAGGATATACATGAAGGAATTGGGTCACAAAAGCGTGGAATTCTAAGGAAAGACGGGATGTGAAGAGGATCATTACCAGGATTCATGAAAGGTTGTATCGAAGGGATCAGTTCAGAACACTGGAGAGCTTTGTAGGCGGTCGTCCCAGGATTGCTCTCGCCGGCTATCAACGCCCTGTTCGCATTCCTGGAAACATTTATGGACTTCCTGGTACCCCTTGAACTACTTCTATTTCATATAATTTGGATGTGTGATTATATATGACAATGGCTTGTGCACACATAACAGTGTACAACCCGTTCTTGTAATGAAAGGACCCTGTGGTAAGCTTCAGTGCCACAACCCTTATGAAAGGAGCGAAAGCTTCTTACTTTTGAGTAAAACTTATCAAACCTTTCATTTTTTTCAAAGGTTTTACTCAAAAGAACAAGTACTTCCCCTAATGATTTTCATAACCTCAACCGTTTATATCACTTGTTGAGGGGGAGTATTTGACTTACAAACTTTGATCACAAACTATTCTTTGTGTAATCTTCCCACAAAACTCAAAATGGTCATATTTATTCTCAACATTTCTTCAAAAATAACATTTATATGCCATTTTTTAGGGGGAGAAAATTATGTGATAAGAAATATATTGTGTTTTGCTATTGAATCCTCGTGTGAAAAGACTTCAACCCATGAATTGACGGGAACTGAACAGTCATACATTGAAAAGATTTGTCTTCCAAAGACTTATCCAAGTAAATTGTACCTATTCGAGAAGCTCTTGATAGACATGAACTTTGACGGGTTTGACAACCTCTCGGGGTTGTCCAAATCTTCAAGGTAGTTATTAGAGCTAGTTGTCAACTAAAAGCTGACAATGTATCTCTTTAACTATGCAACGTAATCGTGTCTCGCAAGGGATTGTCTATCTTGAGTCGATCAATTCAATAGTGCGCGCTCTTCTCTCACCGTGCAGATTTCTGTCTTAACACTTAAGCACGTGTGGAGGGGGAGTATTTCTGCTAAAAGATAAAACTCTCACAGTGGTACAAAATATTTTTCATTCACAAACACTTCGAGAGATTTTCATGAAAATGGTTTTATGGCAATGGAGTTATAAGGTGATTAAGGTTAGGAATAACCATCCTATGATCCGCCAGAGCCGGAGGGATCTACCCAAGGACACTACCAATAGTTAGAATTAGAAGTCCTTAGGTATGATTATAAAAAGGAGAAAATGAGAATCGGGGAAAGAAGGAGTTGAAGAATTAAAAAGAAAAGCAAAGAAAAGGGTGAAAAGAAATAGCCCTCCAGATTATTCAACTTAGGGCAGACATCGGGTTCAATTCATATGCTACTGGTTGTCACTAGATGACACCGGTATTGAAGATAAAAGTCGTCATGGACCCAGTGACGCATGCACTAAACCTTCTTAGCCACTCAAGTTTCTCTCAAAAGAAGCTTGTTTCATTCTCACAGGGAACCCTACGTAAACTATCGGCTTTCTCTTAGAGATTGCTGGTATTGAAGAAGGAGACCCTCTCCCTAGTCTCCGCTCAGGAAAACCAAAATGCACTATTGAGTCTAGAGTCACGAGATTCATTAAAAGATCTCTTAGGAACACTTGACATTTTATCACTTGTCGTTCAACAATAAGAACTTCAGTGGTACATTATCGAGTCCTACACAGATCTTAGCAATCTGTCAAGAACATTTATGAGAGGTTCACAATTGTGATCCTCAGTGATTGAATGGAAACTCCTGCCAGGGTCAACATCAAACAGCCCTGACAGCAGGTCACTTCGGTAACTCCCCGTGGATTACGCTTAGTGTGTCTCAAACGGTCTACAGTCGTGGGGTGATGCTTCAGTGTACCTTAGCGACTCATCTGAACCGTAGATGTACTTCGGTACATCGCGTCATCTCACTTGTGGGACTCCGGTTCAGGAACGGCCTTTGTGAGAATTAGAGTTATGTTTTCACACTATGCTGTTAACACTCTCGAAGTTCGAACTTGTAAGTGTCGGTATCCGCTTATTAAAGTTCAGTCATAATCAAAGGCAACACAAAGTCAGAATGATTCTTCGTCAACAAAGAATCTACAAAGTTTAAAGACTTAAAGAACTTCATCAACTGTAATCCAATGTTAAAGAGCGTGTGAGCATGTTGGAGAAAGACGTGGAGACACTGGAGCAGCGAAGCTGACCTGATGCAGACAACAACAACATACTATCACTACCATCACAAAGAACAAAGATCAAAGAACAAAGATGACGTCAAAGCAGAATACTTCAAGGAAACAATTTCTCTACACTGGGAGATTGTTCGAATCAAGGCAATTCTTCTCACAAGAAAGAAGAATGTCAGAAGACGTCACTGCTACTATTACATCAAAGACCCTCACCGTCAGCATTCTTTCATCACCAACACTTAGGGGGAGATTGTTGGAATCACTCCTAAACCGAAATAAAGTGTTAGTGATTCACATGTAATAGTTAGCTTAATATGGCCTTTATGTTAGTAATTAGCCTTAGGCTTATGTATAAGGCCCATAAGCCTAGGCCTAGTCCAATAAGGAAAAGGAAGGGACTAGGAGTGTTGCCCTAGCTCCCTCTCCTATAAATAATATGTAATAACCCTCTCTTGAGGGTTGGTTGTTCAATTTACTCTTTCATTCTCACTCTACGCGTAACCGTCTTATACATTCGTGTGTGTATGTTTGGTTTATTGTTTATCCGCCTCTCCTCTTCTCTATTTCTACATATTGATGCTTGTGTTACATATATGGGAACCTAACAGCATTTCTAAAAGATCAAAACAATTAAGGTACAAAATGCTTTGATATTATATCACAAGTACCTTGATTGATTTTCCAAATGATTTTTCAATTGGTTTCGAGAAGGAAAGAACAATACCAAAAGACTGACCAATTTACTTTATGCTTGGTGTTATAAGGATGGTTAGGTTAGGTATTCGTTCCCACGATCCTGCCAGAGCCGGAGGGATCTACCCAGGGACAATCCACTAGATAGTGTAGAGTCCTTAGGTATGATGAAAAAAGGAGAAAAGTGAGATATGGGAAGAGTGCGGACTGAGATAGAGCTAGAACTGGAATAGACCCAACAAGGTTCTAGTTATGAAGTCTTGGTAAGCACTAAAGGGGTTGAAGAATGAAAAAGAAATAAATTTGAAAAGGGTGAAAAGAAATAGCCCTCCAATAATTCAACCTTAGGGCAGAAACCGGGTTAAATACATATGCTACTAGTGTTTACTAAGGTAACACTGGTATTGAAGACAAGACGTCATGAACCCAATGACGCAATGCACCTAACTTCCCAAGCTACTCAAGTTCCTCTTAAAAGGACTTGTTTCATTCTCATGGGGAACCTACATAATCTATCGAATTTCTCTTAGAGATTGTTGATATTGAAGAAGGAGACCCTCTCCCTAGTCTCCGGCATAGGAACCAAATGTGCACGATTGAGTCTAGAGCCAAGAGATCATCCACAAAATCTCATTATGACACAAAATTAATGAAGACTTGCTGTTTCACACAATGTAAAAAGTAAGAATATATTAAGAGTCCTACGCATTATCCTTGTGGTATTGCCAGAACATCCGAGTGATATGTAAAAGTATTCACGATGAAGATGGAAATCCTTCTAGAGCCAACATCAAACAAGCTCTTGGTGGGTGACATGTGAGATCTTTTCTAAAGATCAAGCTTGTGAAAACTGGATAGAAATGATGGGGCGATTCACTCTTGAATCAACCTTGGTCCAGGAATGGAATTGACGAATACTTTTGGAAAAACCGTTCGATGTGCAAATCATCTTTTCTCTAGCACATCGAATGTGTATTCATATTTCAAACACAAAAAGTATCTCTGATTGAAAAAATACTTTTGGAAAAACCGTTCAATGTGCGAATCTCCTCTTTTCTCTAGCACATCGAATGTGTACTCTTTTCAAATACAAAAAGTATTTTTGATTGAAAATTGATCTTTCTCATAAAACCCTCGTCGTATTTCAAAACTCTTTCTTCAAGCAATACGCGATTGTTTTTCAAATCAAATTTTCATCAATCAGTGAATCTCAATTTGCTGGTTCACTCACTCCATGTTGTCTTCTTTGAGACGTTCCGGTTTGAGAACAGCTAGAACAGCTGCAAAACCCTGTCAAGGAGATTCTTAGGAATCATACCTGATCACAGGCAGTACTTGTACTGATCAATGGGGAACCGTGGGCCGTGTACCTCAATTCAACGAAAGTAATCAAAGACACTTTCGTGTGTTTTATTGCTAACTGTTGTTTTCAGGTACATTTGGACGGTTGCAGCTGGTCAGAATTGAGAAGTCAATCCAAAGCCGCATGCTCACAGCATCCACACTTAATTGAAGAAATCATGACTAGTGCATATCTATGTAACCTGGCTCTGATATTGTTTATACTATTCTTCTGCTACGCTGCTGCAAATATCATGAACCAGTAAAGCTTCCGCTACTCTGATGGAAAGATGTCATGATCCAGAAAGTGTGAGCATGTCGGTCCGAAAGTCACAACATCACATGAAGGCTACACTATAAAGGGTGATCCAGAGATTTACTGTGGCTGGTGATCTCAAAGAAAGCTCGAAGATCATCAAAGATGTGGATCAGTTTAAAGGCCTCCACTGAAAGTACAAAACTATGCGGACAATGAAGCGTCACTGCTTAAGCACAAAGATTGCGAAAGTGAAGAATTAAAGTCTACGAGCTCAAGACTGAAGATTAAATAGAATGCTAGGATTCGAAATGTAAATCATGGGGTGACCTCCCTTAGGGGGAGATTGTTAGGAATTGGAAATTCCATAATGAAGTGTCGGTCACCCCAACTATTATCTAGCATAAGTTAGCTCGTAGACATATCGTTATTTACATGTTTGTTAGTTAGTCATTACCCTAGTTTAGCGTAGTGTATCACCGTGGAGGAAGGACGGGTCTTTACCCACTGTATACCTGATCCACAGGCCGTCAGGAGGTCGTTTTATCTGTAACTATAAATACCCTTCCCACTAAGGGAAAGGTGTTGCTTCTTGAATCTAACCTTTCATATTTTGAATAACAACTCTCTTTCAAGAAACATCCTCTCTACTCTCTTCATCTCTCTAATGGCTTTCTTATTTAATCACAATCCTAGACCACCCAAATCATCAAACAACATATTATTCACGATCCTACAGTAAGTTTTATCAAGTTTTAAATATCCGAATTAATAATTGTAGGTATATGTTTACAAGTTTGTATTTTTAACAATTAAAAGCGTAGAAAGCATCCATTTGAATTATATAAGATGTAAGTTGTAAGTGTAAAACTTGTTTTATTTAGATAATATATTTTCAAGCTTCGTTTCTTGTTTACGTTTTGTTATCCAATTCGTTACCTGTGTTTTCAAATATTTTAATCGATATAATACGAGACGTGTCGTAATTTGTGGGAATGCGGACAAGTAGAAATCAATGTGTCATGTGTTTAATGTATGTCGAGTGTGGCTTCGTGTGTGACGAATCGTAACAAGATGGAAATGAGTCGTGCAATACTCGAATTGACACAAAACCAAGGTACCCATTACGGGCAGTTCATGAACCAAATGCCCTGATTTCGTTTCTTTTCAGCCGAATAAAACCGCAAATAAGCTAAAAGAATAAGCCGAAACTAATAAGCCAATACATGGTTTCAACTTATGATTTTTCTGGGTTCTACCACACTATAACAACAACAACATCCAAAGATTTATTCAAGAAAAATCATTCACAGTTCCAAACAAAAATCTTATTCGATCGGCTTTTAGATTAACGAGATAAATCCAACAATTAAAATCAAAAACTATCAAGGTAACTCATAAAAAAATAACAGATTCTTACAATGGTAGTGAGGTCGATTGAAGGAGTAACCCGAACAAACAACAAACCCCAAATACACTCGATTGAAGGAGTAAACCGAACAAACAACAAACCCCAAATACGACAAGATTATTACTTTGAAAATTGGTTATAAAATTCGTGTCGTTACTAAGTTAGTGTCGGTATGCGTGCGGTGCCGTGTTTTCCTGAAATCACGAGATAACCTCTCTTTTTCGCTCGCAAGTTACCAGTGAGTGTTAAAAAAAGTGATAATTTCACTTTTATTAGTTTTGCGAGTTACTGCATGTTATTTACGTTTCATGTTTTTATGTTTATGTCTTTTAATTTTGTTTCAAGTTGTTATAGTGTTAGTGAATCGAGTCTTGGCTTAGCAACGCCACATTTTACATGCTTGTAACATAAGATTTTTGACTTGCCACCACTAAATAACCCCTTATCCAACAAAACCCTTTATTTCCCTACCCAAAGCCTAACATTAGAACCCTTTGTAAAGACCTCTTAGATAGTTATTCCTATGTGATTACGCCAAAGCGGTAGAGATTTGATCTATTCTCAAGCCTATGGTAATTTATGTACTATGCCAGGTAGTGAGTGTTTATCTTCCATTTCCTTACATGTTATATTCCATATAAACCCGAGAGATGATAGAATCCAAACACCAAATTATGAGGTGCTAGTGTACAATTTTCGTGCTTGTTATGACTATTGTGGCACTTGTACTTGTTGTAACTATTTTAAACCAATGCTAAATGATCCCTAACATATAAATTGATTGGCCAAAAGCACATTTTCTTGAGGACAAGCAAATTCCAAGTGTAGGGATATTTGATAAGGATTTAAAACATACATTTTAGGGGGTCATTTAAGCCCTAAATCGATACATTTTATATCCGTTACTGCTTAAAATCTTTCCTTTTCACATTTTAGGTCTTTTGGAAGCAAAATGCTGGAATCAAGCACTTTTGGACGAAAAGGAGCGAAAACATGAAGAAAATGACAAAGTCAAGAACAAGGCTGATTTCTGCGCCTGACGGCGTCCCAGCCCAAAGGGCGACGCCATCGCTAAGAAGGTTTTCTAATAAAATTTTAAGCGACGGCTTAGACCTGATTTTGGTTCTACAACATGACGGCGTCACGCCTTATTTCTGGAGGGCGTCTCCCTTTATTTTACACCAGACCACCTAGACCCATTCCAAGACGACGTCCCTATTGAAGCCAGACGGCGTCACACTTCCTCACATGACGCCATCCCAACGATGAATTGGCCCAAACGAAACCCTAATGACGGCGACCAGACGGCGTCACCATCAAAACGCGGCGATGTCGCATTTGTAAATCTATATGTAGACTTCGATTTTTCTGCATTTATAGTGTAATATTTTGGAGATCAAACCCTCGTTCGTTCATATTCTGATATGGGTAGTATTTTAGGGTTCCAAACCCTTTACACTCAAAGATAAGTTTGTTAATCCATTATATCACCATGTTTATCCAATGTTCTATTGTTTGTGTGTATGCATGCATATCTATCATGAGTAGCTAAATTATTATTGTGTTTGCTTAGATCTATGAAAACCTAGTTGTTGATTATTGTTAGCTTGTTTCTTGTTTTAATTGGTAGATGCTAGAGTAAGGAAAATGGCTTCTTCTTTAATTATTGCGAGCTTGAACGTCTTAAATAGCACAAAGCTTGAGAGTGCACTTGAGCCATTGTTGTGTTTATTGCGTGAGTTGTAGCTTTAGGATAATAGAATATTCGGGGGAGATACTACGGTACTTGGCGATCCCGGATAGTTTAGAGGAGAGTTACGATTCATAGAGTTAGGGAATTAAGCACCCTCTATGACTAACACGGAATAAAACGCACCAATTAAGATGAGGATGTGACAATTTAACCGACCAATAAGAGATAACTAGGGAGTAAGAACATCTAAGTAAACATGCTTTTAATTATCATAAGAACACATCAATCAATTCATAGCTTATTTTCTTCTTTTCATTAGTTAATTAGTTTTTAGTTTAAATTATTAGTAGTTAAAATGGGTAGAAGTACCACACCCCACTCATATACCCCGAGATTTTACTTGTTTTCCAAAAAAATATAAAAAGCTAAAAAGAATCACCCTTAACCTCGCCTTCTCGTAATACATCTCTACAAGCATCTCTATTCCCCTAGAGAATGATTAATCCCCCTAGGCTTACCCATACTACACTGCTACGATTTGGTACACTGCCTAGTGGGTTGTAAAGCTTGCTCGTTAAAAAGGAAGTCTTTCGACCCCGAACTCATGCATCACTTCTCTTAGACCCGCTCTCATCAACTGTCTCCAGAATCCCTTGTAAGTGGCATGAATTAAATTCAACTGTCTCCGTTAATCCCGCGGCTCGAATTGCTATTCCAGTAAGTGGCATGAATTAAATTCATGAAAAGATAATTACTTATATTTGATTAGATGATTGATTGAATGGATCCGTAGAGGTTAATTCATGTTGGTCCATAATATTGATGTGGATCCCATTGGTAGTGATCTTATCTATTAATTAATGTGTGGAACTTGTCTACTCCTTTTAGTCATGCAAAGTTGGAGACTTAGTACGGTGTTGCACCATGCTTTATTGTTCGGCTATATTTGTTTGTTCTAAGAGAGTTATTTAGTTATGTTTTCATGGAACTATATCATTTAAAAAAAAGAAAAAAAAAGAAGAAGAAGTTATAGTTGTTTTATTTTTTGTTTGTTAGTCGATTGTTCGTACGGCTTTATTACCAGTCGACTAAAGTTGATTGTTGGTACCAGTCCCTAAAGTCGACCGTTGGTACGGTTTTGTTACCAGTCAACTTAGCCGACCGTTGGTACCAGTTGACTAGAGTCGAACGGTGGTACGATTCTGTTACGAGTCGACTAAAGTTATGTTTTTATTATGTTACTATTTTTTTTCTTGTCTACTTTAATACTTCAGTCCGAGCTTTCGCGATTTTGCTGCTCGAAATGCGGGGGAGTATTAGAGGATAAATAGGGTATCTAGGGTTTCACCATTCT
Organism: Chrysanthemum makinoi; assembly: GCA_910596185.1. Taxonomy (NCBI): domain Eukaryota; kingdom Viridiplantae; phylum Streptophyta; class Magnoliopsida; order Asterales; family Asteraceae; genus Chrysanthemum; species Chrysanthemum makinoi. The sequence goes on from OU343219.1 coordinate 127,170,853, forward strand.
AAATAATGATCACTAATAAAGTTACAGATGCGGGGTTTTAATGATCTAACCCTAGATATCTTGTGACGCATCAAACCTGCTCAGATACCATGTTAGAACATTAAAACCCCGTAGGTGTAATTTTATTAATGACCATTATTTTTAATCATGAAACCATAGATAACCTAAACCCACAAACCGGCTTGGGACAATTTATCCTCTAATAACAGCCATAACGTGACATCGTCACAACAAAAATTCTATAAATACAAATGCTTTATTTTGATTATTGTGCGTGTAACTTTGGAGGAACAAATACCACCGAAATATACTCGGTTTTTGGTACTTTTGTAGGCCTTTTGGGCCATTGAAGACCTCATGTAATATTGAGATAAGTTATCAATTCAATCTTTCAATCATGTTTATGCGTAACTGTGTGATTTTCTTGTTTACTAGTTTCTTTTTAACTATGCTATGCTAAACTAATTACTATTTACTTAGGATTGCATGAAACCTAATTATTAATTGCTTGCTTATCGTCTATTGTCAATGGTGTATACGGTAGGAGTTGAAAAAGTGGCTACGATCCTATATGGGTAGCTTGAACGTCCACTAAAACATGTCCAATTAATGCTTATGTCTTAGGAATTAATTAAGAAGGGTATTTATTTCGTAAGTTATTTATTGGTTAGGATTGACTTCAGATAGCTTCTCTCACATAAGATGGTTCATAAATGTAGAACTAACCAACATGTAATAGGTAATAAGGAATACTCCACATTTCATTAGACAAGTAAGTGACATTTGGTAAACATAGTGAGAAAATAACTAGGGAGTAATGGACTTCAAGGTAAATATGTTTTTCCTCCTATAAGAAGTTCACTGTCACTTTTCCTTTTCTTGTTAATTTACTTTTCTTCCATTTTAGTATAGTTAGTAGTTTAACAAAAACCTCTCTCAAACCTCTTAATTTTACTTTCTTTCTTATAAAATATCAAAATACAAAAACATTCTTCTTTTCACCCTTAGACTTAAATCGTCATACACTTTGAACCTACCTCATTATTCCTCCAGAGAACGATCAATCCCACGAGTCTTGCATATACTAAACAACAACAATTAGGTACTCTGCCTAGGAGGGTTGTAAAACTTGTTAATCGCAACCCGGCGCAACAAGTTTTTGGCGCCGCTACCGGGGAATAGTATAAGTAGCGATTTTTATTTCGTTTAGGTATAGTTCACAAGATTCCTATCTAGTGAACGTTTTTATTTTCCATTTTGAGCTTTCTCATAGTCTATCTTTTATTTATGTTTTTCTTCATAAACCCTTTCATTTGCCATCATGATGAATGGAGATCCTTTGGATCCACCCAACTCACCAAATCCACCTAGATCCATACTCTAGATGAGTACTCCCGACCTAGACAGAAAAGTTAATGAAACACCATTGAGCTTCCCGAACAATCCAATGTGTCTACCTTGCGATCCGACACCATCCGGTTGGTGCAAAATATAAGTGCATTCCATGGAATTCATTCCATAAATCCAAAGCAACACTTTAAGGATTTTCTTAAAATCGTAGATTCCATTGACCTTAACGGTGCCACTAAGAGACGAAGCACTTTCGTCTCTTTCAATTCTCTATATGTAATCAAGCTAGCAACTGGCTTGAGTGTTTACCCACGGGATCCATCTCGACTTGCGATGATCTCACTTCTCATTTCCTCACACAATGAGTCCCACCAGGGAGAAATACCGAGCTACGAAATGATATCTTGATGTCCCAACAACATCATAGTTAAACTCTTTATGATGTGTGGACTTGTTTCAAGGACTTACTTCAAAATTTTCCTCATTATGGCATTGATCTTTGGCTCCAAGTCCAAATCTTTTATTATCATATCAACTACTCCACTAAGAAAGTCATCGACCATGAGGTGGGTGGTAAGCTTCATGAAAACAATGTGGAGGACTCATAGGCCATAATAGAGGAACTTGCCCTCTATGACAAGGAAATTTAGAATGACCCTCGTGAACTTACGTGAAAACCGGTCAAGGAAATATCCTTGCCTTGTAATGTCTCGAGCATTTGAGAACGTCAGCTCAGTGAGCCTTAAGATAGGGTAGATTATTAAATGAGAAAACGTAGAATGCCAATTGCAACCTCAACAAAACCTTATCAAGCGCTTGTTAGTTTCATCTTTTTAAACCAAAACCAACCGCCTTACTCCGAATCACCCATGAGAGAAAATAAATTCCTTTATCAAAATGTGCTCACTCTTCTCCTAGACCATGTGAACTCGAACCTAGTTTTGAGGCTGAAATGCGAAGGTACATGTCCGCTCACTCAGAAAGATTGGCAAGAATTGAGGAGGCCCTTTATAGACAAATGGAGGAGATGCAGGAAAAAATGGCGGAAATGATGAACCTCTTGAATTGGTATACAAATAGAGAAACTCCAGAGAAGGTCTTAGTAAGGAAGGAAAATAGTACCCCCCCCCCCCCAATCACTAAATAAGTTAATGCAGTTTTTTTGTGCAAGAGGAAGATGGAGAGGTTGAGTAACATGGAAAAGACATTGAAATTGATGATGAAGTGGAAGAAGAAGAGGTTGTTGAGGAAGTTGAAATTATAGAAGATGATCAGATTATAAAGAAGGGGTTGAATGAGGATGAGAAGATTACTCCCACTCGATGGGGAGAGTATGAGGATAAGGTAATGGAAATTCCAAAATCTCATGCGATAGGATAATACCTAAAAAACGAGATTAATAAGAAAACCATATACCATATAATAAACGATAATAAGTACAATGATTCTTTGAAAAAAAAGCTTCATATGAGAGACGGATTATGATACTTATGAATCCTTACCCGTAGGACCTTTGTATGAGGCGATCCTTAAGAAAAGTATGGCTAGGAAAAAAGAAACCATTGGAAATTTTGTAATACCTTGTAGCATAGTTGATTTAAGGTACATAAATGCATTAGCCGACCAAGGATCCAACATGAAAATTATGCCTTTATCCATCTATAATAAGTTGACTAGTGAAAAGCCCGCTAAAACCATGTATTAGATTACTCCATTTCCACCAAAAATAGCCATGATCATCTTCATTTTTCACTCAAACCTTCAATCATCTTCAACCTTCTTCTCATACAACCATGGCTTCCTCACATTTAGTATCCACTAACTTCATTAGGAGAACCGCTAGGTTTAGCATGAGAAAACCTATTTTCATTGGTTTAACCACAAGTGAAGACACCATAGAAAGAACACCATCACCCATTTAACAACCTAACTCACTAAATCCTCCTAATAGACCTACCAAAAATCCTTTTACAATAGGAGTATCCACACCTTCACCACAAAGGGACAACTCTTCACCATTTCACAACTCTCAACCCGAAAATCCTTACTTTGAGGATTCAATGGATATAACACCTAGAGTATCACCACCACACAATCAACCACCAATTCCCATGGATACCATGTTGGGTTAATTCAGAGTCCAAAGTCTCTTAGTATAGATTTGAATGAAAAACATCCCAAGTGTATACTGTCTCTGATAAACAGTCATCAGAGAGTCATGCTCAAGATGTTCCTCAGAGTTCGAAGAATAAAGACTCATCACAATCTGAGGCGGGACTCGGAGACTGAAGATAAGAATCAAAACTTGGATGATAGAATCAGAGTGTTATGACAATAACACTCTGACTCCCTGAAAGATCTTCTCAAACATTGATGTTGTATGAAGACTAAAGCCTCTAAATAGAAACTTAGACTTTGAAGTCTAGGCGGGAAACTTATTAGCAAGATAAGTGCAAAAGCCCTTATCCAAAGTCAAGAAGTACCATAGTTGGTAAAAAGTACAAACAATTGTCAACACTGTTAAGCCGAAAGCATGTTTTGTTGACATTCTAGGAATAGAAGCTAAAGTACAGAGTACTTTAGCTTATCAAAAGTTTACACGTTACTTTTATCTCACGAGTATCCACATTGCACCCGCATATAAATAGATTATTGTAAAGTGGGAAAATGTATCTCTTGTATTAAAAGTTAGAACACTTTTAAGAGCTCATTTTCCTTCTCTAATTGCAACTAAGTCCTAGAGTTTAACTCTATTAGTTAGCATAGTTCTTACTTAAACACTTAACTTTGGTTTCATGTTTAAGTTTAGAGAGAAGATCAAATACATACTTATCATTTAATCCCAATTGTTGTTATGCAAAAATTTAGGTATATTTCTTTGTGAAATATCAAATAAAAATTAAACGTTGAAAAACTTGTGTCTTTAGTTAAACATATTTTATTTACTTTACAATCCCTAGTAAAAGGGAAAAACACAACACCTTTGCACCACTACAATCTCTATCTCAAACAAGTCCTTTGGACTTTAATCCCTCTCAACCGCAATCACCTCATTTTCCCATGGAGTTCTTGAACCCACTTCATTATGCCCACTTGCATGGTGCACATTGTTTATGTTGCATCAACACTAGAAATCAAGTCTTTGGACACCATTTTGAATAAACTAATTTTAGGACACCCCTTTGAGTTGAAGCAAGTCTTAGGACCTTACAAGTCTTCTATATTATTTTTCTTCTTGTTTAATTTTATAATGTATTAGTGTTTTTATGGGCTAAAGACCTTTCAAGTCTTCTAGATTATATGTATTAGTCTTTTTACGGGCTAAATCTTTCTTTTGTTTGAGTTATTAATGGTATCTTATATCCCTTTAATATGTTGTGGTTGTTTGCATTTTTTTTAACTTTTCGTCTTTATTGTGGTGGACTATATATTTTTGGCTTATAATTTTAGCCAACTTCTTGGTTGTGAACTTGCTCATAATTGGATAATATACGCTTGTATAATATCTTTTTTTGTGGCTCGTCAACATAGCTCGATTTAGTTTAAAAAAAAACATAGCTCGATTCCTTGGTGCCCTTAACAAGGGAGAGCATACACCAAAGGAGAGCACTTGCATCGTCAATTTTTAATCTCCTCATCAAGGAAACTCATTTTTCTTTGACAAAAAGGAGAGAAAGTGTTAAACTCATCAACTAAAAACTTGTCAACTAAACTTTTTCATATTTTGTCATCATAAAAAAGGGGCATATTGTTAATACAAATATTGTGTAAAGACCTTATTCATATTTTTTTTGATTTCTTTATATTTTGATAATAACAAAATATAAAAACATTCTACCTAAAAGTTAACCTAAACAAGTTATTAGTCGTAATATTCCATTTCGACATAAAATCTCTTAAGGTATGAATAATGCATATTAAACTAGATTGATGATGATCAAAGAAATATTTTTTCATACACTTTACATTTTTCCACATTACAATTTAATGTGCGCAAAACATTTTACAAAAGTTTGTATAAAAATTATTTTTTTATAAGTAATAAATGTTTTAATAAAATAAATATTTGAATTAGTCTTCTCGAAACATAATCTACCAAGATTATGCTAGATTCCAAAATATTTTGTCAAGATTTGCAAACTATACAAAAGACAAACAAGAGAGCTTCCTAGCCGGACGACTCCCTTAAATACCCACGGCTCCCCTTATGTTTTAAGGGAGCCATGGAGCCGTCTAGGAGCATCCAACTCTCTTGTTACTTATAAATTGTGGCTCATTTCACCATTTGCAAATCACCTCTTGACACCTAATTTTCTACATTCTTCCACCACTTCTAAACCACTTTTATTTGATCATTACACTTGTTTAAGTTCATTTAAAGTGATCCAACCATTTGAGGTTCAAGAGAAGAACACAAGTTATTGTTAAGATACGAAGTGTTGTAGTTTTAGTTTATGCATTCCTAAAACTTGTTAAACCATCTTTGTATATCATAATACACCGAGTTCATAACCACTTAACATACATCCTAGATAGTTATGGTTAGTATTTTAGTCCTGAAAATACGAGTGTGATCATCGTAGTCCCGAAAATACGAAAAGTGAAAGGTGGTTCTACCTCGACAAGAACTCGAAATTTAGCTTTATGTCGAAAAATAAAGTAAGTGACGTTGTACAGTTTTCTCCGCCTGAAGGGATGTTGTTGACATAGTGTAGTGAACTCTTGAGTTGGGTACTCGAGGAGAGGAGTAGGGCGAAGAGGAGCTTAATTACCGAACCACTATAAATCTCCGTGTTGTGGTTTGATCTTTCCATCTCTTACTTATATTGCACTTTATTTATTGTCTTGCCTAGTATCTTGCATTTATGTTTATTGCATATATATTTTGTAATTGGTTGATCTCACACATACTCGAATCTAAAGTTTTGAAACATTAATTTTAAAAAGGTAAAACGGTAAAACTATTCAACCCCTTCTAGTTTTCACAAGCTCATTCAAAATAATGATCATTCTTTATCCATCACCTTTGCTCTCAAAGGATATAATTTCACTTTTACTCTTAAATAATTCGCTAATATACTTAACATTCCTTGTGTGGGACATTCCTTCTGTAGCAATGAGTGGTCTCTAGTCTCCATTCTCACCTTCAAATAACAACAATGTAATGGTCTTGTACTCCTTTAGAGCATCCCATGACTATCATCTATGAAATAACCCATAAAAGGGACCAATGAAACAAGATACGGATAAATGGATCTTAACAAACTTTACACCTTAGAAGTCTATTCCTATCTTAAACTAGTGGAAACTCTCATTCGATAGAACATTCTTTCCACTATCGGAGATGAAGATTGCCTATCCGCATGTGGAGCATATACGCTATATTGCGTTGCATATGCCACACCTTTTAATCTTGCCTACTTCATCATCCATAGGATCAATGACTTCAAAAATAGGGAAGAAAAAGTTTTGCCTTACTAATTACTTTTGACAGAACTTTTCAAATTCATTAAGGACACACACCCAAATCTTCTTGATGAATTTTACATTGGTTACAAACCAATGATGGAACCTTTACCCTTATCTAACAATATGATGAGGATAACCTTTGAGGTTTTTAATAATGTAGGTAAGGATGCTACGTAAGAAATGGTAGTTAATACACAACCTTAAAATTATGATTAGGAACTTTGTTGTATGATGGTACTTTAACAATTTATGTCTTCAAATATTTGTCTAACTAGTAGTTTTTAGAATTATCATCTATAGTTTAATGCTTTTTAATGTCGTTCCATTGCATATTATATGTGTTATTTGCCTATTCTTGATTGATCATGTCATTAGATTGATAGGATTAGGATGAGATCGAGTTAGAATTAGATTAACTTGGGTATATTTGTGTGTTATGAGCTTTTTGGTAAAAAAAAAATGGCATAGCCACGGATCCTTTCAAAAGGATCTGCTGGTAAGATATTACGTCCAAATTTTACGAAGTTGATGGGTATTCACGGATCCATTTTTGTGCCCTTATAAGGATCCGTGCGTCTTGTGAGATTTACCAATTCTTATTATTATTCTTTTTTAACTTCTTGCACTTTCACTCTTTGTCATAATATCTACACTTAATCTTTAGGATAAAACATTATCTCCTAATAAACCAAAACACTTCATGTATTAGCCTACCCCTTCTTTCACATTAAATCACCACCCTCAACCTCATTTCACTTACACATTCAAATTTCAAACCACCAAGTTCACTAATAGTGGCTACTTCCTCACACTTCTCATCATCCCAACTCAAGAGAAAAACCACCCATATTCGAGTTAGGCAACCAATCTTCATAAACCTTGTTTCCTCTAGTGAGGATAATTTTCCATGAGAACACCTTCTTCTTCACCACACCAACAATCACCAAGTAAACCTAGAGCACCATCCAAAACCCCATCAAATATGAACATATCACTATCTTCACCTTCACAAGCACTTTCAACATCACCAATCAGTTTAGGACTTCACTTAACCACTCCCACAACCTTGAATTTATCACCCGTAGCACCTCTTACTCACAACTTGCAACCAAATAACCCATATGTTGAACAAATTGAGGAATTACCACTTAGACCAACCAACCCACCACCACCGCCACTCCAACCTCCATTTGCAATAGGCATAAACCTTCAACCGTCCATTGAAAACCAACAAGCTTACCCTTCTCCGGGTTTTATGGAATGGTTGGACCCAAATGACATCCCTCACGTGCACAACATTTGTTCTTAATGTTGCAGAAACACTTGGGATGAGGTCCGTGCATTAAAGGAAGTAATTAACCTTAAACAAAATATGGTTTAGTAATTTTTCTCAGACTTTATTACGACTTCTAATTTTTAGTATGGGTAGATTTTTTAGTTTCAGTTAGCTTTATTCTTAGTTTACTTTTCCTTTCTTGTTGTATGTCTATTCTCTTTTAATAGAATTGACATTACTTATGCATGGCTTGGGATTTTGTGATTATGAGTATTGTGGGTTGTCTGCCAACTTTTTACACAACAACAATCGGATGGACGGGCGAGGAGGCTTTCGCCGGGGACACAAAGTCCCTGGAGAAAGTCGCTAAACGACAAAATAAAATCTGACGTGGCGCATAAACTCGCTGACTTGTGATTGAAAATTCAACGCGGAGTTTCGGCGGGGACTTGTCCCCGGCTAAAGTAGATTGGCTTTTAATCAAAGTTTGACCAGACAATCAAAATTCTTCGCAAACTTTCTCCGGGGACAAGTCCCCACAGAAAACATGTTTTACGTTCAACAACTTTGACCAAAGTCTAAAGCATGCTAATTATGCGCGCGAAATTTCCCGCCAAGTCTTTCCCCGGGGACTTGTCCCCGGAAAAACTAATATTTAAAAAAATGATACGTATACCATAGCACCTATACTCGGTCGTATACCATAGCACCTATAGTCGGTCGTTAGACATGATAACGTGTATACCATAGCACCTATATTTGGATCGTTAAACATGATCGTATACCATGCACCTATACTCACGTTAAACATGATAATTTATACCATAGCACCTATAGTCGGTCATTAGACATGATATTATACCATAGCACCTATACCGGTGCGTTAGACGTCACGTATACCATAGCACCTATAGTCGGTCGTTAGACGCATCGTATACCATAGCACCTATAGTCGGTCGTCGTTAGACATGATCGTATACCATAGCACCTATACTCGGTCGATCGTAACATGCACCTATAATAATGTATACCATAGCACCTATCGAGGGGTCGTTAGACTATAGTTCGGTCGTTAAACATGATACGATATACCATGCACCTATACCGGTAGTTAGACATGATGATACCACTAGCACCTATAGTCGGTCTATTAAACCATGATATGTATACCATAGCACCTATAGTCTAATGTTAAACATGATACGTATACCATAGCACCTATACTGGTGCCGGTCGTGTTAGTATACCATACCACATGTCGGTTCGTTACGATCGGAATACCATAGCACCTATAGTCGGTCGTTAGACATGATACGTATACCATAGCACCTATAGTCGGTAGTTAGACATGATAATGATACCATAGCACCTATAGTCGGTCGTTAGACATGATAACGTGATACCATAGCACCTATACTTTGGTCGTTAAACATGATAATGTATACCATAGCACCTATAGTCGGTTCGTAAACATGATAGGTATACCATAGCACCTATACTCGGTCGTTAAACATGATACGTATACCATAGCACCTATAGTCGGTCGTTAGACATGATAGGTCGGATACCATACCACCTATACTCGGTCGGTCGTTAAACATGATACGTATACCATAGCACCTATAGCCGAATGTTAGACATGATACGTATACCATACCACCTATAGTCGGTCGTTAAACATGATACGTATACCATAGCACCTATAGTCGGTCGTTAGACATGATAAGTATACCATAGCACCTATAGTCGGTTCGTTAGACATGTCGTATTATAGCACTATATGTCCATAGACGTGCATACCATAGCACCTATACTCGGTCGTTAAACATGATACATATACCATAGCACCTATACTCGGTCGTTAAACATGATAACGTTATACCATAGCACCTATACTCGGTCGTTTGACATGATACGTATACCATAGCACCTATAGTCGGTCGTTAGACATGATACGTATACCATAGCACCTATAGTCGGTCGTTAGACATGATACATATACCATAGCACCTATAGTCGGTCGTTAAACATGATAATTATACCATAGAACCTATAGTCGATTCGTTAAACATGATACGAATACCATAGCACCTTGCCTATACTCTCGATTAAGTTAGACATGATCGTATACCATAGCACTTTATACCGATTCTAAACATGATAATAAATTATACCATAGCACCTATACTCGATCGATTAAACATGATACATTATACCATAGCACCTATAGTCGGTCGTTATAGCACCATAGACATGACGTATACCATAGCACCTATACTTTCGATTAGTTAGACATGATCGTATACCATAGCACCTATAGTCGATTAAGTTAGACATGATCGGCTACCATAGCACCTATAATTAGATTAGGTTAGACATGATACGTATACCATAGCACCTATACTTTCGATTAAGTTAAAACTACATGATCGTATACCATAGAACCTATAGTGGGTCGTTAAACATGATACGAATACCATAGCACCTATACCGGTTGGTCGTTAGACATGATATCGTTAATACCATAGCACTTATACTCCGTTGGATTGAACATGATCATTATACCATAGCACCTATACCGGTCGTTAAACATGATAATGTATACCATAGCACCTATAAGTCGGTCGTTAAACATGTGATACGTATACCATAGCACCTATACTGGAATCGTTAGACATGATCATGTATACCATAGCACCTATAGTCGGTCGTTAAACATGATACGTATACCATAGCACCTATACTCGGTAGTTAAACATGATACATATACCATAGCACCTATACTCGGTCGTTAAACATGATACGTATACCATAGCACCTATAGTCGGTCGTTAAACATGATACGAATACCATAGCACCTATAGTCGGTCGTTAGACATGATACGTATACCATAGTGTGGAAAACTAGAAGGGGGGTTGAATAGTTTTACCAATTTAAAACTTCCTTTTAAATATTTAGATCAACTTATGTCAATCTATTTGATTGTTTATGTTGGACGTTGATAGATGGATATATAAACGTGTAATGAAATATAAAGAGTAAGAAGCACATCACCACAACACAGGTTATTTATAGTGGTTCGGCTACAAGGACACCTTCCTTGCCCTACTCCACTCCCCGAGTCACCTACTCGAGAGTTCGTAAGCACTACACCAACTCCTTGTGGCGGAGACGCCTTCACAACGTCGCAACCTTTTCGGTACAAAGCTAAATACCGAAGTTCTTTCACACCAAAGTGCTACAACCACACCTAACACAACGACGCCTACCCTTTATACGGTGCTAGGCTAACCACCGAGTTCTTTCACACCTTAGGATAACTAATCCTTCACAACGTCGCCTACCCTTTATTAGGTACTAGGCTAAGCACCTAGTTCCATTACTATGGAGGAACTACTACCCTTCACGACACAACACCTAATCTCAAGGAGATCTTCTCCTTGTTACAACACCATCAAGGATATCACCATCCTTGAAGATAAACAAATACATATATGTATAACGATGCACCTCATCGATTATACGACCTAGGCATTCTTCCCAAATGCTACTTGATTTAATTCTTTGGCATCCTTCACTAATGCCTTTGACACAACGCTTGGCACCCTTCACTAATGCCTTCGTCTTGACACCTTTAGCATCCTTCACTAATACTTTGACACAGATGATGAGCACCTTTCACTAATGCTTTCATCTTGACTCTTTCGGCATTCTTCACTAATGCCTTCAACCCAACATCTATGGGGAAAGGAAGAACTATCAACAAGAGAACCTTAGTAGTCTTGATGATGACGAAGCATGGCAACTCATGTACTTGAGCTTGCACGTCTTCAAGAAGTGGTGATCTCTCTTTTAAGAGGAACCTAGTAGATCACACAAAAACAAAAGACAAACTACATAGATCACTTAGATCTGAGGTTAGAGGGTTAGAATACTTTGGGGAAGTATGTGTGTAAAAATCATGTGTAGAGAGGAAGAAATGGCTCTCTATTTATAGAGAAAATTCTCTTCTGTTCCCCGGATCCCACGGATCCCTACCACAAGGGATCCGGCTAGCACAACGCTAGGGATCCGTGGTCGGCTCCTCTTTGCCCATGGGTATTTTTGGTTATGGGTCATGGGTCATGGGTTATAGGTTGATCCATGGTTTTTTTCTAGATACAATGAACTTGGTTAAGTGGTATGTATAAAACCATGGGTTATGGGTCAAAACCATTTGGTAGTATATACCCATTTAGTATATACTTGTATTTACCCATTTTAGCATATACTTAGTTTTTGCCCATTTTAGTATACTTAGTTTAAGTATATGTTTAACCCAATATGTAAACACTAGTTGTTGTACATATGTATCTAAATCATAAAATCACTTATACTTGTTTTAGTGTTTTATGTGAGAGCGTAAGTGTGTTAGAAAACCATTAACTCAAACTATTACGTACTTTATTTGTTTCGTTAAAATGATTTTACATTTGTTATCGACAAAACATTAGAATATCGTAAAATATAAATAAACGTTTTTACGGCTTATTTGTATTAACACATAGCACCTATAGTCGGTCGCTAGACATGATACGTATACCATAGCACCTATAGTCGGTCGTTAAACATGATACGTATAGACGCCACCAAATCACAATATCGATCATGAGGTCCCCTAATGTTTCATCATGCGTTTATGTTTATGCATAGCTTTTTAACATTAGATTAGTTTTATAATTTTTAGTTTAAATTTAATTATATAATTTTATAATTTATTATTAGTTCTAATTAATTAAATTGACAATTTTATTTTTATAAATAAATCTTTTCCCGGGGACAGGTCCCCTGGGAAAGTTTTGCGTAATTTTTAATTTTCCCTCCACACTTTTGGCATATCCCGCCATCATTTCCCCGGGGACATGTCCCCTGGAAAAGTTTTGGTATAAATTTTCATTTTCCCTCCATACTTTTGGCGTTATCCCGCCATTGTTTTCCCCTGGGACTTGTCCCCGGTAAAAGGTCAGCTAGAAGACAAACGGAACATTCACCGGGGACATGTCCCCGGTAAAAGTCGAAAAGAAATATTAACCTCAATTATTAACAGATCTGGTCTCATTCATGAGAAAAAAAAACGAATACCACACACATCCTTCTACCACAGCCACCACCACTGCACCACCTCCACCTCCAACACCACAACTGTTAGGTCACTAGATTTACCACACAAGCTTAATAGAAAGATAGAGAGGCGATTGAACAAGTAAACAAACACACACACACGTATATGTAGCACGGTTTAGGCATAGATGTATGTGAAAGAAATAACTTGAACAACCAACCCTCAAGTGAGGGTTATTACATAGTATTTATAGGAGGGAAGCTAGGGCAACACTCCTATTCCCTTCCTTTCTCCTATGGGCTTGGGCCTAAGCTCATGGGCCTTCTACATAAGCTTAAGGCTAATGACAAACATAAAGGCCATAATTAAGCTAACTATTACATATGAGTAACTAACACTTGAATAAGGTTTAGGAGTGATTCCAACAATCTCCCCCTCAAGTGTTGGTGATGAAAACGGTGAAGGCGTTGATGTAATAGTAGCTTTGACGTCTTCTGACATTCTTCTTTATTGTGAGAAGAATTTCCTTGATTTGAACCATCTCCCCAGTGTAGCAAGATAGTTTTCTTTGAGCAGTTATGCTTTGCGTCATCTTTAACTTTGTTCTTTGATCATTGTTCTTTGTGATGAAAGTGATAGTATGTTGATATCTGCATCAAGTCTCGCCTCAGTGCCTTCCTTTGCTTGGTATCTCCACGTCTTTCTCCAACATGCTCACACACTCTTTAACGTTGGATTAGATGCGATGAAGTTCTTTAAGTCTTTAACTTTGTAAATTCTTTGATTTGTGAAGAATCATTCGACTTTTGTGTTGCTTTAAGATAGAACTTCTTTGATGATGTTGTTGGTGTGAACAAGTGGAGAATTTGCACGATCATTCCGCTCAGAGCTTCCATAAAAGTAAACATTAAAAGCGGTTAGTAATAAGCGGATTCCGGCACTTACAAGTTTTAACCGAGAGTGTTGACAGCATAGTGTGAAAACACAACTCTAATTCTTACAAAGGCCGTTTCTGAATCGGAGTCCCACAAGTGAGATAACACAATGTACCGAAGTACACCTACGATTCGGATGAGTCGGCTGAGGTACAGCATCACCTCACGAATGTAGACCGTTTGAGACCACTAAGCGCAATCCATGGGGAGTTGCCGAAGCGACCTGTTGTCAGGGCTGTTTGATGTTGACCCGCAGCAGAGTTTCCATTCAATCACTGAGGATCACAAATGTGAACCTCTCATAAATGTTCTCGACTGATTGCTAAGATCTGTGAAGGACTCGATAATGTACCCCTGAAATTCTTATTGTTGAATGTCAAGTGATGAAATGTCAAGTGTACCTAGAGATCTTTTGATGAATCTCGTGGCTCTAGACTCAATAGTGCATTTTGGTTTTCCTGAGACTAGGGAGAGGGTCTCCTTCTTCATACCGGCAATCTCTAGAGAAAGGCGATAGTTTACGTAGGGTTCCTGTGAGAATGAAACAAGCTTCTCATTGAAAGAAACTTGAGTGGCTAAGAAGGTTTAGTGCATGCATCACTGGGTCCATGGCGACTTTTAATCTTCAATACCGGTGTCATCTAGTGACAACCAGTAGCATATGTATTGAACCGGTGTCTTCCTAAGTTGAATAATCTGGAGGGCTATTTCTTTTCACCCTTTTCTTTGCATTTCTTTTAATTCTTCAACTCCTTCTTTCTCCGATTCTCAATTCTCCTTTTTACAATCATACCTAAGGACTTCTAAATTCTAACTATTTGTGGTGTCCTTGGGTAGATCCCTCCAGCTCTGGCGGATCATAGGACGGTTATTCCTATCCTTAGTCACCTTATAACTCCATGACTAACCTATGTTGCCATAAAACCATTTACTTGAAAAAAATCTCGCTCAGTGTTTATGAATGAAAACATTTTTAACCACTGTTGAGATGAGATTTTGCATAAATACTCCCCCTCCACATGTGCTTAAAAGATTTAACGGTTAAATGCACGTGAGGAAAGAGCCGCACATTTTGAATTGATCAACTCAAGATAGACATTCCCTCGAGACACGGTTGTGGCATAGTTAAAGTTGCATTGTCACTTTTAGGTGACAACTAGCTCTAATAACTACCTTGAAGGTGTAGACAATCCTCGATAGGTTGTCAAACCCGTCGAGTTCATGTCTACCAAGAGTTTCTCGAATGGTACATTCTACTCAGACAAGTCCTCGAGACACGTTTACATCACTAGCGAACTAGCTTGAAATTATTACCCGTCCCCGACAAGTCTTTTCGAGTTACTAACAGTTAAGATCTCGTCAATTCATGGGTTAAAGTCTTCTTACACGAGAGTTCATATAGCAAAACACAACATATTTCTTATCACGTATTTTTCTCCCCTCAAAAATGGCATATAAAATGTTATTTTTGAAAAGTTGAGAATAAAATATGACCATTTCAGTGTTGGGAAGAATGACCATCTGTGAACAATTAGTGAACAAAGATTTTAGTCAAGTACTCCCCCTCAACGAGTGATATAAATGGTTGAGGTTTTGAAAATCATAAGGGAAAGTACTTGTTCTTTTGAGCAAAACCTTGAAAAATGAAAGGTTTGATAGGTTTTACTCAAAAGTAAGAAGCTTTCGCTCCTTTTATAAGGATTGTGGCTTTGAAGCGTACCACAGGGTCCTTTATTTACAAGTACGGGTTGTACACTGTAATATGTCCACAAGTCATTGACATAATAGATCATACATCCAAAGTTTATAATGAAAGAAGCAGTTCAAGGGGTACCGAGGTAGTCGAGAGATGTCGCCAGAGTGTGAATCGGGCGTTGAAAACCAATGATGTTTCTCCACGGGTGACCACCAACATAGCTTTGAATCTTCGAGCTGATCCCTTCTATACAACCGTTCATCAATCATCGTGATGATCCTCTTCACATCCCTTCGATCCCGAGAATTCCATCGCTTAGGAGACCCAATCTTCTGATGTATATCCTTCAATCGATAAGCCAATCCATCCCTAACCAACTTCAAAGTGTGATCTCCAAACTTGTAAAGATCTCACACGCCATCAAGCAATTTCTTTTAAGTTCACTGCGGTAAACGACACCGAATGGTTTCTGATGAGTGTAAGTTGTGAGCCTGGTTGATGTCGGAAGATCAAGCGTGGTGGAGTGAAGTTTACACGAATTGTCCGATAAGATTCAATGCGGTGGAGATCTTCTACGTTCTTTGATAACTATGCGTCGATGAAGATGAGCTTGCGACTTGATGAATTCACGTTGTATTCCGGTGGAGAATTGTCTCATACGACCACATACTTTGGCAAGGTACATGTCTTCGATGTCGTTGATAGACAAATTCTCAAAGTCACTTCGAGAGAATGCATAATCCCTTTCATCTTGTCGTTTGATCATGATATTCTTTAGGAATGTGTAGTCCCACTTAGATGAAAGATCGGCGTGTTTGATGGCAACGATACTTTTAGAACCCGAATACTGCATGTTGAGACTTTTGAACTGGCGGCTTACGTAGTAGATTCTTCGCGTTCCGGCCAATGATGAATCCCGTACATTGCATCTCGGTCGTATGCTTCCACTTTGTCAGAGAACAAGTGATTGGCACGTTCCTCGATGGCTATGCGTTCGAGTAGAGTATTATATAGCTCTGCGGGAATGGAAGTGTCAACGATGTAGCGTATTTCCTTGAACCATCGCCACCATGTAGAAGAAATTCCAGGTCTTTGTTGAAGAAATATCTGAATGGAATCCTCGGTTCATCGGTTGGCCAATTGTTGGTAGAGGTTTTGACGATTGTAGTATGGAGGTTGTCCCGTTTAGTGAAGTCGATGTTTGCTTCGGGTTGAGCCAATCCATGTTGTTAGACATAGCTCGAGCAATGTTTTCAAGGTGATATTCGACCTCGATGGCACTTTCGAAGCTATCTTTCCACAATTGAAAAGCTTCATTCTTGATTCGCCTCAACCCGGATTTCGTCATCTTCTTAACATGGAACTTTTCTTGCATAATCTTAGCATGCTCCAATGTATTACCGTCTACTAGATCTTGACCTTCTTCAGGGTAGGGAGTGGAATTGACAAGTGTAGAAACCATTCAAATTCCTCTATGGTGTCTTCATCTAGCCATGATAGGACGTCGGCCTTGAGGCGCCTTTTCTTCTGTTTCTTAGGCCTAGATGGGGTTACGGTTTCTTTACTTGTTTGGGAGAGGTGGGTTGTTGTAGGGGCTCACGGACTTCCTCATCGTCACCACCCGTATACTCAAACTAATCACCGGTTTTACGAGTCGGGGTGGCAATTCGGAAGAATCGAGGTTTATCTGTAGAAGAACGAGGAGGGACCTTTGTTGAGCAGGAGAGGCGTTGGGGAGGAGGTGGCATGGAAGATGATTCACCATACTTCTTTTGTCGTTTAGCTTCATCATTCTTATCCTGATCCTTATCTTCATCGTCTCAAGGACGTTTGGACCTTCGCTTCGAATGCATGCTTCTTGGAATTGATAGTCCGGCAATGCTTGAAACAGCTTTTTCTTCATCAGAAATGTCCAGTCGTTTAGACATTTGTGTGACAAGCTTGGCCACCAATTCATTATCGGAGAAAACTACAGGATCAGATGGATTGATTGTCACGGTTAAGGGTGTTGATCTTATAGTTTGCTTGGCTATCTGCATAAGATTCGGATATAGTTGTCTGGTAAACATCTCCTTAGTGACTTTAGGAACGATATCCAGAAGGTACTTGTGAGTGTAGCCTTCGATCATTCTGTCCATTTTCCTTGTAGATCATCCTGACTGAGCTTCTGTACATACTCCCTTTCATTCTGCATCTTGTCATTCTCATCATGTAGATCTTTGTATTTGGTCGACAAACCAATTCAGGTTTTCTAGAGCATGTCCTTCTTTCGATTGTTGGACACTTTCACAATTCTTTCATGAGTATGAGAAATCCAAGATCGAGGTGGTTTCATTACTTGATTTGGATGTTGATTTGGTTGATTTCTTTGATGGTGGTGGTGAAGAATGAGAAGATGAATCCGATGATGATGAGATGTGAGGAGACTCCGGGTCCTTTGGTGGCTCAGAGGTTTCTTCCTTTGATCGTGCAAGACTATCTAGAAGAAACTTATCATACTCAACATCTTCTTGAGTTCGGACTTAGCTTGATCATCTGCTTTGGCTTTGGCTGCAGCTTCTTCATCAGCTTTGGCTGCAGCTTCTTCATCGCCTTTACCTTCTCTAACTTCTCGGACTCGGGTTCTTGATAGCATACTCAAGAGTGTCTTCAACCGTGTTTGTTGTTGTACCAAAGTGGTGGCACGGATCCTTATCGGGTTGATTAACGCATCGGGATCGGTGAAGGTTGAGAATGACCACTTGACCCTCCGGGCCACCCATTTGTTCTTGAGCAAATTGTTGTGCAACGTGTTGAAGTCTAACGAATTTGAACTTCTTTCTGTATGATTTATCCAGTTGCTCTTCATCACTTTCTGAGCTTTCATCATATGGCACAAGTACAGTAGTCTTTCCTTTGCCATGTTCATTTATTGGACTAGGAGGTTTTGAATGCGATGGAGTGTCATCCTTTGCGGTTTGAGTAGTGGACCTCCTCGTCGATTATGTATCTTGAGCTTTCGTCCATTAGCTTTCTTTGTGGTTCAGGTGTAGGAATAGGAGCAACTTCCTTGGAGGGAACTTTCTTCTTTGGGGTAGGTTTCCTCTTTGGGACCTTCCTTTGACTCTCTGTGCTTATTGCACGTCCAGCACTTCCTCTTACGGTTCTCCGGTAGGAGTTCGAAGGCTTTTCATCGAGATGACCAACTTTGCCTCTCGTCGCTACTTGATACCTTTTGTATGTTTCAAGCTTTTTGATTTCATTAGTCGAAGGTGATCGGCAGCACGGCACCTTGTTTCTTTGTTGTCGATTCCTTGATTACGATAGAAAGGATAGGTTTGGACAACCGTCGTGATTGTCGTGGTCATTGAGCCTCTTGGGAATATCAGATTAAGTCAAGTGCTCTGGATCAAAAGCTTTGTGTATCCGACATAGGGAATCTTTGAGCCAAGCTTCTTGTGAAATGTCATGATGTCATCCCATATCGATTAAGCTTGATTTCAATGTCCTTCTTATTGATCAATGACAGAACTTGCAGTTCCATGAGCTTGGGATGCTCATAGCCCGTATCACGACCGAGACTTAGTGATGATGATGTAGAGTGTTCTCACGGTTGAGGAATGTTCTTAAGCTCCACGCTGAGTGCTTGTTAATAATTCCTGACGCTTCATCATAGCCAATATCAAGTAGAAATTGCAGAGCTGTCTCTTCAAGAGGTGTGGCAAAGAAGTCAGAGGCACGATATGCGGAATGATAAGTACTGAGTCCGTAAGTCTTGATAGTGACTTGTTTGTGATTAAGTGTACGTCCTTTGCACTTTGACCAATGATCCTCTGCATTGAATTCGAATTCTTTGAATGTAGATTTCGATCTGTAGCAGAGTGTGAGAGCATGTTAGGTAGGGATGATTCCTAGAATATCCACGAGCAATGAGACAAGAAGCATCCCTGAGAGCATGTGAGGGTTTCAAAGTCAACCCTAAGGTTGTTCTTTCCAATCTTTCTAGGATAGCTATTTGGGAAGATATCGGCAATTGTGAGAACCGGTGCATCCACATTCATTTTTGCGACCATGCTTGTGATGCGAAATAACATTAGCCAATAGAACCAACATATCGAAAGACATAATGTTAGTCAACAGAAGGTTTTTATGTCTAATTATTGATATGTACAGTCTAATGATTGTTACGAGTTCTAAGTCACTTGTTTGTCCAATAGTCCAATGGCGTGGTAAAAGCGTTTGCGTGATAAGTTACGGCGTAAACGAGAAGAAGTATATGCGTGAAGCAAGCTTATGCGCATTAGGATCGCCCTTACTACGCGTAGAAATGTTATGCGTGGGAAAAAAGGAACCTTAGCGTAGGCTTCTGGCGTAGGCGTATATAAGACCTGCGCGTAAGGCTTACTAAGTAAAAGTAGACCTTATGCGTAGAGTCATTGTTTACGCATATCCTTCAGAGGATCTGGCGTAGTCCCATTGTAGAACCTTACGGCGTAATAGTTACGGCGTATGATTTCTCTTACGCATAACTTTCTACGCGTAAGGTGATCCTTATTCGTAGAGATTCAAATGACCTTGATTCTGAATTTTAAGCGTAGCAAGCCTGAAATAAAATCATCAAATCAGCAATCTTAACACGCATAGTCATATTAAAGCAGTTACGGCATGAAAACATGTTAAACATTTTACGCGTAGAAACACATACGCGTAGGTCAAAACCCTAAGGGTTATGAATTACGCATAAGATTTATAACCATGGAAATTGCACCAAACTTTTTCTGGTAGGTCTAAAGTGTTGTGAGAGTCTATAAACCAAGTTATAACATCCAGTTCGAGATGAATCAAAATACCCAAACTTAAGAACTTTAAACCCTAATTCCTAATTCTGAATTAATCAGTGTTTCTGGGTTGTTATAGGGCATGGATATCATTAATTCAACATCATATTACCCTCACAAAACAATCTTTTAGACCAAAAAACCTTCACATTTGAAAACACCCAATTCGACTTAAGAACCCTAATTTTGAAAAACCTTCAATTCGTGTTTCTGGGTGGATTTAGAGGATAAAATTAGTATCATTGATGTTAAAGACATGTTTTGACACAATTCTTTTAACCACAAACACCCATTCTTGATTATGAGTTCATACGCTTATGCGTAGAACACAAAAACAATCATAGACAAAAATTTGACCGTTGGATTCGTGTAAAAATCAAAACCTATGTTTGTAAACATGTTAAGATCATGAAACAACTTACGAATTGATGATCAGAAAGCATGATTTGAAGAACGCAATTTAGATGCGTAGGATTGGTTAGGTTTATGAGTAATAAATGTGATGAATATGTTAGGTGGAGTGTTTTTATTAAAAATAACTTTAAACTTTAGGCAGTTTTGGTCCCTCCACCTTTTCCATTTACATACAAAGCCATTTAACTTCCGTTTTGGTTACCAAACAAAGATTTTAAGAAAGAAACTTGACGACACTCCCCCTCGACTTAAGAAAAATAATGAAAGGTTATAAATTTTAGTCCGAGGAGTGTCATAAAACAAGAAAAGTTTGCCACCATTGATAAAAGAAACAGCCGGTATAGAATAACATGCAAGTACACGAATATTTTTGAAACAGTTTGGTATTAATTTTCTCCCCCTCAACACTTGATCGGAAAAATACTGAATTTTGAAAGATTATAGTGTTGATGGAAGAAATGTACTTGCCATGTTGAAAGAAAATAGATTAGAAGAATATTTTTGTTGTTTTATCAGGTTTTATATTTTTGTATTTTGTTTTTGAAAAAATGTATTTACAAAAGAGATTTTGGTGTTTGACAGGTTTTTAAGACTATTTTAGGAGGACATCCAATTCCTCTTGAGTCAAACACCTCATACCAATTGATTGGACCAACTCATTAAACCTAGCGGGAGGCAAGGCTTTGGTGAGAAGATCGCCAATTGGTATTCTGTACCCACAAATATAATTCAACGGTACCACTGTTCCACGTGATCCTTGATGAAATGATATCGAAGATCGATGTGCTTTGATTTTGAGTCGAATCGAGTTGCGAGATGCGCAATGGCACTCCGATTGTCGCAGATACATCGGGATTACTGTCAAATACGTAACCATAGTCTTTGAGTTGTGTTCACATCCAGATGACTTGAGCACAACATGCGACATTGCTTTGCATATTACGCCGGTTGAGGACGGTGATGTACAATCATGCTTCTTCGATTTCCATGACACCAGTTTATCACCAAGAAATTGTAAAGCTCACAGAGTACTTTTCCGTGAGTCTAAGCATCCTAGCGTGGTCGTCACGAAAAGCGATTAGTTCAAAACAGAATCCTTCGGATACGGATCCCAAGTTAATGGTTCCTTTGATGTATCGGAGGATTCTTTTAGCCTCGAGAGGTGGGTTTCATTGGTCGCGACCATAGCGGGAGCATAGATAAGCGGCAAAGACAATATCGCCGCTAGCTTTAGATACATGAGAGACCCAATAATACTTCGGTATTTGGTAGGGTCAACTAATTTCCAATGTAAATAGGCGTCTAGCTTCTTGGTATGAGCCATTGGTGTGTCATAAGTGTCACAGGTATTCATTCCAAACTTGTTTAATAATTCAAGGGCATATTTGGACTGACTCAAGAAAATACCATGGGATGATTGATGAACTTGCGGTAACCGAGAAAGAGCTGAGTTCACCCATCATGGACATTTCAAAATTTTTCTTCATTAGTTTTGCAAAAGCGATTGAAAACTTTTATGTGTAGACCCAAAAATGATGTCATCCACGTAAATTTGAACAATTAAGATATGTGCCCGTGATATTGTATAAAAAGAGTTGGGTCAACCGAACCTTTGGTGAAATTATTAGCAATGAGGAAAGATGATAGCTTATCGTACCATGCCGAGGAGCTTGTTTGAGACCATCTGAGCTTTGTTCGGTTTGTAGGCGTGATTCGGAACTTCGGGATCAACGAATCCATCTGGTTGACTGACATAAACCGTTTCTTTAAGTTGTCCATTGAGAAACGTAGTTTTGACATCCATCGATGAACCGTCATATTCATATGAGCCTTGACGCGAGAAATATCCGACAGCCTCAAGGCGGGCGACCGAGCAAAATATTCTTCAAAGTCTATTCCCTCTTCGGCGATAACCCTTAGCAACAAAAGGCGTGACTTGTTTGGATTATGTTTCCTTCAGCATCAATTTATTTTCCAAATCCATTTGAGACCAATGGCGAAGACCTGTTGGTCTTTTAACCGATTCCCATACTTCAAGACGTTTGAATTGGTTGAGTTCTTCTTGCATGGATTAGATCCAGTTGTCTTTTGTCATTCGTCTTTGATGTTTTAGGTTGATTAGCGGGCACGGTGAGTGCATAAATGCAATGTTCACCATCACGAGTGAAGAAGTTGTCTTGTAACGGTTGGTTGATTCGGGTTGCCAATAATATTTTCCTGAGGATGGTCTTTTGTCCATCTATGTGTGGAGGGTTGATGTTGGTATACATTGTGCGATTTGAGGATTCAAATGGCTTGTTGAAGAATCTGCGACATCAGTGCGGCGGTCTCATTAGCAAGCGGGTTAAAGAAGCATTTGGATCAAAATCTGCAGGTGGGGGTACTTCATTTAGAACATCATCAGTTGGTTCATCATTGTTGGAAGCGGTTTGTTCAACTGTTGTGTTGGAGTCAAGTGGTGGTGCTTCTTCAACCGTAGTTGTTGTAGCAGGTGTATCGGGTATAAGAGTATTATGCGGTTGAGCGGTAACATGGATACACTGGAGCACGTTCATCAATATCGATCAGCGAGCAGTAGGGCAAATAACCTTTCCATTTGTTGACGAGTAAGTTTGGGGCTTTGTTGGTGATGATGGGGTTTGGGGAAGTTTAAGCGGTTGTGACGGGTTCCAAGTATTTATATACTCGAAGCCATTTCCGTAAGTTCATCAAAATGAGCATGAATCGTTTCCATAACCTCCTTTGTTCGACGATTCAGATTGAAACCTTTAGAATTATCACAATATCCTATAAAGGCTCCAATGTGACTTTGGCTTTGAGCTTTCAAAGTCATCACGATCATTATTCGGATAGCAAAGAGATCCAAATACATGAATTTGAGATTCGGTTTTCGCATTTGTGGACACGATCAAAGGTGTTTTGTTGTGGCGTTTTGTAATCATAGAACGGTTTTGAGTATAGCATGTAGATACGACTTACGCCCATAAGTATCTGGAAGTTTAGCATTGATTAACATTGTTCTTGCGGCTTCCACTAACGTTCGGTTTAGGTCTTTCAACAACTCCGTTTTGTTAGGGTATGCGTGCAATAGATGTCGATCTTTGAATTCTCACTTTCTCATAAAATTCACGAAGAGTTTGGTTAACAAATTCGATTGCCTTTATGCAATTCGATTTGTCGAGCGGTGTTTCGTAAATTGAACTTGTATTTTCGTGAGAAAGGTGATGATCATCATCGTGGAGCTTGATCTTTGCTTACAAGAAAGTAGACCCAAGTCCAGCGTGAATAGTCATCAACAATTACTAAGATGTAGCGTTTGCCATTGATCGTTTGCACGCGCATCGGGCCACACAAATCCATGTGTAGAAGATGAAGCACATCTTTGAGCGTGTTCCACCTTTGAAGGAAAATGAGCACGAGTGCTTTTGCCTTGTTCACAAGGTGAGCAAAGGTGATCTTTAGAATACCGAAACCGTGGAGTCCTTCAACTAGTTTGTGTCGAGCAAGGTTGGTGATGGTTTGAAAGTTTAGATGTGAGATACGGCGGTGCCATAGCCAGGATTTTGTTGATGTTGCCTTTGAAAGTAAGAGATGGGAGAAGAAGCAACCATGTCTTGCATAGAGATAGTGTAAAGATTGGAATTCTTGCCGGACATAAGGTTGTTTCCTTGTAGATCACGAATGAAACAAGTTTTCTCCCTGAAAGCAACCTCCCAATCTCCATCACATAAGCTGACCTACTAAAGCAGTTATGACCGAGGCCTTCCACATAATAAACCCTACTAATTTCGATGTTCCCATTGATGTAGTCTCTGTAGCCCATGATGGCTGCTGAAGTGATCATTCCGAACCCTTGACGGCGTGCCAATGAACTTTGCAATAAAGTTTGATAACGGTTTAAGGTTGCCTGTCATGTGTCGGGAACATCCGCTATCAACAATCCAGAGAATGATCACGTATCACCGCATTACACACAGGCGACACGGATGGAATAGAAGTAGATGTGGAACCCAAAATGTTAGAGGTTCCGGAGCGTCCTATATGGTAGACATACATACATCAATAGCTTTAGGTATCCATTTAAATCCTAGTGTGTTATATATCCATTTATGCCATCTCCAACTAGTATTTGCTTTAGTCTTAGTGAATGCACTAGGTGGTACTACATTCCTAGGAGGTGATACAGGAGCTACAGGGACAGACAAAGCGTTCTTAGAATCTAAAGAGGCGGTCTACCAAGCAGACTTAGAAAGATTAGTGGGCCTAGAGGTATTCCGGTTCTTAGGATTCTTTAAATGAGATGATAGCTTTAGCAACACATTTATCATGACAATCAGAATTCATACTTTTACGACAAATAACACAAGGTGCATTGAATATCAAAAGTGCTTAAAGGTTTAGCATTCGTTACATCACTATTTCTATTACATGTGCGGGACCAATATCTATAGTGGAAACAGCGTGAGTCTTATTCATAGTTCTAGGGTGTTCTTCTACTTTAGCATTCTTTATTGATCTTTTCTTAGGTCGCAACTTCCTATTCTTCGATGTAGTGATCTTAGAACGTGAAGTCTGGACGTTTGGAAAGAGCCTTAACTATTCTGTTTGTAGAATGAAGCACGTTAGCAACTTGTGATTTGGCAGTAGTGATTCTATGTTTACGATTACTAAGTGTTCTTGGGGCTATTATCTTAATCACGGTAGGTGGAAGTTGTTCATACTTTCCTAGCATTTCTCTTAACTTGAAGATAGTGTGAATCAGATCTTGATTTTCAGGCCGAATATTTCGGCAAAATGCATAACTTCTTTAGTGTGTGCAAGATAATGATCAAGTTCATTTGATGCTTCATCACGAGTCTTTTGAGTAAATCAAATATGACACCATATTCCTTTTTAACTTTTACAAGTTCTTGTTCATATTTTGAGATTTGACACTTAAAAGACACGTTTTGATCATCCAGTTGCTCAATTTTTGGATTAGAAGATTTGTCACGCTGAAGCTGGAAGCGATTTTGTGTTGAAAAGCAAGTTGTTGATCGTGAATATCTTTTTGACACCAATTAAGACGACGTATTGCATTTGAAAGTTCATTTGATAATCGTTTATTTTCAACTTTTAAGGACTCGTCACGAAGCACATTATCGGTGTTCTCAACATGTACCATGAATCAACGGTATCAGCAGAGATATAATCAAATGCATATGTCAAAGAATTCAATAACACAACATTATGGACATCAGCACAGATGACATCTTCAAGAGTCGATCAACATCTTTTCTCAACAGTTTCTTTTTACGTTTAGTATGAGAAATAGATGTTTCATTTCTCGAAAAAGCGACCTTCATCAATCAAGTTCCTTATGAAAGTCCTTTTCCCAAGACAATGCACAACTTTTCAAATTTTTAACATTTGGTAAAGATTTTTAGAAAAATGTCTCTTTGTTCTCGGCGCGGTGATTGAAAATGTTGAACTTTGATTTTAGAATGATATTCTATCTCATGTTGTAAAGTTTTGAGGTCGGCCATGAAAAGGTCAAAATATCGAAGAATTTTGTGATTTTCAGGAGTTTTGAGTTTACTTCAGCGTGGAAGGTAAAGGACCATAAGTTTGTGCATAATCGGTTTGGGATTGTCATTAGAAGACTCGACGCGTTTTTATGATAATCCTTGGTGTGTTAGAAGAATCCGTTGTTGTGTGGCGAAAGTGACGCTTTTTTATAATTAAAAGGTTTGTTGTAAACAACATTATCTAATTTTGATCGACTCGCCTTCTCGTCTTACGCATCTAATTCCTCTTGACGGCGATGATATTCAACAACCTCATAACAATTATCAATTTTATATTACGCACTGGAAACTTCAGATTTGGCTTTTGAATGCTTTGTGTTAGTGCAAATATTACGATATTTAATCTATCTGATTCTCGTTTGTTTTGATTGATGACAAACATGTAACTTGTAATACATTACGTAAAATGTACAAGTTACTTGTAATTACATTTGTCTCAACATACATTCAACACCTCTCAATGTCTCAAGTCCTCATTATGTTACAACACGAGGTTAGTACATGTTTGTTATGTGGCATTATGATCAAACACATTAACAAATCATTTAGAATGTTTAAAATACGTTTAGAGTCACTAAGTATTTTAATAGGTTAACCATTCTATTTCGAACCTCATTTTACATTTTGCATTCACAAGTATTTTATACAAATACATCTTTTGTAAAATGTCTAACAAATATATACTTTTATTTGTACAAGTAAACTAACTATAATATTCATACAAGTACTAAAGTTTACTTACACTTGACAAAATATATTTTATTTTGACAAGCACTCAACTAGATATTTTATTTTACAAAAGGTTACTTACATTTTATTTACAAGTAACTTACCTTTTTTAATAAGTATATACATTTGTTTAAATGTATTTTTTCATAAAAAGGAAAACACTCTTTTATTACCTCATGCATAGTGTCATCTAAATCTTTAAAAGATTTTGGAAAGATTTTGGAAGATATTCTAAGATATCAAATCTAATAAATTATTATATTTTTGATTACCACTTTTGGTTATAAATACCATCCCATGATTTTCTCATATCTTCATCCCTTCCAACATATATTCTCTCTAACATTCTTTCATCACTTAGATCTATAGATAAACATGTAGTAGCATACATCAATCACCCTCACCATCACATGATCATAATGCTTCTAACATTCATCTTTGTTGTAAGCATATTTTATATTTTGATCAACCAAGGAAAGTTTAGAGATCTAGCCATCCTCATTCACCAAAGCATATCAATATATGAAGATTCAAGATCTCTTGATATCCTCATTGATTGAAGACTTCTTATTTAAGAAGATCATTTAGATTAGTCATTCATATCCATTAGACATTTATGTCATGGATCATCATTGTAAATATCATTGCATCATCACAACACTTTCACCAAACTAGATTAGATGGTTTATGTGTTTGTACCATAAAACACAAGGTTTGTTATGTTGGGCCATAAAACATAGTGGGAGTGGTTGTACCCTTGAAAAGAACTCGACATCTAGCTTAGTGTCGGAAATATTGTATAGGCGATGTTAGGTTGGTTCTACCTCGAACTAGAACCCGGTATTTAGCTTTGTACCGGAAAAGTGTAAGCGACGATTGTAAGGTTTTCTCCGCCAAGAAGGGAGCTTGTTGATTTAGTGAAGTAACTCTCGAGTTGGGTACTCGGGGAGTGGAGTAGGGCGGCGAGGAGATCCGTGACCGAACCACTATAAATCCTCGTGTTCGGTTTGCACTTTCCTTTCTTTATCTCTTTACTTTTATAATTGCTTATGATGTGGTTTGATGATGATGCTTGTGTGAAAACTTGGTTTACTATGCTTTATATTAGTCATAAACAATAATTGATACTTTCATATAATAACAAGCTTCAAAAGTGATTTGATACAAAGATCTACGATTTTAAGCGGTAGCGTATTCACCCCCTCTACGTTTTTCCAATTGGTACCGAGCCTGTAGCTCTTATTTTCAAAACAAATGGTTTTAAAATGGAGCACGATCCATGTATCAAATTACCATTGAAGCGAAATATAATATGAAAAATGTTTTGCTAATTATACTTAGAAATTTTGTTGTTAAATGTTTAGATAAGTCACATTAGTTAAAATAATAAACAAAATATGTGTATTATATTTTTCTATCAAATCTAGTAAGTCCTACACTTTTTCGCCATGAGTAAGTACATTTTTCAACTTTCTGTGAAGACCACGGACTTGGCGGAACCAAAAAAAGGGCTCCTTCCTTGTAAACTTTTGGTTCCTTGGCCTGCCTGATAAAGACGCTAGCGATTTTGCCAACTTGGCAAAATTCATAACTTATTAACCGTAAGTCCGTAGGAGTCGAACCACCTATCATTTTAAAGGGAATTGAGTCTACTTTCATTTAAAAATACTCTCATGGCCTGAGTCTAAATTTAAATAAGTGAAATAGACCAAATACTATGAGTATGTCCAAGATATTAAGTTTCACTTTAACATAAAAACTTAAATTTTTGAGTCAAGCAATTTAAAATGGTATTCTTAGAACATTGATATAATTTATTTTGAAACTAAATAATTATGTAATATGTTTAAAGAAAACTAATCAAGCTTGGTAAAATCATCACATTTAAAGCGATAAATGACTGAAAAGTGTTTTTCTTGTTATGCTATGCTAAATGACCACTTGTTTATGTTGTTTGCATATATGTTGCTTGCTTATTTTCAAATTGTTGTTTACACTTGTTTGTTTGCATATTAAAAGTGTCAATCTTGCCATGTTATTTATTAAACTTGCTTGACGATTTCTTGTTTATGCACAATAGGACATTTGCTAGATTTTGTGCACTTAGTTAGAAAATTGTTTTACCATCACTTATAGACTTAGATCACTTCCTTTGCATAGGTTATACTAACATCTCGCATAACGTATGAAATGTCATGACTCAACAGCAATGAGTACTAAGTAAATTAGTCAAGTACTTTGAAAAATGGAGGTTTTAAGAGAGTGTTTGGTACAAGGACAAAAACAATGTTGTATGATGTAATTTATTTGGTTTTACTTTGTAGGATGATAATATGACTTAAAACAATGTTGTATGCTAACCGGTTTATGCAGGTGGATAGCACAAGTGTGTTATCAAATTTTACCCATTTTCACTTTTATGTGAAAATCGTTAGCCCCTGGTCAAAGTCTATGCTCCACTATGTTTGTATATGTGTTATCGACTTTTCCTAACTAGAAGTAATTAATGTTACATGTTTTAAGCAAAATTTCGGGTTTCGGAAAACTCCCCGACACCTAAAAAATGGGTCTGAGAACTTTTACGGTGTCCACGGATCGACGGCACCAAAATGTTGGTACCGTGCATTATGCATTTTGGTACCGCCATACCTGTATTAGCGGACCACAGCGGCACCAATTTAAGGGTTCGCCTGTGTAAAAAATGGTGCCGTGGATCCTACAGGTAAGTTGTTGAATTTTACTAAATCCACTTAATCTAATTTACCAAATCTCGTTTCTAGGATACTTGTTAATGCATATCTTTCATATTTCACTCAACACATCCTTAATGGATTAACTTAGGATGTTTGACATGATCTTAGACACTTCCATCTCATTAGAAACTACCATCTTTGTATGGATTAACATCAAATAAAACACATCTCTTCGTGAATCCTTAGCTCCATAAATCGACATGTTCAGGATGGTCATTTTCACACCTCAACTTGTTACTTTTTCTTAAGCTTAGCATTTCATAAAGCAAAGTCAAAATGACTAAATCCTCAACCTCAAATAAACCACTAGGATTAGCATTCGATCTTGTTGCTTCATTAAACTTGAACTCTTCATCCTCGGACTCGTTACCTCTCAACATCTCATCACCCATTCAAGATGTGAACTTTCTAAACTTAAGTACTTCAACTCCACCACCAAAATCACCCATCATTATGACTACTTCACAACCATCCAAAACACCTTCACAACCAAAGTCTCCAAAACTTGTACTTTGTGCAACACCACCAACATCTCCTCACCCGTTTGCGGATGACTTAGATGACTTATCGAGACTAACAAATCTGGACTCATTATTTGCAAAGATATCATACACAAGTCTATCATATGACTATAGATATTGTTTTGTATCTACATGTATTGCCTCACTTGGTTAACATGAAAATAATGTGTCATCCTTCAAGACGATAAGTATTTACATCGAGTCATAACTCACACGCATGTTAAAGACATACTATCAAGTCTTGTTATCCTTGAAGTTCAATCTAAGCTTTATAATCTCAACAAATTAGGATTGACAACTTAAGTATTTCATCCAAAATATTCAAGTATATGCGACTTACGATTGTAGTCATTAAAAGTCATATCCGAAAATCAACACCCAAGTATTTTAACAACACATGTTGAAACACTTATCCAAAACAAACAACCCACTGTGCCACTTATACCTCTTTGACATCTACTATCCCTCTTCCATCTTTTGGCACCATTAAGCGTATTGCTCATGAACTTCCAAGAGCATCCTTTAAATCAAAGGTGCCCTTTCAAGGTGAACCTATACCTCAGCCCTAAGCTTCATAGACATAACCAAAACTTCAAGCACTTCACCCACTAGTTGTAGCAACCAATGAACCATAAGAATTAGTATCAGTACTTTTTGTGTTCAACATCTATGGACAAATAATCAACCTAAGTACTCCCATAGCACAACAAACCCCTACATCACCACATCCTTATTTAGATACACTAGAAGACCTACCACCTAGATCAACCAATCCACCATCCTTACTATCATTTGAATTCATTGAGTGTATTGCTCAAAAAGCCTTTGTGTCCAACACTTGTATCTTGAATCAAATGCATGTTTGAACAAACTCAAACATCCTTTCCCACATATAAGGACTTAGATAATTCATTATGGCTAGAATCTCAACTATCAAATAAGCATGGTGCTCTTGGTAATTGTTGTCAATTTCCACTAGGTATAAGTAGTACTACCTTCACAAATTATCAAAGTATTAGTAATACTTTGTTGTTAAACTTCTGCATAAATTTTGTTAAACCTCAAATCAACATTTTAACAACATATGTTAAAATGCAATCTCAAAGCCAACATCATACACCCCAAGCAACAATGACTCTTGAGGAGTATACATAAGAAACTCGAGTGAATTCCTCTTGTCATCATCTAGTGAATATAATCTTGAGACCAAGTTTATTTAGATGGGACTATCCGATTCAAACACTTTGGCTTCATATCTTCATTTAGGAAAACATGATGTTTTGAAAAACATTATGCCTAAGAAATCATGCGTTAGGTATTCATCTTGTTAAAAGGATATTGTATATCCTATGCATCATTCTCTCCTTGCGACATAAATGGTTGTGTTACAAGAGATTTCATTACACCTCATTGGCTAAATGATCTTGAAACGAACATCTACAAGTTCTATGAACTAGCATATTCAATTCATCTTGTCATACTTATTTTCATAAGCATGATAAATTTATCCCATGCGATAATCTCATCTGTTGAAAGATACTATTTGTATCCATTTCCTTTCAAGCATACATCATAACCTAACCTTGCTCAAACCTTGTGCACATCCAAGGTTAAAACTACACATCTCTAGAACATACACATGATCTATTGAAGTTGGTAACCTTATTTAGATTCTTGTTAAATAAAAAGGAGCTTTCTTGATAACGTTCTTAATTTAACATATTCCACTCCCTAGTCTTAGATAGTATACATTTCAACTCAACACAAAAGATGTCATTCATTATATCTTACAACCTTAGATTCTAAACACAAGATTAAAACATATTGTTAAAATTCATGTGTATAACATGACGTCTTCATCACCTTAGTTATATTACATATTAGTCAAGTCACATTAAGCCAAGTATAGTTAAACTATCATCATTTTATACACTTTAATAGGCAAAAGTAGGAGTTCCCATCTTTCTAACATGAGAATGACTACTGGAGAACTTATTGCACTAGAAACTCAATTTGACCTAACGGTTGAATTGCTTCACGGAGAAAAGTTGGGTATGTGGAATCACCCGTTAAAATGGTCGTGTTTAGCCTTAATTGAGCACCGCTAGTAATAGTCTCATATTCATTCTCCAACTTGAAAAATCTGTTTTCCTATACTTGCCTAAAGTAAGTGTTAAAACATTGATAGTTTGCCTCGCCTTAGGAATACTAATCAAACAAGTAGTATATATGACTTTTCTTTCAAAACCACTTGCATTGCACTTACATGTGTTGATTACATGTTCTTGTTTGATATGATAAGTTGATTTGAAATTATCTTAGTGTTTGATAACTAGTCAAATGTGTAAAGCTTAGTAAAACCACTTGCATTGCACTTACGTGTGTTGATTACATGTTCTTGTTTAATATGATAAGTTGATTTGACATTATCTTAGTGTTTGATAACAAGTCAAATGTGTAAACCTTAATACGGTTTTATCTTTATAATGCTTGTATTCTTGTTTCATGCTACTAAACGTTTAAACCTAAACTTTATTTGCATGATACTTACTTTTGAATTAATTTTAGCATGATTAACATGTTACTTATGAAATCATAATATGTCATTTTGATACGTGATAATTTTGATATGATATGTTTGTGTTTGAAAGCTATTAGTTGGCATTCATTATATCTATGTGTAGTGCGATCCAAATGATACATGTTCCAAATTGTTATGTCTTAAACATGGCTTGCATGAATCTTTCATCTTGTTTCTTTTTCTTCTTGTCACACTATTTGTTTTGCGTGTGCACATATAATATGTCAAAGTGCTTTTGGTATGACAAACTTTTAGAAGCCTTTTTATCTTACAAATTAATCACATAGATTGTTGTGTTAATTTATAAGCCAAGTATGCTTAAGCGTCTAAGTCTAACGACTAAAAAATCTCAAAATGAAATGTCTTGAATAAAGTTGTATTCTTGCATAATATGATTGTCTTGATGCTATCTTGTATGGTGATTTCTTGTCTACTTAAGTGCAATGTGTTGTTTTTGCTTATATAATATGTTATCATTTGATTTCTATCATGTTAACATCCTTTGTCACTAACAAATTTGTTTTGTAGGTTGATAACAAATTATTTGTTATCTCAATTGGTTCTAACTTTTATATGCTCATTTTTCATAATCCCTTTATTGCTACGTAGATTAGTACTATGCTTTATGGGACCCCTACACTTGCATATAGTTTAAAAGCATATAGAATTAAGTTCTAGAGGGTTGGCTTTGCATTTTTTTCAACCGACCTTTTTCCAAATCTCATTTTGCTTCGCTTTCCAAAAATAACCTCCATCATTATTTAGTTATAACAATACTCTAATCCTCTTCACTTCCTATTAGGAAACCACATGCCTCATGATCATCTCGTATTAATCGAGAAGAGGTACGTGACTTTAAGGATGAAGTTCATTGTATGCTAACCATCATCGAGAAAAACATCACTAAGCTCATCTCTTTCGTTAACCCGAATAACCTCCTAAACACTTTGTTGTCATTCCTTATTTGATACATTACACATTATGTTGGATGTCCACCAATTAAGGGGAGAGAAATCCATTCACATAATTATCTTTTGTCAAAATTTATGTCTCTTAGACTCTAAAATACCAACACATAGGTAAACACCACTTAGCTAAAACCGGTTCACGAAACCACAACTAGTTCAACCTTTTTAACTCTTTATCACAAGTTTGCACCAATACCTCATCAAGTGAAAAAAGCATCATGTGTTTTACAAACTTCTTCATCTCCACAATCAACAAATCTAGGATTTTCCTTAAACTAGCACCTTACAACTTCACTATCTAGAACACCATCATAGGGTCTTATCCTTTTCTCGCTTGACACATGTCATGCATGTCATTGTCAGTGCAAATGATATATTAATCAAAACTGCCATTCCCAACACCTTCTCAACACGTTGGTCTACCCAACTCTCACTCATATGATGTCATTCTCATCCTCATATAGGTACTCATTATTATTAGTTATTTTACATATTGTCTTCATTTTTTTTTCAATGTCATACTCATCCATGTCGGTCAAAACCATGTTAATACTATCTCTCCCATTGTCATCTAGAATAGATCATTTTTCATTATCAATCAATGAACGAAGTTATCTTCATGTCTATTCATATTTTCTTTCCTCTTCATCTTGGTCACTTGACATTACGAAAGGATTGCATGAGTCCATATTTTTATATTTGCTATACATATGAGTTTCTAACTCCTTAATAGCTTCCTACCTAATCACCACCACCTTCCATCACATCTTTCACTAATCATCACCACCATGGATTAGCGAAATCTTGTCATTATAAATCATGAGTCATCTACCGATTTATCACCACATGAATCCTACTAGTAAACCGACACCAACACTAGTACCACTAGCTTTAACTCTTTATATTCCAACTTCACTTCATATCTTCTTTCTAGGAACCATTTTGTAGACTTTTATCATATTATATTCTCACTTTTCTTATGATTGTAATTAGGAGACTACACTTCATGAGATATTTGATTATATCATTTATATATATCACATATATACATCTTATTTTTCTTTGTCAAAAAGATGAAATATATTGCACTAATGATCTTCATTGTAGGTTCATCATCATATACACTAGATTGTATATAACTTACTCATCTAAGGATGAAGTTTGCATCAATTATTTTTCTTATTTTAGGTGCTTCTTTACACCCTCGAGCAAGGAGGAATATCCTTTAAGTACTCATATATGCATCGTCTATACACTTGGTTGTATATGACATATTTGTCTAAAGACAAAGCTTCTATTATACTAATATTTATTTTGAAGGTTCATCTTGACGCCCTAGAGCAATGGGAGCTTTCATCAAGAATTTA
This sequence comes from Chrysanthemum makinoi, assembly GCA_910596185.1. NCBI lineage: Eukaryota > Viridiplantae > Streptophyta > Magnoliopsida > Asterales > Asteraceae > Chrysanthemum > Chrysanthemum makinoi. The sequence continues at coordinate 127,206,398 of OU343219.1, forward strand.
TTGAATGCACCTTATACACACTTTGTTGTATATCACTTACTTGTCCAATAACGAATATAGTTTTGCACTAATATTTGTTTTGTAGATTTTTAATCATACCTGAGCCTCAAACAAGGGGAGCAACCGTCAAGGGGGAGCATGCACGCATTTAGCATCATTCTCACTTTTCAACAAGCATTTGTGCTTTGGTAAAAAGTGGAGAAAAATAGCTAACATTGCTATGCATTTTTATTTTTCATATATTTCTCATAATTTTTGTTGCATAAAACTAACCTTGATGTAGGTTAAGCCTCTTTATTTGATCCATGGATCCGCTACCAAACAAGGGGCGGATTGAAGTGGACGATTTAACTTCACTAGGGATGATGCAAGCTCGCCATTTTGGGGAGAAATTAAGTTAAACTCCAAGGACACGCCCTTTTTGTTTTGACAAAGGGGAGAAGAGTGTAAACGGAGAAGGTAATGTAAAGGTAGTAAGGATACAAGTAAACTTTTACATTTTACTTTCTATTACGTTTACATATCTTTGTCATCATCAAAAAGGGGGAGATTGTTAGTGCAAATATTACGATATTTAATCTATACAGCCTCGTTTGTTTTGATTGATGACAAACATGTAACTTGTAATACATAACGTAAAATGTACAAGTTACTTGTAATTACATTTGTCTCAACATACATTCAACACCTCTCGATGTCTCAAGTCCTCGTATGTTACAACACAGGTTCGTACATGTTTGTTATGTGGCATTATGATCAAACACATTAACAAATCATTTAGAATGTTTAAAATACGTTTAGAGTCACTAAGTATTTTAATAGGTTAACCATTCTATTTCCAACCTCATTTTACATTTTGCATTCACAAGTATTTTATACAAATACATCTTTTGTAAAATGTCTAACAAATATATACTTTTATTTGTACAAGTAAACTAACTATAATATTCATACAAGTACTAAAGTTTACTTACACTTGACAAAATATATTTTATTTTGACAAGCACTCAACTAGATATTTTATTTTACAAAAGGTTACTTACATTTTATTTACAAGTAACTTACCTTTTTAATAAGTATATACATTTGTTTAAATGTATTTTTTCATAAAAAGGAAAACACTCTTTTATTACCTCATGCATAGTGTCATCTAAATCTTTAAAAGATTTTGGAAAGATTTTGGAAGATATTCTAAGATATCAAATCTAATAAATTATTATATTTTTGATTACCACTTTTGGTTATAAATACCATCCCATGGTTTTCTCATATCCTCATCCTTTCCAACATATATTTTCTCTAACATTCTTTCATCACTTAGATCTATAGATAAACATGTAGTAGCATACATCAATCACCCTCACCATCACATGATCATAATGCTTCTAACATTCATCTTTGTTGTAAGCATATTTTACATTTTGATCAACCAAGGAAAGTTTAGAGATCTAGCCATCCTCATTCACCAAAGCATATCAACATATGAAGATTCAAGATCTCTTGATATCCTCATTGATTGAAGACTTCTTATTTAAGAAGATCATTTAGATTAGTCATTCATATCCATTAGACATTTATGTCATGGATCATCATTGTAAATATCATTGCATCATCACAACACTTTCACCAAACTAGATTAGATGGTTTATGTGTTTGTACCATAAAACACAAGGTTTGTTATGTTGGGCCATAAAACATAGTGGGAGTGGTTGTACCCTTGAAAAGAACTCGACATCTAGCTTAGTGTCGGAAATATTGTATAGGTGATGTTAGGTTGGTTCTACCTCGAACTAGAACCCGGTATTTAGCTTTGTACCCGAAAAAGTGTAAGCGGCGATTGTAAGGTTGTTCTCCGCCATTGAAAGGGATGCTTGAACTTTGATTTAGTGATAGTCTATCTCGATGTTGGGTACTTGGGAGTGGAGTTTTGAGGTCGCCATGAAAAGGTCAAAATATCAAGAATTTTGTGATTTTCGGTTTTGAGTTTACTTTCATCTCTTGGAAGGTAAAGGACCATAAGTTTTGCATAACTGGTTTGGGATTGCATTAGAAGACTGTGACGTTTGATGATGATCCTGGTGTGTTGAAGAATCCTTGGTTGTACTAGTGACCGCTTTATAATTAAAAGGTTTGTTGTAAACAACATTTTCTAATTTTGATCGACTTTCTAATTCCTCTTGACGATGATATTCAACAACACTTCATAAGTGAATGATTATCACGATTTTACGTATCTCACCGAAACTTCAGATTTGGTTTGAATGCTTTGGTTGAAAGCTTAGGTTTGTAATCCGCAAGATTCGGTCCATATCCATTTGGATTGGGTTTTAAAGTAAACTTTTCAATGGCTGTGACCGACTCGCCATGTTTGTAAACAACAGTTTTAAACTCTTTAAGTTTGTTTTGCAAGCCGATGATTTCTTCAAGATGATCATCTATTCATTTCGTTGAATGCTTTTTGTATGCAGAGAACTGTTTTTGACAAGTTAACAACTCAGCCTTAGATTTTTGATTTTCCAAGGTGAGAGCGTTAATTTGCTTTTTATGTTCATGTTTCAGTTGTTCTATTTCAGACAACAAAGCATTCTTCGAAGCGCTAGATCACGCATCTGTCTTTCTAAATATTTTTCATTTTGATGAGATTTGGCAAAGGTCGCTTCAAAACCGCTTTCACGCTTTTCTTGAGTTTTGAAAAAGTTGAGTTGCTTTTGTAAACATTCAAAATCCTTGGTTAACAGTGCATTTTGCTTTTCAAGTCCTGATTAATGGCATGACATTTTTCCACTATAGTCTGATGGTCTTGTATTAAACGAGCAAAATCTGGATGAGGCAAAAGTTCGGCGTGTTTAACGTGAGTCACAACATGATCATTACTGAGATCCTCAAGTATAACCACCGAGTCAATTTGATTATCAAGGGAAACCGTTTGGTCATCTTGATCGTCAAATATAACTACGGGTCTAGTTGAAAATCGTCGGAATGAGATGTGGACGACTCATTTTGAACATTCCGAGCCTTGCCGGATTCAGATGTTGGCGGAGATATGAGATCGAGATAAAATGGTTTGTTCGGTACCTGAGACAAGCCATCAGTGTCATACACGGGCCTGTGTCACTCATGTGTAACTCATGCATATTAGCCATCAACATAATGTGCATTGGCCGCAAGTCCTCCATATCATCATCTGAGTCAGCATTTGCCATAAAGCTCCGTTCTTTATCTGTGAGAGTTCCACCAGCTTCATCCTTAAGAGCCAAAAGAAGTGCCTCTTTGTGATAAGCACCTGCCCTTGTCCTCTGCTTTGGGCATGCATTAGCCCGGTGTCCCTTCTCATTGCAGTTGTAGCATCGAAGACCATTCAACCCATTTTGAGCATTTCCTGTTCCACCACTTGAGCTCGATTGTTATTCCTACCCACAGCATTAAACCCTTGACCACCGCCCATCGGACGACCATAACCATGATTCTGAACTTCAACTCGTCCATTGTTCACAAAAGCTTGATTCCTTGTGTTAGATGAGGAACGAATACGGTTGTTGGATTTGTTGGTATAACGGCTAAAGGCATTAGCAATCATAGCAAATCCTTGTTTCAGTGCTTCAAACGGATCGTATTCCTCATTAGCTTCACTGACAAGTGCTTGATCATTGTTGTTGTTGTATGGAACCAATTGAGTTTGTTGAGATTGAGGCTGTGAAGGATCATATGGTGTGATTGTAGCAGTTGGTTGAGTTGCTTGTTGAGGAGAATAACTGTTTTGATGATGTCTGAAAAACGATGATGATAAGACTCTAGTGTCTCTCCAGGTTCAATCATGAAGTGTTCATAAGCCAAGTAAATTTTGGATTCCAAATCCTCCTGATTGAGTACAGATCCTTCCATAAGAAGATGAATATGATCCCACATTTCCTTTGCAGTCTTTTGAGCATCAACACTTCGAAGAATTGGGTTAGGTAATCCTAAGAGGATGTATTGCATTGCAAGTTCATTAGCTTCATAGTGTAGAAGTTCCTCTGCATTCAGGTCGGCAACAGTAGCAATGTTGGATTGTTCATCTCTTGGTGGATTAGCATTTGGATCGGCGGGTACGATAACAGTAGGCATCTGAAATGGACCTTCCAAGATAACCTTCTTTAATAACTTTCCATGTGGCTTCTTCAGATCACAAAACCTAAAGAACCTTATCACCCATTGATCGTAGTTTCCTGGAGTGAGCATTGGAGGTCTATCAAGTGATCCAACCTCATGAATTGATTGTTGGCTACTTAAAGCTTCACACATCTTTGCAAACCAAGTGGGTTCCTTCATAGTGTTCCTTGATGGATGTTGATTGAAGTCGGTTGTATAGGGTTGAACTTGAAGACTTGGTGGTGGTTGAACCATTTGAGGTTGTGGAATTGCAGCAAGTTGTGGAGTATGTTGTTGATAAATTGCTTGTTGTTGATTCCATTGTTGATGTTGTGGAGTGAGTTGTTGTTGACGTTGAGAATAAGTGTAAGGGAAATAGTTAGAGTATGGTGGTTGTGACATGTTGAAAACTTGTGTTGGTAAAAATGGATCTTTGTAGTCGAATGAACCTTTGTTGATGAAGAGTCCTTAGGCGTAGAAATCACAATAACCAAGTAGTACTTAAGCGTAAAAAAAACCAAAGTTACGCGTAAAAATGAGTTACGCGTAGTTTTAGCTTACGCGTAAGCAGGGAAAAAAGACTAAAGTTCTGCGTAAACAGTAAGTTATGCGTAGAAAACTTAGGCGTAGGATTATCTTATGCATAAGACTGGGCTTAGGCGTAGGATGAATCTTATACGTAGGATTTTCTACGCGTAAGCTTTATGCTTATGCGTAAGTTTAGGGTTTTATCCCAAATGATCTTTTACACTATCACAGTGCAAAAGATATCCAAAGTCGACATATTTTCAGGCTTATCCAAGCAAGAAAACACGGAGTAAACCACGAAAACGAAGATCAAACCAAGGATAACCTTACGCGTAGTTTTAGGGTTTTGCTACGCGTAGGATTACTCGTAAAAATGATAATGCCCAAAGATGTTTCTAAACCAGTTTTTGTGTGATGTAATAGCTTCAATAACACCAAAAGACACAAAAGTGTGAAACTTGATGAACCAAAACGTCTAAAACTGTTACGCGTAGGATGAAACCCTCGTACAAGAACTAGTTTAAAAACAATGATCCACGCATAAAGGTTGAAACTTTTTGCCAAAAACAGTTATTTTAACACCTTAAAACGTTGAAAGGACAAGAATCTTGGATTCAAAAGTGTAAAAAATACGTTTTTAAACCAACCAAAGTATTATCCACGTTTACGCATAAGACCAAGAACAAAAACTTCAAAAACAAAACGTTTCACCCAACTAGTTGGTGATTGATACCACTGTTAGGTCACTAGATTTACCACACAAGCTTAATAGAAAGATAGAGAGGCGATTGAACAAGTAAACAAACACACACACACGTATATGTAGCACGGTTTAGGCGTAGATGTATGTGAAAGAAATAACTTGAACAACCAACCCTCAAGTGAGGGTTATTACATAGTATTTATGGGAGGGAAGCTAGGGCAACACTCCTAGTCCCTTCCTTTCTCCTATGGGCTTGGACCTAAGCTCATGGGCCTTCTACATAAGCTTAAGGCTAATGACAAACATAAAGGCCATAATTAAGCTAACTATTACATATGAGTAACTAACACTTGAATAAGGTTTAGGAGTGATTCCAACAACAGCTCACCACCACTGCACCACCTCCACCGCCACCACTACTGCTCCACCACCACTGCTCCACCGCCACCACCACAGCCCCAGGTAAGTTTTGTGGTTTTTTTTTACTTGTTTTATTTTTTTTATTAATAATTTTTGTCTAATACACGTGAACAGCATCCCGAGACCAGCTAGCCGAGAGCCAAGACCACAATCGGTATGTTTTTTGTCTAACTTTGTTAATTTTTGTTGTAAATGATTTTAGGACTTTAGTGATTAATTTCGGAAAGTCCCCGTCCGAAGTTAATCATCCTATAGAAAACCCGTCCGAAATTAATTTATTAGAAATTAATTTCGGAAAGTCCCCTGTTTGGGGCTGCTTTTTGAATGTTTTGTCTCATTTAGGATATGAATGCGTATAATTGATTTACTATTTGTGAAAATTTTGACATTGTTTCCCCTTTACTCCTACGAATATGTCTTTAATGCACATATTTGGGGAGTTGAGGGGAAATGCTGCCGAAATTTTCTCAAATAGTAAATTCAATTATACGCATTCATATATGAGACGAAACATTCAAAGAGTGGGTTAGGATTGCCTTCCATAGTTGGATTAGGTGAACATTTTAAGTCTATAATTATTTGTTGCTTCATTAAAACGCAGTTATGCCAATTGATAAAAGTTGGGTCTCACTAGCACGTACCAGTAGAGAATTCTTAGTTGGTCTTAGAGCTTTCTGCAAGCATTGCAAGTCCTTGGTGAATATTGATGGGAATATAAAATGTCCTTGTGCTCTTTGTTTAAATGTAAACTGGATAAAGCCCGAATTTTTGTTTGACCACATACACACAAATGGCTGGGACCATAGTTATACAAAATGGTATAATCATGGTGAGCCGGATGGCCGAACAACCGTACACAACACAAGACACCCTGGGATGAGTGACATGGCTGAGTTCCTTCATGATATTGGTCCGAATAACGAACCAGATGATCCAACTCAAGGAAATATCGGCGAGACAAGTACCGATGCAATTCCTCAACGTAATGAGTATGAGGAGTTACTTGCCAATGCCAACAAAAAACTATACCCAGCCTGTGAGTGGATGTCTTCATTAGACTTTATGGCAAAGATTACGCACATCAAGGTCAAAGGTAAAGTGAGTGACACCACATTTAATGAGTTCCTAACTTTATTCAAGGAAGTTTTCCCGCCCGTTCTAGGATACAAGATGCCATCATCATACTATGAAATAAAGAAGACATTTAAAACTATCGGGTTAGGATATGAATCGATACATGCTTGTGTAAATGATTGCTTTTTATATCGGGGGGCGGGTAACGAAGATTTGCAGACTTGTCCTATCTGCGGCGCTAGTAGATGGAAAGAAAAGAATGCTGTTACAGGCACCGAATCACCAGGGAAGGATATTGATATTTACCTGAGGCCTTTGATTGATGACCTAAAGACTTTATGGAAAGATGGAGTCAGGACTAAGGATGCTGTTACAGGCACCGAATTTTGTATGAAAGCAGCGCTTCTATGGACTATCAATGACTTTCCCGCTCGAAGTAGTTTGTCTGGGTGGAGTGGGAAAGGTTACATGGCATGTCCGACATGTAATGAAGACACTCCAGCTATGCGCGTGTTAAATAAAACCGCTTATGTTGGTCACGGAAGATTCTTAAGCATGACCAATAAATGGCGGAAGAACAGAAGGGCATTCTATACAGATGTAGATAATACAGACCCTCCTAGAAAATTTACCAGTGATGACATCTTGGATCAACTAAGAAGATTGCCTAAACGTGTCCCGGGGAAACATCCAAGATACGGGGGTGCGAAAAAAAACGTGATCAAGATCGCGAATTGAATTGGACAAAAAAAATCTGTTTTCTACGAGCTAGAGTATTGGTCTTTTCTTACACTAAAACACAATTTAGATGTCATGCATATCGAAAAAAATGTGTGTGAGAGTGTGTTGGGTACTTTGTTAATGAATGACAAATCAAAAGACACCAACAAGGCAAGACAAGACTTACAAAATTTGAATATTCGTAATGACTTGTGGCTCTTCAACAAAGGAAACGGGAAGTGCTCTAAGCCTCATCCTACGTACTCTTTCACAACCGAAGAAAGAAAACTTTTTTGTCAATTCATTAAAGGTACGCGTTTTATTTGAAAATTTCTTTGTTCCAATTAATTCGCGTATTCATTTCGACAACTTATTCTAATATCCTGATTTTTTTTCTTAATTCATCAAAGGTGCTAAACTACCGATGGGTTTGGATCTAACTTCAAGCATAAAGTGACCGACAACGATAGCAACATAACAGGCTTGAAGGCTCATGACTGTCACATAATGATGCAACGGTTGCTTCCTGTTGGACTTCAAAATTACTTGAAGGACCAAACCACCGCAACACCAATAATCGAGCTTTGTTCATTCTTCAAACAAATATGCGCTCGAACTTTGATGGTGAATGACATGTTGAAAGCTAGAGATTAACTGATCAATATTTTGTGCGCTTCGAGCAAATATATCCTCCAGCTTTTTTGACATTATGATTCACTTGGTTATTCATCTACCGGAAGAGGCTATTCAAGGCGGTCCTGTTTACATGAGGTGGATGTATCCATTTGAAAGATACATGAAAAAGCTCAAAAATTATGTCAGAAATAAAGCCAAGCCTGAAGGTTCAATAGCGGAGGGTTATATTGCTGATGAAGCATTAACTTTCTGTTCGCATTATTTTCGGGGTGTTGAGATGAGATTTAATCGTCCTGACCGGAATGAGGACGGTCCAAGTCCAACTAGTCGATTTGAGGTGTTTCGACCAGTATGCAAAAAGAATGGTAAACAATCATTAGTTCGGTTTAAAGCAGACACAATGAAGCAAGTAGTATGGTACGTACTACACAACAGTCATGAAATCGACCCGTACATGAACGCGTACAAGAGGTATGCGTTTTATTTCAAAATTTGTTTCACGTAATTTGTTATTCGACGACTTATTCTAATATCATGAACATTTACAGGGCATTTCCTGGCAAAGACTTGGAAGAAGGGTTTCCTCGCTGGTTTGAGATGAAGGTAAACTTATTGTATGTATTACCCTGTATAAATAACGACTATTACT
>OU343219.1:127215355-127305966 GCA_910596185.1 Chrysanthemum makinoi
TTATAATAGAGTGTGCAATTATCAAAATGACAGAAAATAAATAACTGCATTCAAACTTCATATTATTGTTCACATTAGTAGGAGAAAATATGGTTACATGATAACTCGATCTTACTTGATCATTGAATACTCTTGAGCAATTTATCTAAATAAATCTTCTGTTGCACCATGCTGAGAGATTCTGATTTCTGTATAGCATTTCCAACAAGGATTACTGTTGACGATTGTGATGCGTTCACCTGTACCAGATTTCAGAAAATTAAAAAAAAAAATGTTAACAAGTTATTTATGTATAGCATTTCCAACAAGGATAACTGTTAATTGAATTCTAACGCATTCACCTGTACCAGATTCCAGAAATTTACAACAAAACTAAAAAATAATTGTAAATCATGTATGATTGTCAACATGAAGGTGTTTCAGAAATCATACCCAAAACGGTTTAATGCCAATTGCTATCTCAAACGAGAGTTTCTTCCCAAGGGTCTCAAGAACAAGATGAGGTGGAGAACTAAGCAGCCTGGAAAGATTGGTAAAGTTAGGTTTATATAGTCTGGTTTTAAGACAAGAACTAATCACAAATTAACAAATAGAAAAGCTGGGTTGAAAGAAATTCTCACTGTCTTGCAAGGCCAGTAGATGAGTCAAACATATAGCCCTCTTTAAGTATGCCATATTCTCCTGCTTTGCCATTGGCTACAGATAAAGCATATGGTGAGTCTTAGCTTTCATTTGGAGCTATGGATGTTTATTCATGAGGTCTAATGTAATAGTTTAACAAAAAGGATGTGACAAAGTGAAGATATAACTAACCATCCATGCATGACAGCTCAGGATTCATGCCTGTATTTGCACTGACCACACGAACATACAACAAAGTGCCAACCTCAAACTTTGGAATGTTCCTCCTAGTTCTCCTTCAACGAGCGATAGAACAGGTAGATGTGCCAACGCAGGTCCTTTAATGTCCACAATAAAGTTCTGTAACACAGATTATAAAGAATCACAAAGTTATAATTCTGACCGAGCACAATGATGTTCAGATGACAATCCTTTTCATTATTCTTTTATGCATTCATTTTTGCTATTCTGATTACTGTCTTGAAATAAAAAACTGAAACTGCCCAATTTCAATCATGCCACAAGTGATACATATTTTTGCTGGAAAGCTAAGTGCTCTCAAATTTTACAAGAAAGATATATAAAATAAAATGAAAAACTTAAAGATTCTCAAAGTGTTAGACAGCAGAAAATGTCAATAGAGACAGAAAAAAATGAGCTCTTGAGTAAAATTGTAAGCTATAACTTCTGAGAAGCTTACTTCTGGTTTAGTATCCACGACAACTCCAAGAACGTTATCTCCAGCATATATATACAAAAAGATCAAGCAGTCATGGTAAATTATCAGTTGTGCACACTTGCTTGTTAAATTGACATAGCTAAAGAAATTGCAAAAGTCAACATTTCAAACTGGAAATAGAAAAAACAATTAACTCAGCCTAAATGTGTGTATCTTTAGACAACAGCTTGACACAAAAGCATTTGCTAATGAACACAGCTGACAAGACTACAAATCATGGAAGTAATAGATGGAAAAGGTAACTTGCTATAAGACAATTTATAACAATATTACAAAATTTGGGAAACATGAAATCAATTTTTCCATGTAACTTGTCTATTTACAATGCAATACACTAACATGACCTAAGATGTTTAAGAGAAAACATGTACATTTAACATTCTATTGCTAGCCTTGATAATTTTATACACCAAATAGTTTGCAAAGCAACATGTAGTTAAATCATCACCTATAGAGTTTTCATTAACTAATATAGATAGTATGTGATGTAATATCTCCAGGGCTAGAAAAGATAATTATTTTAAGCTTATAAACTAAAATTAATTCATAACATGCAAAGATAACTAAATTTCCACCTAGCATACAGAAACTGGACCATGACTATCGCAAGATACTTATTCCATGTGTCTTCTTTAGTTTTGATCAAGACAAGTGAGAATATAACAACAATAAGCTTACCCTTTTATTGGAGCTCTCAACCCAATATTTGTTTGGTTTCGTAAACCTCAATGTCCCAGCCTTCATTACGGAAATGGTATCACCATCCTGCAATATGCGGGTTCAGATAAGATATCAAAATACATGTTCATCACATCAAACAAACTTGCAACGAAAAAACATCTCTTATCCGGTATGAACTTGACCATGTATTTTTTGGGGGCGAATCGGAGATTTGTTTGTAACCTCAACTAAATTACCCCTAAAACCTATAATATTTTCACTAGGTGCCGCATTTTGAGGGGCGGACCTCCCTGCCCCAAAGAGTTCGCCTCTGCTCTATCATTCCACAGTATCATAAGAAGACGTATTTTAGTATTTTACATTTGAACTTGTTAATTACAGTAGTGAGTGTATTTTAGTTTGTCAATTATTTTTAATTGTAAGGTGTAATGTCTTCAAACATCAAAAAAACTTATTGCTGTTATAAAGCATTAAAAACATGAAAATGTACAACTTTTTACTAAACATTTTGAATGTTGCAAATTTAAGACATTACACGTAAACAGTCACCTTATGAAATTACATCTAGGCTATGTTCGGCAAAATCAGTAGTTTGTTTTGTAATGTATAGGTAATTATAACTGGCCAAGATGACGTAAAGCTAAACGCTTTTATTGGCTTCAAATAGAAGCGTTCAAACAAATTCCAAAAGCTAAACGCCGCTTTCCAAACAAGCAATGTATTGTAAGGCTCGGGCAATGCAGACAAGGCTCAGCCAAAGCTCACACACCCCATTACACCCCTCTTGTCTCACACACTTTTCTCCTTCGGTCTCATTGTAAGCTAGCTCGTTTCTTATTCATTTAACTAAATATTGAATATAAGTAAATAGCTAATAGGGTATGTTTGGCGTGGCGTTAAGGTTAGAAGCAACTAACGCTAGCATTTTGTACATAATGCTTGTTTGGTAACAAGCAACTTGCATTCCTAATTTTTCGAAACTCTCCAAATCAAAATGCTACTTAAAGGAGCATTTACTAGCTAGTATTTAGACTAGTAATTACAAGTATACAACTATGTTACCAAACGCTTTATCAAAACAAACAGCTACTTCTTCGTGACTGCTACTGCTATTTTCGCCAAACATACCCTAGGTTTAACATAACTAAATGTAACGAATAAATGCAAAATATTAACTTTTATTTGAATTTAGGTAAAAAGAACCTGACGTAAGCCACCACCGAGCTTGATAGTCTGACTAGTCAAATTGGACAAGTCCAATATCACATCACCGGACCTATTATTATTAATTCACAAATAAAACAAATTAACGCAATACCAATATTAATAATAATAAGTATATATGTAGGTGTACTTACGACTAATTGGTCGACTAATGTTGACGGAGACGGTTTTGCTTCCATTGTTTTGTGGGTTTTCCGGCGCCGGAACTCAGGTTTATGTAAGTAGTTTAATCTTTGGTTTTCTCATTTTATCAGACTTGGGCTTAAAATACGTTTGTTAGCCCGATACTATAAAAAGCTGGTTTACCTATCTTAGCCCAATATATTTGGATTTATCGTATTACGGGCCAATTTCATATCGGTCCTCTTAAAATAAAATATGAAATTTTATTTACCCGAGTCATACTTTAAAGAGATTAAAGAAGTACTCGACTTCACTGTAATAAATTAACGATATGTAATATTGTGGTATGTGTTTTGTATAACGCTTAAAGATTATGGCGATTGAAATGTTTCATTGAATGAATTTTGACTTTTCAATAGTATATATTAATAAAGATACGTTTCTTCTGTTGAACAAGATATATTGAATTGACTTTCCAATACTATATATTAATATTAATAAAGATGAATAGGACTTGCAAGAAATACATTTGCAAAACAAAGATACATGATTTTCCAATTTGAATGGGTATGATACATTGACTTATTGACCAATTTCACTTTTCACTTTTCACAATTTGACTTATCGACCATTTTTCATTTTATGTAGTATGATATAGATTGTACATAATGTATTGTGGTTTTATTTGTTATATATGAAATTAATCATTAATATTGGGAGATATGAAATTCTCCGTATTGCTAATATGTTTTTAGTTATTGCTCGTCTCAAAACATATTTTGAAACTCGAATCATTCGTTTTTATGATAGGTTTACAGAAATAAAACTAAAATCGAGTTTGACTTGTTAAATGAATTAGTCGGGTTCTTTAACTGTAAATATACTTCAAGATTATTTACACCTAAGAGATCGAACTGAAGCCTCATATACTTTATGTGATAGTCACAAGCATATTATCATTAAGTCACCTGTGAATATTTAGAAATATACAAATTTGTGTCTCAACAAGATATGAATCTTGTCATTATTTTGCTGTCGTGATTTAGTTCACTCGAAGTTAAGTATGTAGAACAATAATGTGATTTTCTAGTCTAAACATGGCCAAATATTCAACAACATATGCTTTAGTAACAAAAGGACAACAATAAAATATGAACACTCTTGACTTTAAGAACCAATATATGCATTCATTTTATTTTTTTGATACACATGTGTGTTTATCAAAAATAATGACAAGATTCATATCTTAACATAAACTACACCGAAATAATATTAAAGTTGATACTATATATATATATAATAAGATGACAAATGATTAGTTCGCATGAATGGCATTGGATACCTACCATGCCAACCTAGACCACCATGATTATTCGATTCAAAGTCCTTGAGCTTGTTTTTTCTAACCAACATCTCATAATATTTGAAATGTGAAAATGCCTTGAGATAAACCATAAGGGTGTTTGTTAGCTGTATTAGGTAATAGGTGATGATAAGTTGATACAGTAATAATTAAATGTGGTTGGTTTGCTAAAATGAATTGACTTGTTGCTTTTATGACATGTTATACCATTTTACTGTATAAGTACAAGTTAAGCATGTTAAATGACAAGTATACATAAAGGATAACCATATGAACCAAATATAATTAGGCAGCACATGTTCGATTTAATGATTTATGATCCATCTCTTTAAGGTGTCACGCTATCACAATACGACGTAACTATAGGGTAAGGTGAGCATTATATCGGACCGGATCGATCGAAATTTTGGTCCTTCGGTCCATCCTTTTAATCATTTTCGCTTTTACCGTTTGGTTTTTATGCATAACTAGACATTACATTGTTGATCGGACTAACCGACGAACCGGACCGACGTATATGGACCAACATATCGGTCAAGTCCTATGGTCCGGTGTTTTGGCCCAATGGGTTTTAACCGGTATGATTTTTGGCCCGGCCTGATTGAACCGCCTCAACCTCGCTAACGTCTGTGTGTCACGGGACCCAATAAAATTATGTTTTGTTGTATTAATTATTTAAAAGAAATGCCAACTTATTTAAATTGCACCTGGTTTAAAATACATAGGCTCTATATTACAGTTTTTGTAAAAAAGGAATCATAGTGATTTAACAGTTCCTATACAACCCAGATTTCCAAACACTAAAATTGTTCCAAGTCCCCGTCACGTTGGTTCCTATTCAACTTTCGGCTATTTAAACTATCTTTTAAACCTACCTTTTATTAATCATAAATAGTTACCATAATAAACACCTTTATAAATGGAAACTCATTAGTTTTAAGACAATAATGCAACACAATATTAAATTTTTAAGACAATAATCGAATCTTCTATGAAGCTTTTTACCTAATAAATTATTAAAAAGCATATCAATAAAAAGAATAAACCAACCACAAATATCTAAATGGTCTGTCCATTCTCTTCTTGAAACAAATATTAAATTCATAGATTGCTTAGGATTCCATTTCTGGTCTTGAAGGAGGCATGTCCCAAAGTGTTTGCACACTTCCAAAGTTATCTTTACATTTGACTATGACCTTGTGTCTAATCTTTTACAACATTTTACCCAACATAGATAGAGCCCACTACCCCAAGGACCATTCAGTCATTTCACATATTAATTTTCCTCTATATTTAGCAAATGCAAACAAACAACCAGAAAACCAACCCTGCCGTTACCAAAGTCCAAAAGTAGGTGTTGCGTTTGATTTGACACAAAACAAACTGAGAAATTATTGGGTTCACAAATACAAAACCCTTAAAACTGTGATTAATAAAATCCTAAGTGTTTAATCCAAACACAATCGTGTCACTGAAGCATAGCTCAAATGAAAGCATCTTCGCGACACTTAATATGAAAGGCTTCTCTCCACTGCAAAGTTTGAACTTAAAGGTGAAGACTAAGTCAAGAAGAAGATAGTTATCTGGAAGGAAGTGATGACAATAACTCATCAATCTCTTCACTCCAACCTGGGTTAAAACACAAGACAAACGAAAAAGAGATCTAAGACTTTAAAGATCAAGAATGAGTGGATTAGGCGGAAAGTTTTTACCCAAACTAAGTCCCCAAGTGTTTATCCACCTATACACAGCCTCAATCTATCAAGATCATATCTTCCCATTTATAGTAGCTGCATTCTCTATCAAGGTGAAGTTTCGCTCTACTACTATAGAAGGTGAATGAAAGAACCTAATATATCAATATTCATGTTTGCTGTGATCCATGTTTTTGTCTGCTAGGATAAAGTTAATAATCATACTTCATAAATAAGATAAGAGAATGAATGAAAAGTTAAAGTCAAGGACCAGAAACACACAACAACACAAGCCAACTTTTCACCTCCAAATACAACTTTATCCTTGAGCTAGCCTGGGTTCTAAGAGTTGTGCTCGACTAGCTTGAGCTTAGGAGAGTCACCCAAACTTTGTCATTTCAATCCCAAGTACTACCAAGTAGTACTGGGTAACGTTCTTTGATTTATTTCTAAAAAGAATATGATGTTGAAAATTACTTTGTGTGTTTTACTTATGTTAATTTCTACCATTATTCACCTAATTGCTTTAAGTATTTTAATTATTCCTTTTAACGATAGTGAATAGGGAACAACAAGTGGTATCAGAAAGGTGATTATAAAACCTTTTAAGCCTAAAACGCTTAAATCAGATTCCTATGGTTTAAATTGATGTACCCCAACTAGTCGATAAAAAGGGTGGAGCTTATTCAAATGTTGCCCTAGACTTGAAGTTGGCAAATTCAACAAATGGAAAGCAGCATGCTTTGCTATTTGATTGGGATGGAACCTTATTATATCAAGTGTATTAATGGGTCCATTTGTCCCAAAGACCGCCGGTTTGCCTTCAAACCCAAGCTCAGGACTCCGGATGAAAGGAGAGTGGTCAACCAGACCAAAGACTTCAAAAGTATCATCATATCATGTCTTCCTCGATGATATAATGGAGTCATTATATCAGAATACCGCTAAACAAACCCTGATGACTCGTCCATAGCCACGGGTCCATCCGATACCAAGGAAAACAGGATAATGGACCCAAACTTGAGTATAATACCTTCTGACTCTCAAACTCTCTCAAACTTACGCCCGTTACAAAACTCTTTTAAATGAACTAGCTAATGATGGTGTTAAGTTATCCAAACATGAGATAAATGTTGGTTTTGTTAATTGCCTCTGAGAAATGGTTAAACTTCTCTCTGGGACTTAGAAATGCAAATCACATCCAAACTCTTGAGCTTCCTGAAATTTATGAGAAATTTGTCTATGAGGAAAACCTCATCAACAGATCTATACCTCGACTAAAGAAGTCTCGTGAAGTCAAGAAGTCCCTGACCATCACCTCACCTATATCAACCGCCTTCTTTTCTAACAATGTGGTTCAAAATTTTCAAGAAAATTCTGATGATGAGCCTGATGAGAGATCAAGTGAGGAGTACCTAAATGACCGAACGCGAATTTCTGAAGGGCACTCGCAAACTCTCGGTTTTTAAAAGAAACAAAGGTTCTTCAACTGCTAAGCTAACGAGGACATCAATGCTTTAAGTGTCACAAAAGGGTCATTTGCAAAGGACTTTTAAAACAATTTCAACCTTCTACGACCATCGTGGTCAAATCGCCCCTCGCTTTAGCAAATTTCAACCTAAAATCTATCGGGCCTCATCAAAACTTTCAAAAATCAATCAACAAACAATAGATTTTGAAGCCAAGTATAGGAAGATCAAAGCTAAGCTGCTTACATTAGGCAACCCTCGTAACCAAAAGTGTTCAATCTCAAGGTGGTAAAACAAAGGTCTTGTTCTTTGAAACCTTCGACCGATGAAGAGCCACTCATCGATGATGAAATGGTGCATGTCACGCGACTGGCCTCTCGTAAAAGACAAGTACTGTTGGAAAGAATCATGCCAGAAATGGAGAATGGGTCAACATCACAATGAAGAAGGTAAATATTCTACTTTCTATGGATGATGATTCTCGACGATCCATATGAACTATATCAATGTAGATCTTAAGTTTGTAGGAGCAAAGACTAAATCTTTTTATAAGTACAACAAGTTAAGTTTTGACTGAATAAGTAGGGATGAGTTACTTGTGTTAAAACAAACAAGCTTCGAGGCTATCACCCATGATTCAAAACATCAATTAGTTAAACGAAATCGCTCTTCAAGATGAACTTAAGAAAGAAAAATGAAATCATTGATAGCCCACCAAGAATCCAGTCTTTGACCATGGTGCCCCCAGCAAAAAGAGAGTCATAGGTGAACATCATATTCGACTCTCTCAACAAAGACCGAGTCCTAAATCATTTGTGTCCGGTGGCATGATTACCAATATGTTATATGTTCCCAAGACAGTGATTGATTGAAAGACTTAATCCAGATAGTAAGCTTCCTAACTTTGACTCTGGAAGAATTCTAGAGCCTGAAAGTCAAGCTCTAAAGAGCATGCTTTGACTCCCGGATGTGCCCGAGACCAATTAACATCTCTCGAAGTCCGAAGATGAATCTCAAGCACCACTTCCACCTTTGAAACCTCTTCTGTGGTGGTGATCCTAGCTCTGAGCTTACTCCATTACATTACAATCCACACTCTCCTAAAGAAAGGTCTGGACTTGTTAGAACCATTTTGAAAAGACCATCAAAACCAACTCAACAAGAATCCACCCCACCTAAAATTCCACATCCTCTCCGCCCCTGATCGGTTAGATCGATTCAAGAACGATCAACTTGTGAGAAGAACCTAACAAAATGGAATCTATTGAAAGGTCCACGAACCAATCAGGAGACAAAGTCAGCTTTCTCTAGTTCCTCAAAGTCAAAAGCCACCACCAAAAACAAGCAGAAGTGTGATCTATGCCACTATACCTCATACCACCGACAATTGTTATAGAATTCTTTTGCATGATCGTAAAAGGATGATCAATATGGGACTGCACCACTTGCAATATGTGAGCTCTCTCTTACTCAAGAAACTACACAAAAGTTGGTCATCAAGATATGCTTCATCCAAAGCTCAAAAATTGAGAGCAAAGCCTTTTCCTCCTCGGCTCACACTGTGCTTTTATGATCATCACCGATGATTGTCTTATGAACATATGTCATGGATATTTATAAATACGTACTCATAAGACATCTCAAAGATGACAATGTCATCCATGTAAGGAGAAATTCAAAACAACCAAAATCCACCGAATCATCCTCGCCTCTAAATGTAAAACCCAGTGGTAGCTCATCATCGACTACCACCGACCATGAATCGATTGCTCAATTCAAAGAGACCATGAGACCCAAGCCCACTAGTAAGTGGGTTAAGAAGAGAAACTAATTCAGCTACTACTTCAGCAGGCATGCCGTGGGAACCTATCGCATCAGACAAAGGATGTTCAAGAAGCATGACTGGTGTGAAGGAATATCAGCACAAGTATGTAAAGGAACCAGGGCCAAAGGTAGTATTTGGTGATAATTCATCATGTCCCACTAAAGGTTATGGTTCAAGAACCGCAATGGAATATTTTCTAGGATTGCTTATGTCAATGGTCTCAAATACAATCTCATCGGTACGGCCATCTATGATAAGTACATTGTACAATTCAATGACAAACAGGGTACCATTTTCAATGCCAACAAGGAAGTTGTGTTGATTGCTCCTAGGAGAGACGATGTTTATGTCTTAGACATGTCAACTCCTCTAAAGATGGAACTGCTCATTTGCCAAAGCCATCAAACTATCAACTCCGTGGCACAAAGAGACTTCACACTTAAGCTTCAAAAACATCAACAATTTGGCAAAACAAAACAAGGTCCTTGGCTTACCATCATCGTTTTTGCTAAAGATAAACCATGCTCACCGTGAAAAGGCAAACATAAAAGAGCATCTTTCAAAACCAAGCAAAACTTCTATCAAAAGTCGCTTCACCTCTAGATATGGATCTCGACTCTGGCCAGATCAATCCAAAGATGAGAAGTATACACTTGTCATTTTTGATGAGTTTTCAAGATACACTTGGGTATACTTTCTTTCCAAAAGAGTCAAGTACTGATACTATAATGTCATTTATCAGAACATTGAAAACCGTAATGACATTACAAAGGAAACAAATCGAATCGACAATGGTACCAATTTAGAAATGCCGAGCTTGAGAGTTTCTGTGATGAGAAGGGAATCTCCCAAAATTTTTCATCTCCTTATACCCCAACAAAATGGGGTAATGAAAGGAAGAACAACTCTCATTGAGGTCGAAGAACCATGTTAAATGGCTCGACTCTTTCAAAGCATTTCTCGATCAAGCAGTTAAAATAGCCTGTTACACTCAAAGCAAGTCAATCATTGTCAAAAGACATAATAAAACCCCATATGAGATATTCAAAGGTAGACCCCGACATCGCCTACTTCCATGTGTTTGTATGTCCTGTGTTTATTCATAACCACAAGGATCATCTAGGCAAGTTCGATGCTAAATATGATGATGGATACTTTCTAGGTTACTCACCGATCTCCAAAGCCTTCAGGGTATTTAACACAAGGAGACAACAAATTGAGGAAACCTATCATGTCACCTTTGATGAAAGTATAGAAAGCATCGATTCACCAACACTGGAAGAAATAGGAATTGATAACTCATTAAGATATCCTCCCGATGAGTACAACACTGAAACCACCTCATACCAAGCGGATCCGACATCTCATATCATGTCTTCACAACCTGTCACAACCAACTATCGCTGAATTCATTGATAATCAGCCACTCACCGATAGGTAACACCGATCCATATGATCGATCCTATAACTCAAGAACCTCTACCTGTACAAGTCACCTCGACAGATGATCTAAATGATCCTGTGGTTTCACACTGAACTCCCAGTGACATCTTCAAGCTTGATCCCGCACCACAAAATAAGTGGACAAGATCTCGACATTGAGCTTGTAAACATTGGTGAACCAATCGAGGAATGCTCACTAAGCATGGTCGCTAATCTTAATCGCACCTTAAATGAATGTCTATATGTCGATTACCTATCGTAAATAAACCCAAAAGTGTCAATGAGGCTCTAAAATACCCAAGTCGGGTTCAAAGCTATGAAGAAGAACTCAACAGCTGATAAAAACAAGGTCATGACCTTGATCAAATGTCCTCAGGATATAGTAGTCATAGGAATGAAGTGGTTTTCGAAAAAAAACCGATGAAAACGTAATCGTCATTAAAAAAAAGCCGGACTTGTAGCCAAAGGTTAAGCCAACAAGAAGGCATTGACTATGATGAAACATTTGCTCCCTGGCAAGAATGGAAGCCATCGTGATCTTTCTTGCATATGCAACATACATGAACTTTCTACCAAATGGATGTTAAAAGTGCATTCTTAAATGGTGATCTCAAGGAAGATGTATATGTTCAAGAACCTCCGGGCTTGAGAGTAGTGAATTCTCGACTATGTCCAAGCTTGACAAAGCTCTTTATGGACTTAAACAAGCTCGGTGGCATGGTATGAAACTCTCACCTTCTCGATTCAAAACAAGTTTGTCAGAGGAAAGATAGACAACACACTATTTGTCTATAGAACTCAACATGATGTGATTCTAGTCCAAGTGTATGTTGATGACATCATCTTTGGCTCAACAAACTACAAACTTTGCAAATAGTTTGAAAAACTGATGACTAAGAAGTTTGAAATGAGCATGACGGGAACTCACATACTTTCTTGACTACAAATCGCAAACCGACAAAGGAATATCCATCACCAAGAGAAATACACCGTAAATCTCTTGAAAAATATGAGAGATTCGGATCGTGCCTCGTGAAAACTCCAATGGTCCCACCTAACAACCTTGGACCTCGATCTCACTAGAAAATCATCAATCAAACTCATTTAGGGATTAGAGGCTCACCGATGTATTTAAGCGCTTATAGACCGATATCTAATTCTCATCAGTCCAATAGCAAGATATCACCCAATCCTAAAGAATCCCATCTCACCGCAGCCTAAAAGAATACTCGTGTACCAAGGGAACCCCAAGCCTTGGACTCTATTATCCAAGATGCTCGGGGTTTGATCTCAAGGGTTACTCGATTCCGATTATGCGGCGCAACATGGACATAAAAGTACCTCGGTCCCTGCCAATTTCGAGGAAAACTAGTTTGTTGGAGTGCTAAAAGCAACAATCTGGTATATGTCCTCACCAAGTCAATATGTAGTCAGGCCAGGATGTTGTGCCAATGTATTATGGATGAAAAGTCAACTCATTGACTATAACATCCATTACAAAATGGTGCCCATCTTCGTGATAATACCCGCTATTGCAATCTCCAACAACCCCCCGTCTCCACCAAAGAACCAAACACATTGATATCGATATCACTTCATCGGGATCACATAATGGCGGGAGACATTGAACTTCATTTCATCCCTCACCAATATCAACTGGCCATATCTTCACAAAACCCTTGATGAACCTACCTTCGAGATGAAAGCGAAGTGGGAATGCTTGACATTGAAAGTCGGGCATCCGAACCAATCTCAAGAAGTTCTCGTGAATTGGTTCGCCTCCCCAACATCCAAAACAAACCTCTCACCTAATGATTAAGACTCACTGTGGTCCCCCATTGAAGCATTGAATGAGTAACTAAATGCTCCAAGTATTAGTTACTTAAATGTCCTAGGTTGGTAATCCCACCAATTTAATATAGGAATACATGTCTTACTGCTGAGTATCATCATTTACCTCACCCCACTTGACATTAAAAGTCTTCTCACATAAAATATCCTATGGATATTTTATTATCAAGCAGTACACTTTACCAAGATTGCAATGCTTTCCTTGAAAGACGGATTTATCACAAGTGAAGTGGTGGGTGGCATTAAATGTGGAATATCAAACCATTTCAAAATGGTCTTGACATATCCAAATTTATACAAAACCACCCCTCACACTACTCTATAAATACTCTTCAAAACCACAAAACACACATTAATCATTTTCGCAACTAAACTCTCACAAAACCTTTCTCAAATCCAGAAATATTTGTGTGTTCCCAAAATCTTTAAAACCTCTTTTGGAAAACCCTCCTTGTAAAATATTTTACAAAGTTTTTCATCACAAACTTGAGATCCAATACTTTGATTGTTCTAGTCAAAAAAATTTTTTAAACCCTAAAATCTTCTTTAATGGCTAGAACACAATCTCTCCATTTCTGGTTGGGGATCTTACTAACGCTTGAATTTAAAACAAATAATGTCATAGGAAATTTTGAATACCCCTAAAATGTCCCAACCTATAAAGACATTATAAATTTTATTCAACCTGCCCACTCAAAACGGCCTTTGTAAAATGTCCTCTAAGATCGACTCCAAACTACCTCGTGGGAGTTTTGGGCTACCAATGCCTTTGACCCTAATAACTTCTCGATGAGAATAACCTTAGACCACTCGAGTATATCTCATCAAGTTCAGGTCTTAATGGGGGCAACAATACACCGGATTACAAAACATTTTGCACTTCAAACAGGTTAGATTATAACAGGTACTTATGTCGCCCATCCCGAACCCTCCACAAGAAGGATGGGTTAAAACAAATTGTTTTAGATCCAACTTTTTGGACATGACCCCAGCACAAAGCTCATTCCCTGGCTTGGAGGATCCTCTTCACTTTTATCTGTGTCCCTGGAACTCACTCATCAACTGAACAAGTTAACTCTATTCGTTGATGATGGCATCGCTTGATGAATGGGGTCATCGTCGACATAGGGGAGATCATCATTTACAAGTGATCTAATCTTAGTTACGAGCAAAACTAGACGGCAACGCTTGTATCCTAGGTTTGTCTCTTGTGCTTTGCAATCGCTACTAGGTTCAAATTATACTCAGATGAAAATTTGGAAATTACCCGCATCCGAGCCCATCAAATTTTCAAAAGGACCCATCCCTTGTCACTCCCATTGAATTGGACGGCCACATGATTGTCAGAACAATCAAAGTGGATCGCTGTCTCCAAACCCCTAAAAGAGAAAAGGGGAAGTCTCGCATAGACTAAGACTAAACCAAAGTCTTAGGGGCCACGAGGCTTCGTGAGCAATGCCCCAAGAGGCACAAAAGCCCGAGACTAAACAGACACCCACCGAATTGCAACAACCACCCCGCGGACAACGAAGGACACCGATACATCACGGCCAGGCGCTTTGGTCACACCTACTACTCCCCAAGATCCAGGAAACAAACAACCACCGGGTAGGGGAGCTTCTTCCACCACCGATGATGACATTAACAAATCCAAGTCTTGTCCGAGGGCACACTAATCGATCCCAAAGACTCATGGGGAAACAAACAACCCAATCGATAGGGATACAACACTCGCCAAAGGCACTGGGAAACACCCACCGGTCTCAGGGTCACTGGGGACAAAGACTCGAGGGAAAGAAACAACCCGAACGGAACCCAAAACCAATCTCGACTCCGAGAAGACACTGGAAACCCCACCGTCTCGAGGGGTCAACGGGGACAAAGACTCGAGGATATATACCACCCGATATGGAACCCATCACCAACCCCTTGCTCATAATTGCCGATGTCAATGGTATTCTATTCTCGAGGATGACCTTCTTTAAATCAAGATGAAATTTTATCACCGGAGAAGAAATGGACGTTGAGGTTCAATCTGAACAAGAGCCTCAAACGATCCAAAGGAGCATATGATCCTCATTCCAACATGATGATCATGCTTCCAATCCTCAAGTTCTGATGAATTCAAAAGAGTTTGACAATGTTCTTCCCCTCACCGGAAGGCAGCTTGGCTCAGTGGATCACCTGGCTTCCAAGGAAGCTATACTCAGGGTTACTAAAACTTTGGTGGGAACATACCGAGGTCGTTTGCAAGTTATGCCGAGATCTAAAGTTGCTAAAGAGGGTACTTGGCATGAAAATGTTCATGAGCATTGACTTGATGTATGACCAAATTCACCGATTGGATGAAAATATGGCTAACTTCTTAAGGCATCTTCAGGATGCCGGCACAAAGATCGATGAAATCAAGGAGTTTGTCAGAGAAGATCCAGCTATTAACTCTCAAGTGCTAAACCGAGGCATACATTGCAGACAATCTTCACACCTATGAATTAGATTAGATTCGTCTCAAATAAAACCAGGTCTTTTCATCATCAGGTCTCTTCAAGCTACATTGACTCTTTGAATACACGGTGGCGACCATGGCTCAGAATCCTCTTCCTGGCCGGAATCTTGGTCCTCGGATGACTGCCTTGAGTTAACTCGATGGGGCAAAGGTCACCGCATTCGAGATGCAACCAGCAGATTAAGGCTATGATGACTGAAATCTATCGGCCTTCAAGGGTCCGCCAGTCCCCTCGCACTAACGCCAACTCTTGCCCTCACCGAAGCTCCGAATGTTAGGGGGATCATCTTGGGGAAGCAAACACCTGTCTCATAGGCTCCAACATTATCTACACCAGTCTCAAGAATACCAATCTTCTCACTACCACCTCAAACATCAACAACAACAACACTGACGGTCACAACAACAACACCACCTTAGTTGCATCATCTCAAAGCCAGGACAAGAAAGGCATAATGACAAGCTAGCGGAGCTTTGAGAAGATTCCCTATAAAATCGGCGATTAATCAATACCTGCCACACCTCAACAATTTGTAAACATCTTGCTAAAGAAGAAATAAGATTGAAACTAATGAGGAAGAGAAAAGAACAGAAGCACTGCAAAGGTTGTCACGTAAGAAAGGAGAATATGGGATTAGATGCAAGCAAAGGTCAGGCAGTGACAAAAGGTCAAGGATGCCTCAGCTGCTCAAATGGCGCAATGAGAAAGCAAGGAGTGAAGAAAAGAGAAAGAAAACTCAAGAATTGAGGAATGGCTAAGCGGGATAAATGAAATCACCGGCTTCTTGAAAAATCACCGATGTCAAGATTATTCCCAACACCAAACCATTGGCCATGAATGTTTATAGAGGGATGAAAAAAGATACTTTGAGGTTCATGATCTTAAAATTCAGTGACTTTGGGATCGAACTTGATGAACTTGGTCCAATCATTGAAAGAAGCAAATAAGGTGGTCAAGGAGTTGATGAAGATGCTCTAAAGATATGAAAGGCTGAGGGATGCACCACCAATGGGAATTCAACCGCCTTGACTACACCTCAAGGATCTCAACCACAAGCTTCCACTGGCAAAAGGAAAAGAGTTGAGTTCCAAACTAAATCAAAGTGCCCGGCTTTAGAATGCAACCAGAGAGCTGTTTGGGGTGTCAAATTTGTGAACTGTTTGGTGATAGAAGAACCTAAAAGAGGGCTATTCCACATTGATGTCTATGGAAACCCAGCATTTCAAAGATGGAGTGATATTGATCGGTGGTGTAGGCTGCAATGATCGCTATATTCAAGTGGCCTCTCATCCAATCCTCAAACATCGGGTTCGTCAAGACCGAATGCAAAGATAAGAGACCATCCTGGGAAAACACTCATCACCAAGAAAGTGAAGCTCCGAAGCACTTGGGTATCCATCACGGTGACATCATTTTATCATTTTGTACTAGTGATAGGAAATATGTAATCTGATCAATAAAAGATGTATGTTTTGTCAAATTACTCAAATATTCCCCTGTAAACACGTACCTAGTAAAAGCCTTTTGCTCACATACGATCAAACACTTAGGCTATTTGTATATCCAAATAGACCGCTGGGTTTAGTAAATACCCAAACCCCTAAACTAGGATTTGAATAATATCCCAAGTGTTTAACCCGTTAAACACAATCAGGTCACTGGAGCGCATAGTCTCATGAGCTATCTTCGTGGACACTTAGTATGAGGCGAAGAAGGAGCCTCTCCACTCTCCAAGCGGAACTTAAAGAGTGAAGACTAAGTCAAGAAGAAGATAGTGGATTCAAGTGAGTGATTTGAATAACTCATGAACCCTTCACTCCTCTCCAAGCTGTTAAAACACGAAGACAAACGCGAAGAAAGAGATGAAGACTTTAAAGATGAAGAATGAGCGGATTTTTAGAGGAAAGTTTTGCCAGATAAAACTAAGTCCCTCGTGTTTATCCAGCTATACGTTCCAATCTATCAAGATCATATCTTCCCATTTATAGCGCATGCATTCTCTATCAAGGAAAGAAGTCAGCCTACTATAGAAAGGTGAACAAGAATCAATATATCAATATTATTCGTGTTTGCTGTGATCCATGATTTTGTCTTCTAGGATAAAGTTAATAATCATACTTGTATAAATAGCATAAGAGAATGAGTGAAAAGTTTAAGCTTGTGAATTGTAAAACACACACACACAAGCCAACTTTTCACTCCTCCAAATACGACTTTATCCTTGAGCTAGCTCAGTGGGTTCTAAGAGTTGTGCTCAGACTTAGCCTGAGCTTAAAGAGGAGTCACTCAAACTTTTTCATTTCAATCCCAAGTACTATTCCTTCAAGTACTTGGGTAATGTATTCTTTTGATTTATTTCTAATAAGAATATGATGTTGAAAATTACTTTGTGTGTGTTTTACCTATGTTAATTTCAGTCATTATTCACTGTTAAATTACTTTAAGTACTTAATTATTCATTTTTAACGATAGTGAATAGGGAACAACATTATAAATATGGGTGTTTTAAGAATGTAAGATGATATTATTGTGTTTTGTATTTGTAACTTTTGTGTTTAATGTCTTTTATGCTACTACTTATTTAACAAGATCTTTTTTGCAATTAAGCTATTATTTTCTTTATAATATTCACTTCTTTTCTATGGTTGCAGACATCGGCATGTTTGATCTAATAACCCGCTTTTTATCACGGTAGAAGTCATAGTATATATACCTCGGTATGATATCTTATGTTCATCTCTTAAGGTTATATTACGGTTTCATGTCGGTTCTCTCTTAAGGTTATATATCGGTGAATTAACATGATTTTATAAGTGACACCCACCTAAAAACAAGATCCTCGAGAATTAAAGGGCATGAAAGAAAATCTTAATCCTGCACCAAACCAAGAGGATTTGGTTAATGTGAAACAAGGTTAGACTTGCACTATTGTAAATTTTGAACTTTCAATTGATTTTTGATTCAGCGAACCGAATCAAACAAAGAATCCATATTGTTTATTGTATTGGATCTTTCTGTTGATCACATATCAAGCAACCAATATGTTGATGGATCAAGGGAGTTTTTAGTCAGAGAATACTTTGAGAAGTGGATCTCTTTGGTCCAAAAGGCGCTTGGTCCACATTTACTAGATACCACCATTCCCAAAATATGGGATAATTGAGTTCGAGTCAGAGCCAGCGTGGACATGTAATTCATGTGATGTCTCTAAAGGACTTATGTTCAAGCCTTACCTCGACTGTGATACACTACCCCAAGTCATAGTTCTCTACCTTGATAAGCGTCGGTGTTTGGTAAGGCAACGTTGTCTCAACTATATTGTGGTATCATTTGATGCATGTTTTCTCACAGATATGTTTAGATAATCAAAACTTGTCAAACATTCAAAACAAATTATTGTGCTATATATGATTACATGTCATTGTTTCTATTTATTGATCACATGCCATAACTGCCATAACTTTGTTAACCTTGGGGTACAAAAAGTGTGACAATATTTTTGTTAATTTAAACAATCCTGAATGCTCATGGTATAAAAAAAATTCGAACACTAAAACAAAAAAGATATTTAAAGTATGTACATTAGATGCAACCTTAGAGACATATGGTTTCTTCCTTTTTTAGAACAACAATAGTCAAGTATTTTACCTATGCTAAACTATATTCACATATTTTTTTATAACTCATTACGTATGGGTCAATAGCCCCATGTTCGTACCTTACAGTAATATAAATTTTGGTGTGTTTTTACATATTTAAGGCTTAAATATATAGTATAATTATTGATAATATTCTTTTTTTCAGGAAGGGGAATTAGTAAAAGAAATAGCTCTATATCAAGGCAGCAAAGTTATTCTCAAAAAGGTAAGTAGAACTTGCTCAATTAGACTCATCTCCTATTCTTTGTGTGTATCCAAGTGGGTTAGATCATTTGGTTATAGGATGGATGAGTGTCTAAATACTCATCATTTTGTACCATTTAACTGCAAAAACATCTGAAAACACTCAGAAATGCATCAAAATGATAAAATATCACAAATAAGTGTTTTATGTGTTTTAAATGCAAAAATATCAAAACCTGGTGAAAAACGTATCAAGTTTGCATAATTGAGCTTTAGTCCCCCAGTTTCAAAAGTTGTCAAAAAAGGTCCTGTAAATCAAAATAAAGAAATATATCATTTCAAGTCCCTAGGGATTCTTGAGTTGTCAAAATTGGTCCTTGAGATTTAAATTTGCAAAATTACAATTTAAGTCCCTAAACTTTCAAAAATGACAAGTTCAGTCCTACAACTTCATAAATTACAGATTTGGTCCTTTGGAATATTGGAGATTGGCAAAGCAGGCCCTTGGATTACTTTTCAGAATCTACATGTATAGTCCTGGATTTCCTTTTACACTTTTGGTCCTTGTGTTACTTGAATAGCAAAACCAAACCGGATCCAAATAAAACCTAAGCCCAACTCTTGTCCAAGCCCAATCCCGCCCACCTTTTACTCGGTCCAACCCATCCAAATACCCATGGTTTAAAATAAAACCACCGCCTCTTTTCCTCCTGTCTTTCCCACCATTTTGTCTCAACACCTCCATCTCTAGCACACCTTACTCCACACCATGTCCCTCCACCTCAACAACAACAACGATTTAATGCTCCTTCCCCTTGCACTCAAACCTGTCCGCATTTGCAATATCTCACTTTCCGCCAAAACCAAATCGGTGGCCAAGATCAACTCTAGACATCCAATGGCGGGATTAAAGCCGGGATTTGCTCGAGAAGACACACTGGTGTAAAAGAGGATGAAGAAAAGAGACAAAGGAGTAGTTAGTTTTTTAAAAATTCATGTATGTCGTGTTTCATGTTTATGTTTTTAATTAAGCTTTAAGTTGTAATCTTTTGTTTCATTATATCAAATTAAGTTATTTAAGTGTATTAAAACTGTTTTCAAGTGGCAATTCAAATTATATTAACATTTCATGTTATATGGTACAATCGTTTAAAATTTCAAATTTAAACTCTTATGCCCAAGCTTCAATAGCTTATTTTAAGTGCAAACAATCTTACTTAAGCTTATTATAGCTTTTGATAAGTTTGAATTCGGCCAAGCATTTCTCAATAAGGTCAACAAAAGTCAAGCGTGCAAAGATTTTGGTTCAAACAGGTTTGGAAATGGAATGGGATTGATGCAGGGCTTGGATTGGGTTGATTTGATATAGAATAGTGGTATTGGGATTGGTATAAGTCTAAATAAATTCGGACATGTGAGTTACTTTTCATTTTAATGCGTTTTCATATTGTGCTCATATTTTGATCTGTGGTCATTAAATAGTTTAGATATGTTTAATTATTGGTAATTAGGGTACTAGAGTTAGTTTAAGTGATTGAATGAATCAAATCAGTAAGTGGCTTAGTTTAAATGATCAAATCAGTTAGATAAAATGGTGTTTGGATTAGTGGTTATTTGGAGCTTGAGCTCTTGTGTGTGTTTGAAATCTGTCTAATCAGTTTCAACTAAGACCATTTGAATCCTTTTGGTCTCAATATTGCACCTTGCATATCTCGAAGTCAAAATTACCATTTAACAGTCCTAATCTCTTTACTGTTGGAATTCTATAAAATCAAAAGTCAGTTGTGTGCTTAGATATCATAGAAATAGGTTGCATTAGTTTCATTTCACCATCACTCATCATAATTGTCCTTAAATCAGTTGCAAAGTTCATAAAAGTCAAACCTTTCATAATTATCAAAAGTCAAAACTTGCAATTCTCAGTTTGCACTCAACTAGAGAGATTTTTCACGTGTTCATTTGGTCAAATCAAGTAAGACTTTGGTTTTAAAAAGTTCAACTGGTCTATTTTCTTATTTTCATTTTTGTAGATTTTTAGAAATTTTCTATAAGCCTCAAAAGAGCTTGTCAAAGAGCCTTAAATGCTTGTTCACAAACTCAAGAACACTGAGTTTGCACAAGTTTGAGTGTTCTCAATAAGCTCATAAGAGCTTTTCTAGGTCTAGTTTTTGGTTTATAAGTAGTCACCCAGGTCTAGCTTAGGATCCAACTTTTAGTTTTCATTTTTAGCTTATTAGGTAGATTGTGCTTAAGCTCAAGAAGTAGCTAAAAGCAGATTTAGACTAAACTCAAAACAATCAAATCATGTAGATTGCAATTCAGAGGTCTAAGCTTGTTGTTATAAGTTGCTTTTGAGTTCTTTTAGCATAATATAGCCTCTGTGATCAGTTGGTGGCCTTTGGTGCCCATTGGCTTATTCCAAGTGCTTATTTATAAGGACTTGTAAGCAGATCTCATTTTCTTACACACCAGCCCATGTTTTTCTATTTTTCTTAGATTTAGCATATTAAATTAGAGTTTTCCTGAATTTTTTATATTTTCTAGGTCAGTTTTATTTTTCTTTATTTAAAACAGTTTTAAGCAATTTTAATAACTTTTAATACAATTAATTAGAAAAGTTCAAAAAATAATTTTTCAATTTTCATAGGTTTTCATAAATATATAAAGTAAAAAAATTATTTTTCTAGATTTTTCATAGTTAAATTTGTAATTTTTAGTAATTTAATTAGTTTTGATTAGTTTTTAATTCATAGAAAATACAAAAATATTCAGAAAAATACAAAAATAGTTTTGAAAATTCTCTTTTGTTATTTTAGATTTTTCTAAGTCATAATTTTATTTTTCTAGCTTTATTTCCTATTCTCTTGTATTTTAGGTTATAATTAAATAGTTAAAAATAGTTTTAATTAATAATAATTAGATAAATAGTTATAAAAATAATTTTCTTTTTCAAAAATTTTTTTATCATTATTGTAAAAATATCATTTTCATATTTTTAGGATTAATATTGTGTAAGTTTCACATTTTACATTTATGCGTCAGTAGTTTTTAATTTAAGTTTTATAAAAGTAAAACCAAAAACATCATTTTAAAAATAGTGATAGCGTTTATTTAATATTTTTTATCTTTTTAATTTCCTTTAATTTGCATTTAAGCCTTTGTAATTATAGGTTATTTCTGTAGTTATAATCATTATCAAAACCTATTTTTCCGTTCAAATCTCTCGATCACTATTCGTTTGGTGATTCTTCGCATAGCTCGCTGGAACATAACGACCCGGGGAAACACTATACTCTCCAGATCTTCATTGCATTCGCTTCTGAGCTGTTTTAAGTTTGTTACGGTCGGCCATTCACAAGTGGTCGGTTTGAGTGATTAAACTTCGGTTTTTGGAGATCAAATTTTGCCACGCTGGGAGTCGTCTGATTATCTTCCGTCTAGCAGATTAGTGATTTGAATATTCACTCTTTGTTCATACCATCTATATATGTTTATATTTTCTTATAAAAATCAAAAACCCAAAAGATTTTTTCATTCTTGTTTTTTGCAAAATGTTTTTCAAAAATCCCAAAAATATTCATCTTTACCCTCTCACCCTTTTTGATTCTTTTACCCTCTGTCCTTTTGATTCTAACTTCTTCTATTCTCATGGAATCTCACCTCTGACGAATTCGAACGAATTTGAAAAACTTCATACTTCATCACAAATACCAAGAATTCGTGTTGTTCGTGATGATCCATTAATTCTGCGTAGGGAAATGGAGCGAGAAACCGGGGTGACAAAGGACCGGTACTTTCCCTAATAATGGAAGTGCTAAATACGTCCAACCTACGGTTATCCAAAGATCTAATCCCTCGATTGCTCCTAAGCCGTCTAAAATTGATCCTAAACTTTCACGATTTACGGTTAAAAGCAAACATGAATTCAGACCGTGACCAAAGAATGACTTGCTTAATCTTCACGCTTTCAAGAAACGCAGAGACCATAACGGAAGTGGTGGAAATTGCTAGCTCTCAGAGCACACCACTTGTCCCACCTCCCGATTTTTCAAAATGTTCTTCGAGACTTGATAGTCATTTGGATCACCATGTTGGTTTTGTTGATTCTTTGAATAAACCGATTCCTTCTCATAACTCTCAAATGAAATCGTTTATTCCTTGTGTCGGTTGTGGTGAGCCTCTTTTGGTTCACCCCTGCGTTGGTGTACGTGTGTACAATGTGGATGATATTCGTAGAACGGAGTTGTTTGTTTTGTGGTTGAATTCATTTGATTATGATCCAACCAACTCGAACTCAAACTTTTCAATTCCACCAGCCGACTTATAATCAAATAAACCGCTGTGAATTTTGTGGAGGTCCTCACCAAGGATTTGAGTGTCAATCCGGAAACACGCTTGTTTATGAACAGTTTTCGGTGATGCTCGAACTTTGGTTATGACCAATATCCATATAATTCACTGCAAATTCATCAAAGTATGTTATTGTGAGTACTGTGGAGGTCCCCACCTACGATTGTCAAATAGGGAATCCATTTCCTTGTAACAATCATGACTCTCACAAGTTTGACAATTTCCAACCTCCAAAGACCATACGGTTCAAACTCCACCTGAACCGTTGTCTCAAGAAATTTCCCAAGATTTTGAAACCGCAATGAAAACACTTGATGATATGATTCAAAACTTTAAGAATCAAGTGAGTAGTGAAAAGACCATGGGAGAATTGCTAGTCGAAGAAGCGAGAGGCACTGCAAATCTAGGGAAGAATTATTAGTCCCAGAGCATGCGGCCTAAGCTCCCAATTTCTTAAGGCAGCTATGTATGATGATGACGAGGAGAGTATTTCTTTTAAGAATATTAGTTCTCAACTCCCTCAGTCAGTTGATATCCCAGCAGTTGAGATTCCATCTCAAACAACTACTATCACACCCGAAGCTCCCACTCACTCTCTGAACATGGGGGACGAGCATCTTGACACTTGTTCACGATAAGGAATCGGACAATTCATAAAGTCTAGTGTTGAGAACCTTGTCCCAACCCGAGAGAGTCACGAGGAACTTCGATCATATGTGTGATATCCTTCCCTCTTGAGTGTTCAAAAGATCATTTTGAAACTTTCTCCTTTTAGCGGCGATTGTGCTTCTCATGGAAACATCGAGTATGTTGAGGCATCACTCCCATAGTCCGACATCATCTTCTTGAGGCGTTCACCGATGAACTCACTCACATCAATCCACTTTCATCGGAAAGTAATGATAGTCTTTTGATTTCAAAGCGATCCGAGAGACGAAAGTCTCCTTGATAATGATCGTTCACTCACTTCACCCTAAGGTCCAATAGAATGTTGATCACTATGTTCCCGAAACATTCAAAGCTACTTTCACCAATCCTCTATTTGAATTCGACTCGAATTCACTTGAATTTCGAGAATCCACTCTTTGATACTTAGATTGAGGATAGTGATGAGTCTACAGTGGAACAAGAATTCACATATTTACATCATGTGAATGATTCTCTTCATGAAGAGTTCTCCGGTGAACTCTCTCATGACATATCTCCTCCGAAACATGATCATTTCTATTTTGATCTTGAGGATGATATTGGCTCGGAGGAAGGTGTACTATATCATACGAGTTTGCCTATTAATGATACTACCCTCACCCTCCCCGATATGTCTACGTTTGAGGATGAAGAATGGATCTCGATTGTTATCAAAATCTTTCTTCCTTTCCTCAAATATCTTGTGATTTCTCTTCATCTTCACTTCTTCGGGAATGAAGACACTATCTTGACCCGGCATTTTCATATATCATTCTTGAGCCGGTTTTATGTATATCTCATCGGTGTGGAACTTTCACGTGCTTCAAATGTTTATACAAACATTTTGAATGAAAGTCCGATGGAGATTGTCTCTTCCACTTACTTCCCCATGAACAAATTATCTGGGTCGAGTCAAGCTAGCGACTCGGTAATCAATAACAGTAGTTAAACATGGGTTTTCACCCGTGTGTACCACCCTAGTGTGGAGGAGTTGCCCCACATGTTGTGTATATATATAAAGTTCAAAAAAAAAAACATATCTTTCAAAATAATGGCCGTAGTATTTCCTTTTACGTTCTCGGTTCGGCATAACCGTTTACTTTGAATATTGAGGGCAATATTCATTTCTAGTGTGGGGGTAATTCTCACGAATTTTATCATATAATTATACCGCCCAAATTCCCATTTTTCAAATTTTTTTTTTTGGAGTAAGTGTTTTACTTACTCAATTGGTTATCATCCGCCATGTCTAATAAACAAAAGATTGGCTAATCCGAGACAAGCGGCTTGGTAAAGATATCTCAAATCGTTGACGCTTGCAATTTGCCCAAAAATATATATGGTATTTCACCATATCTTTAATTAGTGAAGAGTTGCTAGCCCCGCAAGTTTATGGCTTGTGGTAAAAGTTCATAATTGGTAATCAGCTCACCAAAGATATATTATCAAAGAGCTAGTCCGAAGCAAACGGTTACGTAAAGACAAATCAAATCCGTTGGAAGTTGGTGATTTGCTCAAAATCATTTGGTTATCGGTGTACCAAGGTTCTTACTTGAACTAAAACATTTGGCTACTCCAGGAGTAATGGCTTTTGGTAAAGAGATGAAATCCATTAATTTTTCTCAAAACATTGCTAGGGACTAGCAATATCTTAGTGGATTGATGAGTGTCTAAATACTCATCATTTTTGTACCATTTAAAGCAAAAAACATCCGAAAACACTCAGAAATCCATCAAAATGATAAAAATATCACAAAT
The DNA here is from genome assembly GCA_910596185.1 of Chrysanthemum makinoi. NCBI lineage: Eukaryota > Viridiplantae > Streptophyta > Magnoliopsida > Asterales > Asteraceae > Chrysanthemum > Chrysanthemum makinoi. The sequence continues at coordinate 127,241,533 of OU343219.1, forward strand.
AAGTGTTTTATGTGTTTTAAATGCAAAAATATCAAAATCTGTGAAAACGTATCGTTTGCATAATTGGCGATTTTAGTCCCCAAGTTTCAAAAGTTGTCAAAAACACCCACAGTAAATCAAAATAAAGAAAAATATCATTTCAAGTCCCTAGGGATTCTTGAGTTGTCAAAATTGGTCCTTGAGATTTAAATTTGCAAAATTACAATTTAAGTCCCTAAACTTTCAAAAATGACAAGTTCAGTCCTACAACTTCATAAATTACAGATTTGGTCCCTTGGAATATTGGAGATTGGCAAAGCATGCCCTTGGATTACTTTTCAGAATCTACATGTATAGTCCTTGGATTTCCAGCTTTTACACTTTTGGTCCTTGTGTTACTTGAATAGCAAACCAAAGCAGGATCCAAATAAAACCCAAGCCCAACTCTTGTCCAAGCCCAATCCCACCCACCTTTACCGGTCCAACCCATCCAAATACCCACGGTTTAAATAAAACCACCAGCCTTTTTCCTCCTGTTTCCACCATTTTGTCTGTACCTCCACCTCTACCACCTTACTCTACCATGTCCCTCTACCTCAACAACAACAAACTTTAATGCTCCTCCCCTTGACTCAAACCTCGTCCAGGTTGCAATATCTCACTTTCCCGCCAAAACCAAATCAGTGGCCAAGATCAACTCTAGACATCCAATGGCAGGGATTAAAGCTGGATTTGCTCAGAGGAGAGAGAAGACACACTGGTGTATAAAAGAGGATGAAGAAGCAAGAGACAAGGAGTAGTTAGTTTTTTAAAAATTCATGTATGTCGTGTTTCATGTTTATGTTTTTAATTAAGCTTTAAGTTGTAATCTTTTGTTTCATTATATCAAATTAAGTTATTTAAGTGTATTAAAACTGTTTTCAAGTGGCAATTCAAATTATATTAACATTTCATGTTATATGGTACACTGTTTAAAATTTCAAATTTAAACTCTTATGCCCAAGCTTCCAATAGCTTATTTTTAAGTGCAAACAAGCTTACTTAAGCTTATTATAGCTTTTGATAAGTTTGGAATTCAGTTTCAAGCATTTCTCAATAAGGTCAACAAAAGTCAACTGTGCAAAGATTTTGGTTCAAACAGGTTTGGAAATGGAATGGGATTGATGCAAAGGTTTGATTGGGTTGATTTGATAGAATAGTGGTATTGGGATTGGTATAGTTGCTAAATAAGTCGGATGGTTGTGAGTTACTTTTCATTTTAATGCGCATATTGTGCTCATATTCTAATCTGTGGTCATTAAATAGTTTAGATATGTTTAATTATTGGTAATTAGGGTACTAGAGTTAGTTTAAGTGATTGAATGAATCAAATCAGTAAGTGGCTTAGTTTAAATGATCAAATCAGTTAGATAAAATGGTGTTTGGATTAGTGGTTATTTGGAGCTTGAGCTCTTGTGTGTGTTTGAAATCTGTCTAACAGGTTTCAACTAAGACCATTTGAATCCTTTTGGTCTCAATATTGCACCCGCATATCTCGAAGTCAAAATTACCATTAACAGTCCTAATCTCTTTACTGTTGGAATTCTATAAAATCAAAAGTCAGTTGTGTGCTTAGATATCATAGAAATAGGTTGCATTAGTTTCATTTCACCATCACTCATCATAATCACCCTAAATCGGTTGCAAAGTTCATAAAAGTCAAATTCAGAAAACTTTCAAAAGTCAAAAAGTGAAAATCTAGTTTTCACCCAACTAGAGAGATTTTTCACAGGTTCATTTCTGGGTCAAATCAAGTAAGACTTTTGGTTTTTAAAAAGTTCAACTGGTCTATTTTCTTATTGTCATTTTGTAGATTTTTGAAATTTTCTATAAGCCTCAAAAGAGCTTGTCAAACAAGCCTTAAATGCCTGTTCACAAACTCGAAACACGAGTTTGCACAGGTTTTCATGCTTTTCAATAAGCTCATAAGAGCTTGTCTAGGTCTAGTTTTTGGTTTATAAGTAGTCACCCAGGTCTATCTTAGGATCCAACTTTTAGTTTTCATTTTCAGCTTATTAGGTAGATTGTGCTTAAGCTCAAAAGTAGTAGCTCAAAGCGATTTAGCACTAAACTCAAAACAATCAAATGTAGATTGCAATTGAGGTCTAAGCTTGTTGTTATAAGTTGCTTTGAGTTCTTTTAGCATAATATAGCCTCTGGATCAGATTGGTGGCCTTTGGTGCCCATTGGCTTATTCCAAGTGCTTATTTATAAGGACTTGTAACTGCAGTCTCATTTTCTTACACACCAGCCCATGTTTTAAATTAGAGTTTTCCTGAATTTTTCATATTTTTCTATGTCATTTTATTTTTCTTTATTTAAAAAGCTTTTAAGCAATTTTAATAGCTTTTAATATTAATTAATTAAAAAGTTCAAAAAAATAATTTTTCAATTTTCCTAGGTTTAGATAAATATAAAAGTAAAAAATTATTTTCCAGATTTTTCATAGTTAATTTTGTAATTTTTAGTAATTTAATTAGTTTTGATTAGTTTTTAATTCATAGAAAATACAAAAATATTCAGAAAAATACAAAAATAGTTTTGAAAATTCTCTTTAGTTATTTTAGATTTTTCTAAGTCATAATTTTATTTTTCTAGCTTTATTTCCTATTCTCTTGTATTTTAGGTTATAATTAAATAGTTAAAAATAGTTTTAATTAATAATAATTAGATAAATAGTTATAAAAATAATTTTCTTTTTCTAAAAATTTTTATCATTAGGATTATAAAAATATCATTTTCATATTTTTAGGATTAATATTGTGTAAGTTTCACATTTTCTCATTTACGTCGTAGTTTTTTAATTTAAATTTATAAAAGAAAAATCAAAAACATCATTTTAAAAATAGTGATAGCGTTTATTTAATATTTTTATCTTTTTAATTTCCTTTAATTTGCATTTAAGCCTTTGTAATTATAGGCTATTTTCAGTAGTTATAATCATTATCAAAACCTATTTTTCCGTTCAAATCTCTCGATCACTATTCGTTTGGTGATTCTTCGCAGATAGCTCATTGGGACATAACGACCGGGAAACACTATACTCTCCGGATCTTCATTGCATTTGCTTCGAAATGTTTTAAGTTTGTTATGGTCGGCCATTCACAAGTGGTCGGTTTGAGTGATTAAACTTGACGGTTTGGAGCATCAAGGAGCCTTTATTGGTCAATACATAGAAGTTTATATTTATGTTATTTAGATAACCATTGTCTGGATTCAAGTGATATGAGGTGAAGTGATAGTATATCATTGTTTTTTGTTTTTTATATATATTTTTACTTAGGATTACATCTCCTTTTCACATAAAGTGATGGTTTATTAGTGCTCCTGTTTTATTCATGAAGAAAATAGTTGTTTATAATATAAGCCATATATATTCAACATGCCACATATGTTCCACTACATTCCTTTATTTTATGTATAAGATACCAAAGATATGACATGTAGCTTTTTAAAGATAAAAATAGCAGCTCCCTTACTAAGAAACACATTTTTTACTTTGATACAAGGAGATGATGACATGTAGCTTTTAAAGATAAAAATATCACTCCCTTACTAAGAAACACACTTTTCTTTGATACAAGGAGATGATGTAATGGCGGATGTTGGATAGATAGAAAGTCGATGCTCTGAATCTACACACTATATATACTTTATTTTTATGTAGGAAAATCAAACTGTCACAAGAATATAATTAGTTTGGTGGCAGCTTAGGTTTCCTAGTAGCATCAACATGCCAATATTTTCTCTGTAACTTTTCTTCAAATTGACACAAAGATGCTTTCCCGGATCCGTATCACTTCTTTGGGTCTCCAAACGGTGTCAAGGAGCGATTTTCTTGGGACTAAGCGTCCACTATATTTGGTTGTGTCAGGAGTCAAGAGCAAGAAATGATTGAAGGTTCTCGTTACGACAAAGACAACAACTACTCAAACTCAACAACAAACGTCGTTTATAAAGAAGTTTTTTTTTGTATTTGAATAGGCAGCATACTTTTTTATTATGATGTACAGCTTCATTATCTTTTTGTATTCAAACGACATCATTGCTTTTATATAGATTTTGTTACATAATATGTATACCGGCAATATTGCCCCGTTTTTTTAAGCTTTTCAACACTACTTCACGATTGGTTTACATACATTTAGAATTCAATATGTATTATTATGAAGCTAAGCTACCAATCGCGGCAGGATATATATATATATAAATATATATATATATATATATATATATATATATATATATATATATATTCATGTCACTAATATTTGATAAAATAAGTATATTTATTTTCAAAGAATGTTTAAGCATTTACTTAATTTAAATTCAATTTGTACTTAGGAAGTCCAATGTAAGTCTCAATATAACATTTTATTTGTTATTGTAAAATATGATAGAGATATATTTGTCGAAAATGGACATGACCTGGGGTATAAACCTATTTGTTTGTGGTGACGATGTCAAAAGTTTTCATAGTAAGTGTTAGGAATTGGAAATTCCATAATGAAGTGTCGGTCACCCCAACTATTATCTAGCATAAGTTAGCTCATAGACATATCGTTATTTACATGTTTGTTAGTTAGTCATTAGCCTAGTTTAGCGTAGTGTATCACCGTGGAGGAAGGACGGTCTTTACCCACCGTGATACCGATCCACATGAGCCGTCAGAGGTCGTTTTGTCTGCAACTATAAATACCCTTCCCAGGAAGGGTGTTGCTTCTTGAATCTAACCTTTCATATTTTGTATAACAACTCTCTTTCAAGAAACATCCTCTCTACTCTCTACATCTCTCTAATGGCTTTCTTATTTAATCACAATCCTAGACCACCCGAATCATCAAACAACATATTATTCACGATCCTACAATTGGCATCAGAGCCTAGGTTTTGTTGTTTGTGATGATTCAATGGTTTTGTATGCGGTTTTGTTAGGTTCCCATATTCATAACACAAGCATCAATATAAGAAATAGAGAAGAAGAGATCGGATGAACAAACACACACACACACACACGTATGATAATATGAAAGGTTATGCGTAAAGTGTGAAGAGTGAATTGAACAACCAACCCTCAGTGAGAGGGTTTAAAGAGAGTTTATAGAGGGAACAGGGCAAACACCAAGTTCCCATCCTTTCATTATTAGGCTTGGGCCTAGGCTTATGGGCCTTCTACATAAGCCTAAGCTTAATAACAAACATAAAGGCCATAATTAAGCTAACTATTACATATTAATTAACACTTTACTTCTAGTTTAGGAGTGATTCCAACAATCTCCCCCTAAGTGTTAGTGATCGATAATATAAGCGTTGTAGGTGATGTAATAGTAGCTTTGGCGTCTTCGACATTCTTCTCTTGTGAGAAGAAGTGTCTTGATTCGAACAATCTCCACAGAAATTTTTCTTTTGTATTCTCGCTTTGGCGTCATCATTTTTTTGTTCTTTGATCTTTGTTCTTTGTGATGAAGTGATAGTATGTTGTTGCTTCGTCGCATCAGTGCGGCTTGTTACTCCAGTGTCTCCACGTCTTTCTCCAACATGCTCACACGCTCTTTAATGTTGGATTTCAGCTTTGAAGAAGTTCTTTTAGTCTTTAAACTTTGTAGATTCTTTGTTGATGAAGAATCATTATGACTTTGTGTTGCCTTTGAATATGAGAGAACTTCTTTGATGTTGTTGGTATGAGCATGTGAAGAATCTTCACGATCGATCCGTTCGAGCTTCCATAAGAAGAAAACATAAGAATGGTTAGTGATAAGCGGTTCGACTTACAAGTTTGAAGAGTGTGTTACTGAGATAGTATGAAAACACAATTCTAATTCTCACAAAGGTTGTTTCTGAACTGGAGTCCCACAAGTGAGATAACGCGATGTATCGAAGTACACCTATTAGTTCGTATCGTGAGGTACACCGAAGCATCACCTCTCATTGTAGACCGTTTAAGACACACTAAAGCGTAATCCACGGGAGTTACCGGGTGACTCGTTGTCGGACGTTTTATGTTGACCACGGCAGAGTTTCCATTCAATCACCGAGGATCACACATGTGAACCTCTCATAAATGTTCTCGACATTGCTAAGATCCGTGAAGGACTCTGATAGTGTATCACTTGCGTCCTTATTGTTGAACAACAAGCGATGAATTGTCAAGTGTACCTAAGAGATCTTTTGATGAATCTCGGGGCTCTAGACTCAATAGTGCGCTTTGGTTTTCCTAAGCGAAGATTAGGAGAGGGTCTTCAATACCGGCAATATCTAAGAGAAGCCGATAGTTTACGAGGGTTCCTGTGAGAATGAAACAAGCTTCGCTTGAGAGAAACTGTGAAGAAGGTTTAGTGCATGCGTCCACGGGTCCATGGCGACTTTGATCTTCAATACCGGTGTCATCAAGTGACAACCAAGAGCATATGAATTGAACCCGTGTATGCGCCTAAGTTGAATAATCTGGAGGGCTATTTCTTTTCACCCTTTTCTTTGCATTTCTTTTAATTCTTCAACTCATTCTTTTCTTCTCCTTTTTATAATCATACCTAAGGACTTCTAGATTCTAACTATTGATGGTGTCCTTGGGTAGATCCCTCCGGCTCTGGCGGATCATAGGACGGTTATTCCTAACCTTAATCACCTTATAACTCCATTGCCATAAAATCAATTTCTTGAAAAAAATTTCAAAGTGTTTATGAATAAGAAACATTTTGAAACACTTGAGTTTAATTTTGCAAAAATACCCTCCGACGTGCTTAAGTTTTTTGTAATCTGCGGTGAGAGAAGAGCGCGACTTTTGAATTGATCAACTCATGATAGACGATCCCCTGAGACTTCGGTTACGTTGCATAATTAAAGAGTTACATTGTCAGCTTTTAGGTGACAACTAGCTCTAATAACTACCTTGAAGGTGTGGACAACCTCGAAAGATTGTCAAGCCCGTCAAAGTTCATGTCTACCAAGAGTTTCTCGAATGGTACATTCTACTCGACAAGTCCTTTGCAGACACGTTTACATCACTAGCGAACTAGCTTGAAATTATTACGTCCGAAAAGTCTTTTCGATTTACTAACATTTGAGTAGTTCACAATCGTTGGTTAAGTCTATACACACGAAAATTCTCTTACAACATATTTCTAATCACATAATTTTTCTCCCCCTCAAAAATGGCATATAAATGTTATTTTTGGCGAAATTTTGATATCGAATATGACCATTTCGAATTTTGTGGGAAGATTAACACAAAGAACAATTTTGTGAACAAAGTTTTTAATCAAATACTCCCCCTCAACAAGTGATATAAACTTTTGAGGTTTAGAAAATCATAAGGGGAAGTACTTGTTCTTTTAAGCAAAAAACTTTGAAAATGAAAGTTTTGATTAGTTTTTACTCAAAAGAAGCGAAGCTTTTACCGCTCTATTTTATAAAGTTGTGGCAGAAAGCGTACCACAGGGTCCTTTCATTACAGAAATGCGGTTTTGCCTTTGTTATGTGCACAAGCCTTTGTCAATTAAATCACACATCTAAATAGTTAATGAAAGATACTGATTAAGGGTTACGGAGAATCGGGTAGTCCGCAATAACTCGGGGAATACGTTGGGGCGTTGCTAGCTTTGAGAGATCTTTGGGACGACCATCTAGGAAACACTTTCAATCCAAAGTTCGAATTGATGAACAACCTTTCATCGATCCAAAGTTCTGAATTGATCTGAACAACCTTTCATCGATCCACGTGATGATCCTCTTCACATCCCGTCCCTCCTTAGAATTCCATCTCTTTGGTGACCCAATGCCTTCATGTATCTCCCTTAACCGATAAGCTAAACCATCCCCACTCTTTGATTGTATGATCCCCAAACTTATGAAGCTTCGTTACGCCATTAAGCAATTTCGATGTAGTTCACTACGGGTGAACTACTCCAAAGTGGTGCTCCAGCGTTAGGGTGTACTGAGGAATATGGTTGATGTCAGGAAGGTCTAGCTGAGGTTTGGTGAGGTTGACTCGGTTGCGATACGATTCCGGCAAGCTGGATAATGTCTACACGTTCTTGGATGACAATGCTTCTTATGTAGATGAGTAGGACTTGATGTATTAGCGTTGGATGATTGTGGAGATGTGCATTTGTCCTTGCACCTTCGCGAGATACATGTCTTCAATGTCATTCATGGCAGTCTTGAAAATCGCTTCACATAATGCATAGTCCTCTTCGTCTTATCTTTTAACCACAATGTTTTTGAGAAATGTGTAGTCCCATTTAGACCCAAGAGACACATGCCTAATAGCAACGATCATTTATCACTATACACTTCGTGTTTGACTTTTGAACTGGCATCTTTTAGTAGATTCTTGGTGTTCCGGCCAATGGTGAATCCCATACATTGCATCAAGGTCATACCTTTCCACACTGTTGGCAAACATGTGAGTAGCCTTTTCTTCGATGGCTATGCGGTTGGAGTAGTTAGGCGCCGAGAAACAGTGTAAGTGATGTAGCGTATTTCGTTTGACACATCGCTACCATGTAAAATTCAGGTCATTGTTGAAGAAAAAACGAAATGGAATCTTTGGTTGATCAGGTTGGCCAATTGTAGGTAGAGGTCTTGTCGGTCTTGTAGTATGGAGCTTTGTCTTTTAGTGTGTAGTCAATGTTAGCTTAGGGGTTGAGCCAATCGATGTTGTTAGACATGGCTCGTGCTCTGTTTTCAAGATGATATTCAACTATAGCACTTTCAGTGTCTTTGAGGCGATTGAAAAGCTTCATTCTTGATCGTCTCAACTCCGACTTGGTCATCTTCTTCACCCGAAACTTTTCTTGAAGTAACTTAGCATGCTCCATTGTTCGACCATCTACCATTTCTTGACCTTCAGGTAGTGAGGGAGTAGCATCAACAAGTGTAGAAAACCAATGCGTATTGGCGGTGTCATCTTCGTCTAGCCATGAGACAACATCTGTCTTTGTCTTCTTCTTCTTCTTTTGTGGCTTAGATGAGGACTCTGGTTTCTTTGTTGTGGTGGGAGAGCTGGGTTGTTTTCGGGGCTCAGGAATCTCTTCATCGTCACCACCACGTGTACTCGAAGTGATCACGGTTTTCTCTATGCGAGGTGGCAACTTCAGAGTCACGAGGTTTATTAGCAGCAGCGAGAACTTGGTGAGATTTTCTTTCGGTTGAGTCCTTTGGGGAGGTTTATCGTGTGGCCAATTGTTCACAAGTGTTGGAGTCTCAAATTCTTCACCTTTTTCCGTAGTCTTTGTCAAGTTGCTCTTCTCGAACTTTCTTCTTCTTCTTGCTCAAGCACGAGTCTTTCCACTTGTCACCTTTGGGACTTGGAGGTTTTGCTACTTTCAACGTTTCACGATTGGTGTTTCGAGTAGAAAACTTCTTAGTCCGTTTGGTGTCCTCTGAGTCTTCATTGACTAAATTTTGTTGTGGTTCGGGCTTGGGAATAGGGATTGCATCTTTCCGTGGAACTTTCCTTTTGCGGGAAGGACTCCTCTTCGGATACTTCGTAACTCGTTGCTTGTAACACTTCCCACTTTGCCTTTCTTGGTTTTCCTAGTAGGTGTACGGAGGACTTGTCATCAGGAATCCTACTTTACCCATTCACTGCTACCGGATATCGTTTGTATGAAGAAAGTTCTTTGATGTCATCATTGAGAAGATATTCTGGTAACACTTGCACTTGTTTCTTTGTTGTTGAGTCTTTAAATCGGCGGTGAGTGTGGGCTCATACAACACGGGTGTTGTTTGGGGTCATTGAGTCTCAAAGGAATATCGGGATTATTCCTAGAGCTCTTTGGATCAGGTTTGGTATATCGATATATGGGATCTTGGAGCCAAGCTTTTTGAGTAAAGACATCATGTTGTCCCATATCAGAGCTTCAACTTCAATGTGTTTCATGTTGACCAAAGCCCAAAAGATTTGTAGTTCCATGAGCTTGGGATGCTCATAACCACTGTCACGTCCAGAAATGGATTTGGTGATGATAATGTAGAGGGTTCTCCATGGCTGAGGAATATTCTTAAGATCCACGTATGAATGCTTTGTGATTACTCTGTAGCCGTCATAACCAATGTCGATCATGAATTGCGAACGGCCTCTTCAGTTGGTGTGGCATTATATTGATTGGCTCGATGCGGGAATGAAGAATAGAATAGAATGGCGGTGTGATGGTGACCTTTTGTGGTTGGCGTCACCATCACTTCTTTTTGACCTTTGATCTTTTGCATTGTATGCCAAAATTGGTAAATGTAGATCTCCGAGCCTTGTAGCAGAATTGGTGAGCATGTTCGATAGGGGTGATTCTTCGAATGTCCACAACCCGACAAGAAGATTACGGTAGGTGAGACTATCAAAATCAACTCGAAGGTTATTCTTTCCGATCTTCATTGGATAACCATGAGGGAAGATATCTTCAATAGTGAGAACATTTGGTGCTTCCACATTTTGCATTTGAGCGTCCATGTCGTGATCTGAAAGATATTTAGCCAAAAGAACCAACATATCGAAGACATTATGTTAGTCAACAGTTGATTTTATTGTCTATTATTTGAATGTGATATGTCGATGATTGTTACGAGGCTAATGTCACTTGTTAGTCTTATAGTCCAAAGACGTCATGATAAGTTACGTGAGTTGGTTAACTTTGAGTTTTAAAGTCCAAGTTTTCACTTATTTTCACAACATGAAACGTTGTTGATGAAGTGTACTTAAGTAGAAGAGAACCGCGTTAAGGCAAAGTAATGCTTATGCGTAAAAACACAAGCGTAACGTAAAAAAATGATATTTACGCGTAGGATTAGCAAGGGGGAAGGAGACACGTATCTAAACAAAAAGTGAGTAAACTTGATGAACTTAATTCTTCTAAGTGATTGAAGATATCCCGGGAAGACAAATGTCATGACCCCAGAGAAACTCAAGGTTTTACTAATCAAGGCTTTTTGTGTTATTATTCTAACTCGTGGGGGGATGATGTAAGTTTAGAAGATAAAAGAGTTATACAAGTATGACATATTAGGGAGATAAATGTGTAACATGAGGGAGGTGTTATCAGCTATTCTCTCTTTGGGAATGTGTGTACTTTGGATTCTTAAGCTTCATACGATCATCGAGGGAAGAAAAATGTGAACATTGGGGGTGTTTTCATTCCCCTCATGATGTGTGGAGAGCATTGGTGTACATCGGTTCTTGAGCTTCATACATGATCATTAGGGAAGAAAAATGTGAACATTGGGGAGGTGTTTTCATTCCCTCGTGATGTGTATTAGGAGAGTTCTTGAGCTTTATTCAACTAACTGCATCAATTCAACTACACGGGAAGTGTTCTCTTGACACCTTTTGGAATGGATAAGCTTGACTAATGGTAGATTTGATGTCTCCTCTTGTCCCGACGAAGAATCTAGACTATCGATTCTTAAAAGGAGGCGGGATTTATGATAATGGTGTGCTTCTACTGGCTAAAGGCTAGCTTGAAATAGAGCTTGAATCTTCTCATCTAATGGATTTTTAGGTTTGGGGAGAAGGCTGCGTCTCTTTCTCAAAGGCTCGGGTTCGTCTTCTATTCGGAGCCTCGGAAGCTTTGGTGGTGGAAGTTTAGAGATATGACAATTCTATCTTCTACGACGTGCTGTTCGATATCCTTATCTCGGTACTCGTATCATCATCTTCTTAAACTATGTCATCTTCTCTATCATTGTAAATATTTATCAAAAACCAAATACAAAAATATAAAACCAGCAAAAAGAAAATAGAAAAATATAAAATCTACAAAAACCCATAAAAATTTGAAAAATCAGAAAATACCAAAAATATTGTTTTTCTCAAGGCATGTCTTCTGATATTGATAACATCTACGGTCTTAGAAATGTCATTCAACAATGGCACGGGACCATAGATGAAGTTTGAGCAGAAGGTGTAAATATTTTTTTCCAAAACATGTCTCTAATCTATGGCTCTGCGGTTACTTGATTTGTAACCCGTGCTTAAAACCATGGCTTGCTATTATTTGAATAGCAACCCGTTTTCAAAAAGAAAGTGCTACGCTTAAGCGATTTTCACAAATTAGTCCACTTATCCTCAAACAATTTGAGGAAAGTATGTCGAAGGACTGCTGTTCCTACACAAATGTTTTTCGTTCTATAAATTCTTCAGAAAAATATTTGTTGTTTTCAAAAATAGTGGTAAATGAGTTGCTTGTAAATCGATCAATTCGAGTTTTCATAAAATTAAAACTCAATCAATGTCTTCAACGCTTTTAAACTTTTCAGAAAAATAAGTCATTGATTGAGGGGGAGAATGTTTTCAAATCTATATCATCTAGAGCTCATCTAATTATCCTATATACTTAAATGTAAAACATGTTAACCTACGTTGAAGGATTAGGTGCCTAGGATATGATTGTTAGGATTAGATGATTAGAGTTTGATAACACATAATCCCATGCATTTACATGATCTGATTGATATGTTGGATTGACTTTTATTAGTCGATTGTTGTTTGGGTGATGTCGACCACCATATATATGTATGTGTGTTCACTAACATATACTGGTATATTGGTATATAAGAATGTTCCCTATCCGGATCCCGCATAATATGATGATTGGATGCCGAAAGGAAGGGTAACTATATCTTGGGTCGACAAAAGAAGAAAGCGAGCTTAATCGATCTCTCCATGGATAGTTGGCGCGATAGATGCAACTTCGAGGTCTCACGCATCGCCAGATGGTTTTTCAAGCCTTACAGAACAACAAAGCAGCTTCCACACCACCTAACGTATCTTTATGCGGATTAATTGTAATGATACCATGTTCAGTATGGTAGAAAAAAATATTTGTTTGAAAATAATTGGACTAAATTTTGAAAATCACCGGACTTCATTTTATCAAAACCTAAGTCACTCAATCAACGACTACGGTCATCGATTGAGGGGGAGAGTGATTTAAAATAAAATATTTTCAAATGATATTTCTTCATAAAAGTCCGTTTGTACAAAATCAAGTTGTGATCTAAAAGATTTAATGTTATGATTTTCTTTAAAACTCAAAGATCTTACAAAATGAAATTTTTTTCTGTTCTTGTTTGATTGTGAAAATGTTTTCTTTTACTTAAAGATCTCTTAAAACTATCATATCTGACACTAACAATCTTTAATGTCTAAAATTGATCCGTATTAATCATATTTCAAAATTAAATCAAGCCACGCTCTTTCCCAGAATCTTTTAAATGATTTAAATCAATTGGGATCACAAATCTCAAAAGGTTTAAAATTTTTGATCGGGGGAGAGATCGTGATTTAAATCTCAAATTTGTTTAAATGGAATTGGTTTTAGTCCTTTAAAGGCACTCCGGCCTCCATGTGCCAAACGATTTCTAATACATAATGCACATGTTGAGGGGGAGCATTTATCCAAAAACAAGATGAGTATTTAAACCAGGCCACATTTTCTCCTATGTTTTCTAAACCTTATTAAATCACTTGGGATCCAAAATCTCAAATGGTTTGATATTTTTGATCGGGGGAGAATTTGTGATTTAATTATGAAATCTGATAAATGATGATCGATTTGATTCAAAGTGCATGCTGCTCTCCCATATGTGCTAAACGCTTTCGAATCTCGAAGCACATATTGAGGGGGAGCTTTCAAAAGAAAACAAACTTTCAAGGTACAAAGATTTCTATGTTTCAACATAAAGTATCTTGATTGATTTTCTATTGGTTTCTAAATGGTTGTGTTTTCGTAGAAGTACTTCAAAAACCTCTTGCCTCTATGTGCAAAATGATTTTCAAATATCCAACGCACATATTGAGGGGGAGAATTTACCATGAAAATCAAATGGCTTTTTCTTAAAGAAATTGTGATCAAGAATTTATTTCAAAAGAACTCTTGCCTCCATGTGCTAAACAATTTATAAAATCATATGCACATGTTGAGGGGGAGCATTTGTTGGAATCACTCCTAAACCTAAATCAAGTGTTAGTGATTCACATGTAATAGTTAGCTTAATATGGCCTTTATGTTAGTAATTAGCCTTAGGCTTATGTAGAAGGCCCATAAGCCTAGGCCTAGTCCAATAAGGAAAAGGAAGGGACTAGGAGTGTTGCCCTAGCTCCCTCTCCTATAAATACTATGTAATAACCCTCTCTTGAGGGTTGGTTGTTCAATTTACTCTTTCATTCTCACTCTACGCGTAACCGTCTTATACATTCGTGTGTGTGTGTTTGGTTTATTGTTCATCCGCCTTCTCTCTTCTCTATTTCTACATATTGATGCTTGTGTTACATATATGGGAACCTAACAGTGGTATCATTCACCAAATAGTTGGGTGAATCGTGTTTGTTGCTTATGTGAGTTTCCTCAAGATACTGTTGAAATTGTTGAGAATACTGACAATGTGCTTCAACTCGAGTCTTTAAAAGTTGAAAATGAACGATTGTCAAACGAACTTTCCAATGCAAAACGTCGTCTTAATTGGTGTCAAAAAGATATTCATGATCAACAACTTGATTTTCAAAACAAAATCATTAGTGCGCAAAATCTTCTTATCCTAAAATTGAGCTACTGGATGATCAAAACGTGTCTTTTAAGTGTCAAATCTCAAAATATGAATAAGAACTTGCAAAAGTTAAAAAGGAATATGGTGTCATATTTGATTTACTCAAACAGACTTGTGATGAAGCATCAAACGAACTTGATCATTATCTTGCATACACTAAAGAAGTCATGAATTTTTCTGAAAATCTTCATTCGAAAATCAAGAGTGGTGCACACTATTTTTAAGTTAAAGGAAATGTTAGGAAAGTATGAACAAGTTCAGCCTAGCATCATTAAGAGAGTTGCACTTGTAACACTTAGCAATCATGTCCCCAGAATACCTACTGACAAAACACAAGTTACTAATGTGCTTCCCTCTCCTGAAACAGGACTAGTTGCCTCTTTTCCAAACGTCCGCACTTCACAGCCTAGGAGCAATAAAAGGAAGAATAGGAAGTTGCGACCTAAGAAAAGACAAATAAAGAATGTTGAAGTAGAAGAACACCGTAGGACTTGAATAAGACTCGGTTTCACCCACTTTAGATAATGCGTCTGGCAAATGTAATGGAAAAAGTGTTGTAACTAATGTTGAACCTTTAAGTATTTTTGATATTCAGTCTGATGCATCTTGTGTTATTTGTCGTAAAAGTATGCGTTATGATTGTCATGATAAATGTGTTGCTAAGGCTATCTTGTCACGTTTACGGAATCCTAAGATTCGAAATACCTCTAGGCCCACTAATGCTTCTAAGTTTATGCTTGGTAAACCGCCTTCTTTAGATTCTAAGAAACGAATTGATGTCCCTGTAGTTCCAATTATCTCCTCCAGGATTGTTGTACCACCTAGCACATTCACTAAGACTAAAGCTAAGACTAGTTGGAGATGGCGGAAATGGATACATAATACACTAGGATTTAAATGGATACCTAAAATCATTGATGAGTGTATTTCAACTATAGCTGTGAGGAACCCTCTAACACCGGGTTCCACATCTACTTCTATTCCATCTGTGTCGCTGTGTCTAATGCGGTGATACGATCATCCTTTGGATTTTTTATAGCGGATGTTCCCGACACATGACAGGCAACCTTAAACTGTTATCAAACTTTGTTTCAAAGTTCATTGGCACTGTCAGATTCGGGAATGATCACTTCAGCCTATCATGGGCTACGCAGATTACATTAATGGCAACATCGAAATTAGCAGGGTTTATTATGTGGAAGGCCTCGGTCACAATCTATTATCTGTTGGTCAATTTTGTGATGGAGACTTGGAAGTAGCTTTCAGGGAGAAAATTTGTTTCATACGTGATCTACAAGGAAATGATCTCATGTCTGTAAGCGTTCATCCAGTCTCTACTCTATCTCCATGCAAGACATGATCGCTTCATCTCCCATTTGTTTACTCTCAAAGGCTACATCTACAAAATCTTGGCTATGGCACCGTCGTCTATCACATCTCAACTTTCAAACCATCACCAATCTTGCACGACACAAACTTGTTGAAGGTCTCCGATTTCGGTATTCTAAAGTCACCTATGCTCAGCTTGTGAACAAGGAAAAAGCACTCGTGCTCATTTTCCTTCAAAGATGGAACACTGCTCTCGGCATGTGCTACACCTTCTTCACATGGATTTGTGTGGCCGATCTTGGCGTGCAGCACGATTAATGGCAAAAGCTACATCTTGGTAATTGTTGATGACTACTCAAGATGGACTTGGGTTTACTTTCCTCGTAGTAAAGATCAAGCTCCACAGATGATCATCACCTTTCTCACGAAAATTCAAATTCTAACAATCAGACAAATTGAGCAGACAAAGGAACTGACTTTGTGAATCAAACTCTTCGGGAATATTATGAGAAAGTGGGAATTGAGCATCAAACATCTATTGCCCGCACACCAACAAAGCGGAGTTGTTGAACGACGAAACCGTACGTTAGTGGAAGCTGCAAGAACGATGTTAATCAATGCTAAACTTCCAGATTACTTATGGGTGAAGTTTGTCTCAACTGCATGCTACACACAGAACCGCTCAATGATTACAAAACGCCAAAACAAAACAGCATTTGAGCTTCTCCACAACCGTAAACCGAATCTCAAACACTTTCATGTCTTTGGATCTCTTTGCTATCCGAATAATGATCGTGATGACTTTGGAAATCTCAAAGCCAAAGCTGACATTGGAGTCTTTATTGGATATTGTGAGAATTGTAAAGGTTACGGATCGGAATCGTCATTACAAGCGAGGTTATGGAAAGCGATTCATGCTAATTTTGATGAACTCTACGATATGGCTTCGAGTATACTTGGAACCGGTCACAACCGCTTAAACTTTCCCAAACCCCATCATCGGTGAAACAAGCCCTCGCTTACTCATCAACAAATGGAAAGACTATTTGCTCCTCTGTTCAGTGACAATATTGATGAACATGCTCAAGGTGTATCCGCTTTCGGCTGCTCAACCTGATACTACTCTAATACCTGATACACCTGCTACAACAACTTCTATTGAAGCAGCACCACCAGTTGACTCAACAACAACAGTTGAACAAACTGCTTCCAATGATGCAGAACCAGCTGATGATGTTCTGAATAATGTAACCCCACCTGCAGATTTTGATCCAAATGCGTTCTTTAACCCGTTTGCTAATGAGACTGTTGCACCTGATGTCACAGAATCATCTTCAAGCCATTTGAATCCTCAAAATCTGCACAATGTATATCAACATCAACCTTCCACACATCGTTGGACAAAAGACCATCCCCTTGAGAATATTATTGGCAGCCCGAATCAACCAGTCCTAACGAGACAACGTCTTCACACAGATGGTGAACATTGCATTTATGCACTCACCTGCTGTCAATCACAGCCTAAAAACATTAAAGACACAATGACAAAGGACAAGCTGGATTGAATCCATGCAAGAACTCAACCAATTCAAACGTCTTGAAGTATGGGAACTGGTTGAAAGGCCAACAGGGTCTTCGTCATTGGTCTAAAATGGATTTGGAAAAACAAATTGAATCTTGAAGGAACCGTAATTAGAAACAAGTCACGTCACGGTGGTTAAGGGTTATAGGCAGAAGAGGGTCTTGACTTTGAAGAACCATTTGCTCCAGTTGCTCGTCTTGAGGCTGTTTGGATTTTTCTGGCATTTGCGGCTCACATGAACATCACGGTCTTTCAAATGGATGTCAAAACTGCATTTCTCAATGGACAACTGAAAAGCGGTCTATGTAAGCCCGAAGGATTTTGATCCGAGTTCCCTAATCATGTCTACAAACTGAAGAAAGCTCTCTATGGTCTCAAACAAGCCTCTATGGTGATGTACGATAAGTTATCAACCTTCCTTATTGCCAATAAGTTTACCAAAGGTTCGGTCGACCCTACACTCTTTATACAATATCACGGGGCTCACATCTTAATCGTTCAAATTTATGTGGATGACATCATTTTTGGGTCAACGCATTTAAAATACTCAAATGCTTTTGCAAAACTTATGACAAAACATATTGAAATGTCAATGATGGGTGAAATCACATTCTTCCTTGGAATGCAAGTTCATCAATCACCCCGTGGTATTTTCTTGAGTCGGTCCAAATATGCCCTTGAATTGTTACACAAATTTGGAATGCAAAACTGTGACACCTACGCCACACCAATGGCTCATACTAAGAAGCTAGACGCTGATTTACAGGGGAAATTGGTGGACCCTACCAAATACCGTAGTATCATTGGGTCTCTCATGTATCTAAGACTAGCGGCCGATATTGTTTTTCCGTATATCTTTGCTCCGTTATCGGTCGAGACCAACGAAACCCACTCTCAGAGGCTAAAAGAATCCTCCGATACATCAAGGGAACCATTAACTTGGGGATCCGGTATCCGAAGGATTCTGGTTTTGAACTAATCGCTTTTTGATCGCGACCACGCGGGATGCTTAGATTCACGGAAAAGTACCTCAGGAGCATTACAATTTCTTGGTGATAAATTGGTGTCATGGCAATCGAAGAAGCAGGATTGTACATCGTTGTCCTCAACTGAAGCAGAATATGTAGCCATGTCGGCGTGTTGTGCTCAAGTCATTTGGATGAGAACACAACTCAAAGACTATGGTTACGTATTTGACAGAATCGATGTCGTGACAATCGGAGTGCTATTCCAATCTCATGCAACTCAGTTCAACACTCAAAGTCAAAGCACATCGATCTTCGATATCATTTCATCAAGGACTACGTGGAGCAGGTACTGTTGAATTATATTTTGTGGGAACAGAATACCAATTGGCAGATCTTCTCACCAAAGCCTTAGCTCCTGCTAGGTTTAATGAGTTGGTCCACCGGATTGGTATGCGGTGTTTGACTCAAAAGGAACTGGATGAACTCTTAAAACATTCTTAAAACCAGTCAAACACCAAAATCTCTTTTGTAAATATTTTCAAAAACAAAATACAAAAATATAAAATCAGATAAAACAACAAAAATATTCTTCTATCTATTTTTCTCTTAACATGGCAAGTACATTTCTTCCGTCAACACTCTTATCTTTCAAAATTCAGTATTTTTTTCTGATCAAGTGTTGAGGGGGAGAAAATTTAATACTTAACTGTTTCAAAATAACCATGTACTTGCATGTTACCTTATCCAGGTTGTTTCTTTAATAATGGTGGTCACATTTCTGGTTTCTGAAACTCCTCGGACTAAAATTCATAAACTTTCATTATTTCTTAAGTCAAGGGGGAGTGTCGTCAAAGTTATTTCCAAATAATCTTCGTTTGGTAACCATAATGGAAGTTAAAAAGCCTTGGATGAAAATAGAAAAGGTGGAGGGACTAAAACTGCCAAAAGCTTAAAGTTATTTTAAATAAAACTCCTCCACCTAACTTTCACTTCTCATTTATTACACACAACTAACTAATCCTACACCTAAAATTGAACCGGCTAATCCGAGTTTCGATCATCAACTGTAAGTGTTTCGTGTTTATAACAACTTTTTAAACAATGGTTTTGAATTTTTCATAAATCCAACGGTTAAATCTTGAGATATTGTGATTTTTGTGGTCTACGCGTAAGTGTAAGAACACATAATCGTGTTTGAGTGTTTTTGGTTAAAATGGTTTGGTCAAAACGTGTATTTAATCAATATGAGTCCATTTTTATCATCAATACTCGCCCAGAAATACGAATTGAATGTTTCTTGAAATTAGGGTTTATGCGTGGGTTTGGGTGTTTTCAAATGAGAGTGTTTTTGGTTAAAAATATTGTTGTATGAAGTTTTTTTGATGATGAATTGAACTTATCCATAGCTAGAACTTACCCAGAAACACCAAATATGACAAAATTAGAAATTAGGGTTTAATGTTCTTGAGATTTGGGTATTTTTGATTCACTCATGAATTTGATGCTAAAACTTGGTCATATCACTCACATGACTACTTAGAACTACCAGAAAAACTTTGGTGCATTTCCTATGGCTAGATTTCATACGCGAAATTATTAAACTTTAGGGTTTAAGTCTACGCGTAAGAAATTTTACGCGTAAACTGTTTGATAAGCACTCATGCCATGATCTGTTATAGAATGAATGTAGGTGTTAATATTGATGCTATGATGATTTTATTTCAGGTTTGCAACACGTAATATTCAGAATCAAGGTTGTTATACATCTACGCATAAGGATCACCTTACGCGTAGCATGTTATGCGTAAGAGAAATCTTACGCGTAGCGTGGCGTTACGGCGTAGGTTCTACATAAGGGACTACGTGTATCCCTGTGAAGTATATCGTAAACAAAGTGACATCTACGCATAAGGTCTACTCTTACGAGTAAGCCTTACGCGTAAGGTTTATATACGTTTACGCGTAAGCTCTACGCATAAGGACCCTTTTCCTCACGCGTAATATTTCTTACGGCGTAAGACGATCCTACGCATAAGCTTGCGTTTACGCGATACCTCCTCCGTTTACGCATAAGCTGCCATTTCCTACGCCTAAGCCTTGTTAACCTTAATCATGAATTGTTAGCTGCAAACTTATAAATAAATAAATCATAACGTCATGAAACCAATAATGTCACTAATAAGCTTAAACGTTTAATATGTTGTAAAAAATAAGTGATAACATAAACTTTAAAACTTAAAGTTAAGTAACTCACGAAACTTTTCTCGACATGATTGGACTATTGAACAAACAAGTGACTTTGGACTCGTAACAATCATTGACATATCTCATTCAATAAGTAGACAATAAACCTTTTGTTGACTAACATTATGTCTTTCGATATGTTGGTTCTTTTGGCTAAATATATTTCAGATCACGACATGGACGCTCAAATGAATGTGAATGCACCAAATGTTCTCGCCATTGCTGATATTTTCCCTCATGGTTATCCAATGAAGATTGGAAAGAACAATCTCAGAGTTGACTTTGAAACTCTCACCTACTCGGAATCTTCTTGTCTCATTGCTGTTGACATTTTAGAAGAACCATCCTTATCGAACATGCTCACCAATTCCCGCCACGCACCGAGATCTACATTCAGCAATTTTGGAATACAATGCAAATGATCAAAGGTCAAAATGTTGTGACGGTGACGCTCAATCAAAAGCAAATCACCATCACTCCTGCAGATTTAAGGGTTGTTCTCCTCATTCTGACATCATACCAATGAATACTCTCGATGCACCTACTGAAGAGACTCTTCGCAATTTGATTGATATTGGGTTGACGAAGCTTCGTGAGCTATCACTACTAGCATTCACGTGGATCTCAAGAATATTCCCTCCTTGGAGAACCCTTTATATCATCATCACAAAATCTGTTTCGGTCTAGCATGGCTATGAGCATCCCGAGCTCGTGGAACTGCAAATCTTTTGGGCTCTGATCAACATGAAGCACATCGAAGTTGAAGCTCGATATGGGATGACATGATGACATTCCTCCAAAAGCTTGGCTCAAAGATTCCTTATATCAGATATACAAAACTGTTGATCCAGAGAGCACTTAGATATAACCCTGATATCCCCAAGAGAATCAATGACCCAGACAATCATGACATGTTGACTGAATCCACTCTAACTGTCAGATTTAAGGAGTCAACAACTAAGAAACAAGGTGCTGTGTTGCCAGATCACCTTCTCTCAGATGAACTCAAACAACTCTACTCTTATAAAAGGTATTTGGTTGCTGAGAACAAAGTTGGTTTTCTCGATGATAAATTTGCTGGAACACCTAGAAGGAAACCACGGAAGAGTGTGGAGTGTTACAATTCAAGGTCGAAAGTTTCTAAGAGGTCACCTGGTCACAAAAGGAAAGTTCCCTCGAAGGAAGCTATTCCAATTCCCAAACCTAAATCGCCACAACATCTGAAGGATGAAAGTTCGAAGATACTCAATCGACGAAGAGATTACCTACTCATAAACTGCAACCGATATCACTCCAACAGTCGCTAAACCTCCACCGTTCAAAGAGAAAAGGAAAGACTCAAAGATAGTTGAACAGGAAGAAGAAGAATCAGATGAAGAGCCTCTGGACACTAAGTACAGAAGGAAGTTCAAATTCATTAGACTCCAACACGTTGCAAAAGAATTTGCTAAGGATCAAATGGGTGGCCCCGGAGGATCGAGTGGTGGAGTTCAACCTTCACTAGGTCCTGATGCGGTTAATCAACCCGATAGGAATCGGTGCCACCACTCTTGAGCAACAAACGAAGCACGTGGAAGATTCTATTGAGTTTGACATTGAAGAACCAGAAACTTAGAAGTTAGAGAAGGAAAAGGTCGACGAAGGCGAAGCTCAAGCTAAAGAGATGAAGATGCTCGATTCAGCTGAAGAGCAAGCTAAATCCGATAAAGATGACAAGATGGACTACGATGATCTTCTTCTCAACAGTCCAACCCGCTCTAAGGAAGAAACTGCTAAGCCTCCTAAAGACCCCTGAGTCACCTCACATCTCATCTTCATCAGACTCGTCCTCTCACTCTTCACCACCACCATAAAAAAGAACAACAAAATCCACATCCAAATCAGTGAAGAAGCCAACAGCCTTGGATCTCTCTGCAAAGACCGAATCGTTAAAGCTGTCAAGAAGGTCAGAGAGAAAGATATTACAAAGAAGAAGTTAGATTTTCTGTCGACGATACGTATCTACATGATGAGAATGACAAGATGCAAGTTGAAAGGAGATACGTCCAGAAGATGATGAAAGATGATCTCTAAGGGAAAATGGACGAGATGATCAAGGGATACACTCACAAGTTCCTTCTTGACGTCGTTCCTAAACTGACAAAGGAGATGTACACCAAACAACTTTATCCGAATCTATTGCATTTGGCCAAGCAAACTATGAAATCAACTCCAATGCATGTAAACATCAATCTAGTTGATCCCATAATCTTCTCGATGTGAATTGGTGAACCGGCCGGTAGCTCAAATGTCGAAACGCTCTACAACGTTTGCCTCCCTCGAAGGTAAATTGTTTGAAGCATTACTGGAATACCAACTCAAGCATGCGAGAAGAAAGAAAGGCCTAAACGTGCAAGAGACGACGAAGACAAAGATAAGGATAAGGATAACGAGCCCAAACGCCCAAAGAAGTCTGGTGAATCATCCTCAATGCAACCTCCAACCCAACGGACTCCAGCTCAACAAAGATATCCTCCTCGCTCTTCTACAGAAAAACCTCTGTTCTGAGTTACCACCCAGCTCTGAAAACCGGTGATCAATTTGAGTATACGGGTGGTGACGATGAGGAAGTCCATGAGCCCCAACAACAACCCATATCTCCTGACAAAGCCAAGAAACCAGAATCCTCAACTAGGCCAAAGAAAAAGAAGAAAAAGGCGCCTATGACTGACGTCCTATCATGGCTAGACGAGGATGATACTAAATTTGACTGGTTCTCAAATCTTCTTGATTCCACTCCTACCCATCAAGGTCAAGATTCAGAATGTAGTACGTTGGAGCATGCAAAGCTATTGCAAGAAAAATTCGTATGAAAAGATGACGAAATCAGAGTTGAAACGAATCAAGAATGAAGCATTTCAACTACTCAAAGACAGCCCGGAAAGTGCTATTGAAGTTGAGTATCACCTTGATAATATAGCACGAGCTATGTCTAACAACATGGATTGGCTCAACCCCAAAGCAAACATCGACTTCACCAAACGGGACAATCCTCCATATTACCGATCGGTCTAAACCTCTACCAACAATTGGCCAACCAGATGTCATCTAAGATTCCATTCCGATACTTCTTCAACAAAGATTTGGAATTCCTTCTACACGGTGGCGACGATTCAAGGAAATACGCTACATCATCGACACTTCCGTTCCCAAAGCGCCCATTTACTCTAACTACATAGCTATCGAGGAAAAGGCTAACCACATGTTCTCCAACAATGTGGAAGTGTATGACCGTGATGCCTGTATGGATTCACCATTGGCCGAACGAACGAATCTACTACATGTATCGCCGGTTCAAGTCTCAACAAGAAGTGTTCAGTACTAAAGGAATCGTTGCTATTAAACATGTTGATCTTTCGTCTAAATTGGACTACACTTTTCTCAAGAATATCGTGGTCAAAAGACAAGACGAAAGGGATTATGCATTCAGTGAAGTTTAACTTTGAGAATTTGTCTCCCAACGACATTACTGAAGATTTATATCTTGCCAAAGTACGTGGGACGCATGAGACAATTCTCGATGAAGTACAACGCGTGAATACATCAAGTCCTTGCTTATCTTCATCGTAAGCATAGTCATCAAAGAACGTGGTAGAATATCTTCAACTTGTCGTTGAGTCATGACGCACCCGAGTCAACTTCACCAGACCTCAGCTAGAACTTCCCGACATCAACCAGCTTCCACAATACACTCTCATCGCAACCATTCGAGTGGTTTACCTTAGTGAACTACAACGCAATTGCTTGATGGCGTGTAGAGATCTTCACAAGTTTGGGGATCACACATTGAAGAAGGTTAGGGACGGATTGGCTTATAGGTTGAAGGATATACATGAAGGAATTGGGTCACAAAGCGGAATTCTAAGGAAAGACGGGATGTGAAGAGGATCATTACCAGGATTCATGAAAGGTTGTATCGAAGGGATCATTGGCCGTGTAACACTGAGAGCTTTGAGGCCGTTCCCCGTGATTGCTCTCGCCGGCTATCAACGCCTGCTCGCATTCTGGAAACATTTATGGACTTCCTGGTACCCCTTGAACTACTTCTATTTCATATAATTTGGATGTGTGATTATATATGACAATGGCTTGTGCACACATAACAGTGTACAACCCGTTCTTGTAATGAAAGGACCCTGTGGTAAGCTTCAGTGCCACAACCCTTATGAAAGGAGCGAAAGCTTCTTACTTTTGAGTAAAACTTATCAAACCTTTCATTTTTTTCAAAGGTTTTACTCAAAAGAACAAGTACTTCCCCTAATGATTTTCATAACCTCAACCGTTTATATCACTTGTTGAGGGGGAGTATTTGACTTACAAACTTTGATCACAAACTATTCTTTGTGTAATCTTCCCACAAAACTCAAAATGGTCATATTTATTCTCAACATTTCTTCAAAAATAACATTTATATGCCATTTTTTAGGGGGAGAAAATTATGTGATAAGAAATATATTGTGTTTTGCTATTGAATCCTCGTGTGAAAAGACTTCAACCCATGAATTGACGGGAACTGAACAGTCATACATTGAAAAGATTTGTCTTCCAAAGACTTATCCAAGTAAATTGTACCTATTCGAGAAGCTCTTGATAGACATGAACTTTGACGGGTTTGAAACCTCTCGGTTGTCCAAATCTTCAAGGTAGTTATTAGAGCTAGTTGTCAACTAAAAGCTGACAATGTATCTCTTTAACTATGCAACGTAATCGTGTCTCGCAAGGGATTGTCTATCTTGAGTCGATCAATTCAATAGTGCGCGCTCTTCTCTCACCGTGCAGATTTCTGTCTTAACACTTAAGCACGTGTGGAGGGGAGTATTTCTGCTAAAAGATAAAACTCTCACAGTGGTACAAAATATTTTTCATTCACAAACACTTCGAGAGATTTTCATGAAAATGGTTTTATGGCAATGGAGTTATAAGGTGATTAAGGTTAGAAATAACCATCCTATGATCCGCCAGAGCCGGAGGATCTACCCAAGGACACTACCAATAGTTAGAATTAGAAGTCCTTAGGTATGATTATAAAAAGGAGAAAATGAGAATCGGGGAAAGAAGGAGTTGAAGAATTAAAAGAAAAGAAAAGAAAAGGGTGAAAAGAAATAGCCCTCCGTGATTATTCAACTTAGCGTATACAGGGTTCAATTCATACGCTATTGGTTGTCACTAGATGACACGGTATTGAAGATAAAAGTCGTCATACCCAGGACGCATGCACTAAACCTTTTTAGCCACTCAAGTTTCTCTTAACAAAAGCTTGTTTCATTCTCACAGGGAACCCTACGTAAACTATCGGCTTTCTCTTAGAGATTGCTGGTATTGAAGAAGGAGACCCTCTCCCTAGTCTCGCTCAGGAAAACCAAAATGCACTATTGAGTCTAGAGTCACGAGATTCATTAAAAGATCTCTTAGGAACACTTGACATTTTATCACTTGTCGTTCAACAATAAGAACTTCAGTGGTACATTATCGAGTCCTACATAGATCTTAGCAATCTGTCAAGAACATTTATGAGAGGTTCACAATTGTGATCCTCGGTGATTGAATGGAAACTCCTGCCAGGGTCAACATCAAACAGCCCGACAGAAGGTCACGGTAACTCCCCGGATTACGCTTTTGTGTGTCTCAAACGGTCTACGTGGTGGTGATGCTTCAGTGTACCTCAGCGACTCATCTGAACCGTAGATGTACTTCGGTACATCGCGTCATCTCACTTGTGGGACTCGGTTCAGAACGGCCTTTGTGAGAATTAGAGTTATGTTTTCACACTATGCTGTTAACACTCTCGAAGTTCGAACTTGTAAGTGTCGGTATCCGCTTATTAAAGTTCACCATAATCAAAGGCAATACAAAGTCAGAATGATTCTTCGTCAACAAAGAATCTACAAAGTTTAAAGACTTAAAGAACTTCATCAACTGTAATCCAATGTTAAAGAGCGTGTGAGCATGTTGGAGAAAGACGTGGAGACACTGGAAGAAAGGTGAAGCCGATCTGATGCGCACAACAACAACATACTGTCACTACCATCACAAAGAACAAAGATCAAAGAACAAAGATGACGTCAAAGCAGAATACTTCAAGGAAACAATTTCTCTACACTGGGAGATTGTTCGAATCAAGGCAATTCTTCTCACAAGAAAGAAGAATGTCGAAGATCGTCAAAGCTACTATTACATCAGCACCCTCACCGTCAGCATTCTTTCATCACCAACACTTAGGGGGAGATTGTTGGAATCACTCCTAAACCTAAATTAAGTGTTAGTGATTCACATGTAATAGTTAGCTTAATATGGCCTTTATGTTAGTAATTAGCCTTAGGCTTATGTATAAGGCCCATAAGCCTAGGCCTAGCCCAATAAGGAAAAGGAAGGGACTAGGAGTGTTGCCCCAGCTCTCTCCTATAAATAATATGTAATAACCCTCTCTTGAGGGTTGGTTGTTCAATTTACTCTTTCATTCTCACTCTACGCGTAACCGTCTTATACATTCGTGTGTGTGTGTTTGGTTTATTGTTTATCCGCCTCTCCTCTTCTCTATTTCTACATATTGATGCTTGTGTTACATATATGGGAACCTAACAGCATTTCTAAAAGATCAAAACAATTAAGGTACAAAATGCTTTGATATTATATCACAAGTACCTTGATTGATTTTCCAAATGATTTTTCAATTGGTTTCGAGAAGGAAAGAACAATACCAAAAGACTGACCAATTTACTTTATGCTTGGTGTTATAAGGATGGTTAGGTTAGGTATTCGTTCCCACGATCCTGCCAGAGCCGGAGGGATCTACCCAGGGACAATCCACTAGATAGTGTAGAGTCCTTAGGTATGATGAAAAAAGGAGAAAAGTGAGATATGGGAAGAGTGGGAGATAGAGCTAGAACGGAATAGACCCAACAAGGTTCTTGTAATGAAGTCTCGGTAAGCACTAAAGGGGTTGAAGAATGAAAAAGAAATAAATTTGAAAAGGGTGAAAAGAAATAGCCCTCCAATAATTCAACCTTAGGGCGAAACCGGTTAAATACATATGCTATTGGTGTTTACTAAGGTAACACTGGTATTGAAGACAAGACGTCATGAACCCAATGACGCAATGCACCTAACTTCCCAAGCTACTCAAGTTCCTCTTAAAAGGACTTGTTTCATTCTTATGGGGAACCTACATAATCTATCGAATTTCTCTTAGAGATTGTTGATATTGAAGAAGGAGACCCTCTCCCTAGTCTCCGGCATAGGAACCAAATGTGCACGATTGAGTCTAGAGCCAAGAGATCATCCACAAAATCTCATTATGACACAAAATTAATGAAGACTTGCTGTTTCACACAATGTAAAAAGTAAGAATATATTAAGAGTCCTACGCATTATCCTTGTGGTATTGCCAGAACATCCGAGTGATATGTAAAAGTATTCACGATGAAGATGGAAATCCTTCTAGAGCCAACATCAAACAAGCTCTTGGTGGGTGACATGTGAGATCTTTTCTAAAGATCAAGCTTGTGAAAACTGGATAGAAATGATGGGGCGATTCACTCTTGAATCAACCTTGGTCCAGGAATGGAATTGACGAATACTTTTGGAAAAACCGTTCGATGTGCAAATCATCTTTTCTCTAGCACATCGAATGTGTATTCATATTTCAAACACAAAAGTATCTCCGATTGAAAAATACTTTTGAAAAACCGTTCAATGTGCGAATCTCCTCTTTTCTCTAGCACATCGAATGTGTACTCTTTTCAAATACAAAAGTATTTTTGATTGAAAATTGATCTTTCTCATAAAACCCTCGTCGTATTTCAAAACTCTTTCTTCAAGCAATACGCGATTGTTTTCAAATCAATTTTTCATCAATCGGTGAATCTCAATTCGTTGGTTCACTCACTCCGTGTTGTCTTCTTTGAGACGTTCGGGTTTGAGAACAGCTAGAACAAATGAAAAACCTCGTCAAGGAGATTCTTAGGAATCATACCGATCACTGGCAGTACTTGTATCGATCAATGGGAACCGTGGGCCGTGTACCGTCAATTCAACGAAAGTGATCAAAGACACTTCAGTGTTTTATTGCTAACTGTTGTTTTCAGGTACATTTGGACGGTTGCATGGGTCGAATTGAGAAGTCAATACAAAGCCGCATGCTCACAACATCCACACTTAATTGAAGAAATCATGACTAGTGCATATCTATGTAACCTGGCTCTGATATTGTTTATACTATTCTTCAAGCGCTCTGCTATGCGCAAATATCATGAACCAGAAAAGCTTCCGCTACTCTGATGGAAAGATGTCATGATCCAGAAAGTGTGAGCATGTCGGTCCCAAAGTCACAACATCACATGAAGGCTACACTATAAAGGGTGATCCAGAGATTTCACGTGGGTGGTGATCTCAAAGAAAGCTCGAAGATCATCAAAGATGTGGATCATTTAAAGGCCTCCACTGAAAGTACAAAACTATGCGGACAATGAAGCGTCACTGCTTAAGCACAAAGATTGCGAAAGTGAAGAATTAAAGTCTACGAGCTCAAGACTGAAGATTAAATAGAATGCTAGGATTCGAAATGTAAATCATGGGGTGACCTCCCTTAGGGGGAGATTGTTAGGAATTGGAAATTCCATAATGAAGTGTCGGTCACCCCAACTATTATCTAGCATAAGTTAGCTCGTAGACATATCGTTATTTACATGTTTGTTAGTTAGTCATTAGCCTAGTTTAGCGTAGTGTATCACCGTGGAGGAAGGACGGGTCTTTACCCACTGTATACCTGATCCACAGGCCGTCAGGAGGTCGTTTTATCTGTAACTATAAATACCCTTCCCACTAAGGGAAAGGTGTTGCTTCTTGAATCTAACCTTTCATATTTTGAATAACAACTCTCTTTCAAGAAACATCCTCTCTACTCTCTTCATCTCTCTAATGGCTTTCTTATTTAATCACAATCCTAGACCACCCAAATCATCAAACAACATATTATTCACGATCCTACAGTAAGTTTTATCAAGTTTTAAATATCCGAATTAATAATTGTAGGTATATGTTTACAAGTTTGTATTTTTAACAATTAAAAGCGTAGAAAGCATCCATTTGAATTATATAAGATGTAAGTTGTAAGTGTAAAACTTGTTTTATTTAGATAATATATTTTCAAGCTTCGTTTCTTGTTTACGTTTTGTTATCCAATTCGTTACCTGTGTTTTCAAATATTTTAATCGATATAATACGAGACGTGTCGTAATTTGTGGGAATGCGGACAAGTAGAAATCAATGTGTCATGTGTTTAATGTATGTCGAGTGTGGCTTCGTGTGTGACGAATCGTAACAAGATGGAAATGAGTCGTGCAATACTCGAATTGACACAAAACCAAGGTACCCATTACGGCGTTCATGAACCAAATGCCCTGATTTCGTTTCTTTTCAGCCGAATAAAACCGCAAATAAGCTAAAAGAATAAGCCGAAACTAATAAGCCAATACATGGTTTCAACTTATGATTTTTCTGGGTTCTACCACACTATAACAACAACAACATCCAAAGATTTATTCAAGAAAAATCATTCACAGTTCCAAACAAAAATCTTATTCGATCGGCTTTTAGATTAACGAGATAAATCCAACAATTAAAATCAAAAACTATCAAGGTAACTCATAAAAAAATAACAGATTCTTACAATGGTAGTGAGGTCGATTGAAGGAGTAACCCGAACAAACAACAAACCCCAAATACACTCGATTGAAGGAGTGAACCGAACAAACAACAAACCCCAAATACGACAAGATTATTACTTTGAAAATTGGTTATAAAATTCGTGTCGTTACTAAGTTAGTGTCGGTATGCGTGCGGTGCCGTGTTTTCCTGAAATCACGAGATAACCTCTCTTTTTCGCTCGCAAGTTACCAGTGAGTGTTAAAAAAAGTGATAATTTCACTTTTATTAGTTTTGCGAGTTACTGCATGTTATTTACGTTTCATGTTTTTATGTTTATGTCTTTTAATTTTGTTTCAAGTTGTTATAGTGTTAGTGAATCGAGTCTTGGCTTAGCAACGCCACATTTTACATGCTTGTAACATAAGATTTTTGACTTGCCACCACTAAATAACCCCTTATCCAACAAAACCCTTTATTTCCCTACCCAAAGCCTAACATTAGAACCCTTTGTAAAGACCTCTTAGATAGTTATTCCTATGTGATTACGCCAAAGCGGTAGAGATTTGATCTATTCTCAAGCCTATGGTAATTTATGTACTATGCCAGGTAGTGAGTGTTTATCTTCCATTTCCTTACATGTTATATTCCATATAAACCCGAGAGATGATAGAATCCAAACACCAAATTATGAGGTGCTAGTGTACAATTTTCGTGCTTGTTATGACTATTGTGGCACTTGTACTTGTTGTAACTATTTTAAACCAATGCTAAATGATCCCTAACATATAAATTGATTGGCCAAAAGCACATTTTCTTGAGGACAAGGAAATTCCAAGTGTAGGGATATTTGATAAGGATTTAAAACATACGTTTTAGGGGGTCATTTAAGCCCTAAATCGATACATTTTATATTCGTTACTGCTTAAAATCTTTCCTTTTCACATTTTAGGTCTTTTGGAAGCAAAATGCTGGAATCAAGCACTTTTGGACGAAAAGGAGCGAAAACATGAAGAAAATGACAAAGTCAAGAACAAGGCTGATTTCTGCCGACGGCGTCCCAAAGTAGCGGACGCCATCGCTAAGAAGGTTTTCTAATAAAATTTTAAGCGACGGCTTAGACCTGATTTTGGTTCTACAACATGACGGCGTCACGCCTTATTTCTGGAGGGCGTCTCCCTTTATTTTACACCAGACCACCTAGACCCATTCCAAGACGACGTCCCTATTGAAGCCAGACGGCGTCACACTTCCTCACATGACGCCATCCCAACGATGAATTGGCCCAAACGAAACCCTAATGACGGCGACCAGACGGCATCACCATCAAAACGCGGCGATGTCGCATTTGTAAATCTATATGTAGACTTCGATTTTTCTGCATTTATAGTGTAATATTTTGGAGATCAAACCCTCGTTCGTTCATATTCTGATATGGGTAGTATTTTAGGGTTCCAAACCCTTTACACTCAAAGATAAGTTTGTTAATCCATTATATCACCATGTTTATCCAATGTTCGATTGTTTGTGTGTATGCATGCATATCTATCATGAGTAGCTAAATTATTATTGTGTTTGCTTAGATCTATGAAAACCTAGTTGTTGATTATTGTTAGCTTGTTTCTTGTTTTAATTGGTAGATGCTAGAGTAAGGAAAATGGCTTCTTCTTTAATTATTGCGAGCTTGAACGTCTTAAATAGCACAAAGCTTGAGAGTGCACTTGAGCCATTGTTGTGTTTATTGCGTGAGTTGTAGCTTTAGGATAATAGAATATTCGGGGGAGATACTACGGTACTTGGCGATCCCGGATAGTTTAGAGGAGAGTTACGATTCATAGAGTTAGGGAATTAAGCACCCTCTATGACTAACACGGAATAAAACGCACCAATTAAGATGAGGATGTGACAATTTAACCGACCAATAAGAGATAACTAGGGAGTAAGAACATCTAAGTAAACATGCTTTTAATTATCATAAGAACACATCAATCAATTCATAGCTTATTTTCTTCTTTTCATTAGTTAATTAGTTTTTAGTTTAAATTATTAGTAGTTAAAATGGGTAGAAGTACCACACCCCACTCATATACCCCGAGATTTTACTTGTTTTCCAAAAAAATATAAAAAGCTAAAAAGAATCACCCTTAACCTCGCCTTCTCGTAATACATCTCTACAAGCATCTCTATTCCCCTAGAGAATGATTAATCCCCCTAGGCTTACCCATACTACACTGCTACGATTTGGTACACTGCCTAGTGGGTTGTAAAGCTTGCTCGTTAAAAAGGAAGTCTTTCGACCCCGAACTCATGCATCACTTCTCTTAGACCCGCTCTCATCAACTGTCTCCGTAAATCCCTTGTAAGTGGCATGAATTAAATTCAACTGTCTCCGTTAATCCCGCGGCTCGAATTGCTATTCCAGTAAGTGGCATGAATTAAATTCATGAAAAGATAATTACTTATATTTGATTAGATGATTGATTGAATGGATCCGTAGAGGTTAATTCATGTTGGTCCATAATATTGATGTGGATCCCATTGGTAGTGATCTTATCTATTAATTAATGTGTGGAACTTGTCTACTCCTTTTAGTCATGCAAAGTTGGAGACTTAGTACGGTGTTGCACCATGCTTTATTGTTCGGCTATATTTGTTTGTTCTAAGAGAGTTATTTAGTTATGTTTTCATGGAACTATATCATTTAAAAAAAAGAAAAAAAAAGAAGAAGAAGTTATAGTTGTTTTATTTTTTGTTTGTTAGTCGATTGTTCGTACGGCTTTATTACCAGTCGACTAAAGTTGATTGTTGGTACCAGTCCCTAAAGTCGACCGTTGGTACGGTTTTGTTACCAGTCAACTTAGCCGACCGTTGGTACCAGTTGACTAGAGTCGAACGGTGGTACGATTCTGTTACGAGTCGACTAAAGTTATGTTTTTATTATGTTACTATTTTTTTTCTTGTCTACTTTAATACTTCAGTCCGAGCTTTCGCGATTTTGCTGCTCGAAATGCGGGGGAGTATTAGAGGATAAATAGGGTATCTAGGGTTTCACCATTCTAAATAATGATCACTAATAAAGTTACAGATGCGGGGTTTTAATGATCTAACCCTAGATATCTTGTGACGCATCAAACCTGCTCAGATACCATGTTAGAACATTAAAACCCCGTAGGTGTAATTTTATTAATGACCATTATTTTTAATCATGAAACCATAGATAACCTAAACCCACAAACCGGCTTGGGACAATTTATCCTCTAATAACAGCCATAACGTGACATCGTCACAACAAAAATTCTATAAATACAAATGCTTTATTTTGATTATTGTGCGTGTAACTTTGGAGGAACAAATACCACCGAAATATACTCGGTTTTTGGTACTTTTGTAGGCCTTTTGGGCCATTGAAGACCTCATGTAATATTGAGATAAGTTATCAATTCAATCTTTCAATCATGTTTATGCGTAACTGTGTGATTTTCTTGTTTACTAGTTTCTTTTTAACTATGCTATGCTAAACTAATTACTATTTACTTAGGATTGCATGAAACCTAATTATTAATTGCTTGCTTATCGTCTATTGTCAATGGTGTATACGGTAGGAGTTGAAAAAGTGGCTACGATCCTATATGGGTAGCTTGAACGTCCACTAAAACATGTCCAATTAATGCTTATGTCTTAGGAATTAATTAAGAAGGGTATTTATTTCGTAAGTTATTTATTGGTTAGGATTGACTTCAGATAGCTTCTCTCACATAAGATGGTTCATAAATGTAGAACTAACCAACATGTAATAGGTAATAAGGAATACTCCACATTTCATTAGACAAGTAAGTGACATTTGGTAAACATAGTGAGAAAATAACTAGGGAGTAATGGACTTCAAGGTAAATATGTTTTTCCTCCTATAAGAAGTTCACTGTCACTTTTCCTTTTCTTGTTAATTTACTTTTCTTCCATTTTAGTATAGTTAGTAGTTTAACAAAAACCTCTCTCAAACCTCTTAATTTTACTTTCTTTCTTATAAAATATCAAAATACAAAAACATTCTTCTTTTCACCCTTAGACTTAAATCGTCATACACTTTGAACCTACCTCATTATTCCTCCAGAGAACGATCAATCCCACGAGTCTTGCATATACTAAACAACAACAATTAGGTACTCTGCCTAGGAGGGTTGTAAAACTTGTTAATCGCAACCCGGCGCAACAAGTTTTTGGCGCCGCTACCGGGGAATAGTATAAGTAGCGATTTTTATTTCGTTTAGGTATAGTTCACAAGATTCCTATCTAGTGAACGTTTTTATTTTCCATTTTGAGCTTTCTCATAGTCTATCTTTTATTTATGTTTTTCTTCATAAACCCTTTCATTTGCCATCATGATGAATGGAGATCCTTTGGATCCACCCAACTCACCAAATCCACCTAGATCCATACTCTAGATGAGTACTCCCGACCTAGACAGAAAAGTTAATGAAACACCATTGAGCTTCCCGAACAATCCAATGTGTCTACCTTGCGATCCGACACCATCCGGTTGGTGCAAAATATAAGTGCATTCCATGGAATTCATTCCATAAATCCAAAGCAACACTTTAAGGATTTTCTTAAAATCGTAGATTCCATTGACCTTAACGGTGCCACTAAGAGACGAAGCACTTTCGTCTCTTTCAATTCTCTATATGTAATCAAGCTAGCAACTGGCTTGAGTGTTTACCCACGGGATCCATCTCGACTTGCGATGATCTCACTTCTCATTTCCTCACACAATGAGTCCCACCAGGGAGAAATACCGAGCTACGAAATGATATCTTGATGTCCCAACAACATCATAGTTAAACTCTTTATGATGTGTGGACTTGTTTCAAGGACTTACTTCAAAATTTTCCTCATTATGGCATTGATCTTTGGCTCCAAGTCCAAATCTTTTATTATCATATCAACTACTCCACTAAGAAAGTCATCGACCATGAGGTGGGTGGTAAGCTTCATGAAAACAATGTGGAGGACTCATAGGCCATAATAGAGGAACTTGCCCTCTATGACAAGGAAATTTAGAATGACCCTCGTGAACTTACGTGAAAACCGGTCAAGGAAATATCCTTGCCTTGTAATGTCTCGAGCATTTGAGAACGTCAGCTCAGTGAGCCTTAAGATAGGGTAGATTATTTAATGAGAAAACGTAGAATGCCAATTGCAACCTCAACAAAACCTTATCAAGCGCTTGTTAGTTTCATCTTTTTAAACCAAAACCAACCGCCTTACTCCGAATCACCCATGAGAGAAAATAAATTCCTTTATCAAAATGTGCTCACTCTTCTCCTAGACCATGTGAACTCGAACCTAGTTTTGAGGCTGAAATGCGAAGGTACATGTCCGCTCACTCAGAAAGATTGGCAAGAATTGAGGAGGCCCTTTATAGACAAATGGAGGAGATGCAGGAAAAAATGGCGGAAATGATGAACCTCTTGAATTGGTATACAAATAGAGAAACTCCAGAGAAGGTCTTAGTAAGGAAGGAAAATAGTACCCCCCCCCCCAATCACTAAATAAGTTAATGCAGTTTTTTTTGTGCAAGAGGAAGATGGAGAGGTTGAGTAACATGGAAAAGACATTGAAATTGATGATGAAGTGGAAGAAGAAGAGGTTGTTGAGGAAGTTGAAATTATAGAAGATGATCAGATTATAAAGAAGGGGTTGAATGAGGATGAGAAGATTACTCCCACTCGATGGGGAGAGTATGAGGATAAGGTAATGGAAATTCCAAAATCTCATGCGATAGGATAATACCTAAAAAACGAGATTAATAAGAAAACCATATACCATATAATAAACGATAATAAGTACAATGATTCTTTGAAAAAAAAGCTTCATATGAGAGACGGATTATGATACTTATGAATCCTTACCCGTAGGACCTTTGTATGAGGCGATCCTTAAGAAAAGTATGGCTAGGAAAAAAGAAACCATTGGAAATTTTGTAATACCTTGTAGCATAGTTGATTTAAGGTACATAAATGCATTAGCCGACCAAGGATCCAACATGAAAATTATGCCTTTATCCATCTATAATAAGTTGACTAGTGAAAAGCCCGCTAAAACCATGTATTAGATTACTCCATTTCCACCAAAAATAGCCATGATCATCTTCATTTTTCACTCAAACCTTCAATCATCTTCAACCTTCTTCTCATACAACCATGGCTTCCTCACATTTAGTATCCACTAACTTCATTAGGAGAACCGCTAGGTTTAGCATGAGAAAACCTATTTTCATTGGTTTAACCACAAGTGAAGACACCATAGAAAGAACACCATCACCCATTTAACAACCTAACTCACTAAATCCTCCTAATAGACCTACCAAAAATCCTTTTACAATAGGAGTATCCACACCTTCACCACAAAGGGACAACTCTTCACCATTTCA
This sequence comes from Chrysanthemum makinoi, assembly GCA_910596185.1. Classification (NCBI taxonomy): domain Eukaryota; kingdom Viridiplantae; phylum Streptophyta; class Magnoliopsida; order Asterales; family Asteraceae; genus Chrysanthemum; species Chrysanthemum makinoi. The sequence continues at coordinate 127,278,323 of OU343219.1, forward strand.
CAACTCTCAACCCGAAAATCCTTACTTTGAGGATTCAATGGATATAACACCTAGAGTATCACCACCACACAATCAACCACCAATTCCCATGGATACCATGTTGGGTTAATTCAGAGTCCAAAGTCTCTTAGTATAGATTTGAATGAAAAACATCCCAAGTGTATACTGTCTATGATAAACAGTCATCAGAGATTCATGCTCAAGATGTTCCTCAGAGTTCGAAGAATAAAGACTCATCACAATCTGAGGCGGGACTCGGAGACTGAAGATAAGAATCAAAACTTGGATGATAGAATCAGAGTGTTATGACAATAACACTCTGACTCCCTGAAAGATCTTCTCAAACATTGATGTTGTATGAAGACTAAAGCCTGTAAATAGAAACTTAGACTCTGAAGTCTAGGCGGGAAACTTATTAGCAAGATAAGTGCAAAAGCCCTTATCCAAAGTCAAGAAGTACCATAGTTGGTAAAAAGTACAAACAATTGTCAACACTGTTAAGCCAAAAGTATGTTTGTAGACATTCTAGGAATAGAAGCTAAAGTACAGAGTACTTTAGCTTATCAAAAGTTTACACGTTACTTTTATCTCACGAGTATCCACATTGCACCCGCATATAAATAGATTATTGTAAAGTGGGAAAATGTATCTCTTGTATTAAAAGTTAGAACACTTTTAAGAGCTCATTTTCCTTCTCTAATTGCAACTAAGTCCTAGAGTTTAACTCTATTAGTTAGCATAGTTCTTACTTAAACACTTAACTTTGGTTTCATGTTTAAGTTTAGAGAGAAGATCAAATACATACTTATCATTTAATCCCAATTGTTGTTATGCAAAAATTTAGGTATATTTCTTTGTGAAATATCAAATAAAAATTAAACGTTGAAAAACTTGTGTCTTTAGTTAAACATATTTTATTTACTTTACAATCCCTAGTAAAAGGGAAAAACACAACACCTTTGCACCACTACAATCTCTATCTCAAACAAGTCCTTTGGACTTTAATCCCTCTCAACCGCAATCACCTCATTTTCCCATGGAGTTCTTGAACCCACTTCATTATGCCCACTTGCATGGTGCACATTGTTTATGTTGCATCAACACTAGAAATCAAGTCTTTGGACACCATTTTGAATAAACTAATTTTAGGACACCCCTTTGAGTTGAAGCAAGTCTTAGGACCTTACAAGTCTTCTATATTATTTTTCTTCTTGTTTAATTTTATAATGTATTAGTGTTTTTATGGGCTAAAGACCTTTCAAGTCTTCTAGATTATATGTATTAGTCTTTTTACGGGCTAAATCTTTCTTTTGTTTGAGTTATTAATGGTATCTTATATCCCTTTAATATGTTGTGGTTGTTTGCATTTTTTTTAACTTTTCGTCTTTATTGTGGCGGACTATATATTTTTGGCTTATAATTTTAGCCAACTTCTTGGTTGTGAACTTGCTCATAATTGGATAATATACGCTTGTATAATATCTTTTTTTGTGGCTCGTCAACATAGCTCGATTTAGTTTAAAAAAAAACATAGCTCGATTCCTTGGTGCCCTTAACAAGAGAGAGCATACACCAAAGGAGAGCACTTGCATCGTCAATTTTTAATCTCCTCATCAAGGAAACTCATTTTTCTTTGACAAAAAGGAGAGAAAGTGTTAAACTCATCAACTAAAAACTTGTCAACTAAACTTTTTCATATTTTGTCATCATAAAAAAGGGGCATATTGTTAATACAAATATTGTGTAAAGACCTTATTCATATTTTTTTTGATTTCTTTATATTTTGATAATAACAAAATATAAAAACATTCTACCTAAAAGTTAACCTAAACAAGTTATTAGTCGTAATATTCCATTTCGACATAAAATCTCTTAAGGTATGAATAATGCATATTAAACTAGATTGATGATGATCAAAGAAATATTTTTTCATACACTTTACATTTTTCCACATTACAATTTAATGTGCGCAAAACATTTTACAAAAGTTTGTATAAAAATTATTTTTTTATAAGTAATAAATGTTTTAATAAAATAAATATTTGAATTAGTCTTCTCGAAACATAATCTACCAAGATTATGCTAGATTCCAAAATATTTTGTCAAGATTTGCAAACCATACAAAAGACAAACAAGAGAGCTTCCTAGCACTGGACGACTCCCTTAAATACCCACGGCTCCCTTATGTTTAAGGGAGCCATGGAGCCGTCTAGGAGCATCCAACTCTCTTGTTACTTATAAATTGTGGCTCATTTCACCATTTGCAAATCACCTCTTGACACCTAATTTTCTACATTCTTCCACCACTTCTAAACCACTTTTATTTGATCATTACACTTGTTTAAGTTCATTTAAAGTGATCCAACCATTTGAGGTTCAAGAGAAGAACACAAGTTATTGTTAAGATACGAAGTGTTGTAGTTTTAGTTTATGCATTCCTAAAACTTGTTAAACCATCTTTGTATATCATAATACACCGAGTTCATAACCACTTAACATACATCCTAGATAGTTATGGTTAGTATTTTAGTCCTGAAAATACGAGTGTGATCATCGTAGTCCTGAAAATACGAGTGTGAAAGGCTGGTTCTACCTCGACAAGAACTCAAAATTTAGCTTTATGTCGAAAAATAAAGTAAGTGACGTTGTACAGTTTTCTCCGCCTGAAGGGATGTTGTTGACATAGTGTAGTGAACTCTTGAGTTGGGTACTCGAGGAGAGGAGTAGGGCGAAGAGGAGCTTAATTACCGAACCACTATAAATCTCCGTGTTGTGGTTTGATCTTTCCATCTCTTACTTATATTGCACTTTATTTATTGTCTTGCCTAGTATCTTGCATTTATGTTTATTGCATATATATTTTGTAATTGGTTGATCTCACACATACTCGAATCTAAAGTTTTGAAACATTAATTTTAAAAAGGTAAAACGGTAAAACTATTCAACCCCCTTCTAGTTTTTCACAAGCTCATTCAAAATAATGATCATTCTTTATCCATCACCTTTGCTCTCAAAGGATATAATTTCACTTTTACTCTTAAATAATTCGCTAATATACTTAACATTCCTTGTGTGGGACATTCCTTCTGTAGCAATGAGTGGTCTCTAGTCTCCATTCTCACCTTCAAATAACAACAATGTAATGGTCTTGTACTCCTTTAGAGCATCCCATGACTATCATCTATGAAATAACCCATAAAAGGGACCAATGAAACAAGATACGGATAAATGGATCTTAACAAACTTTACACCTTAGAAGTCTATTCCTATCTTAAACTAGTGGAAACTCTCATTCGATAGAACATTCTTTCCACTATCGGAGATGAAGATTGCCTATCCGCATGTGGAGCATATACGCTATATTGCGTTGCATATGCCACACCTTTTAATCTTGCCTACTTCATCATCCATAGGATCAATGACTTCAAAAATAGGGAAGAAAAAGTTTTGCCTTACTAATTACTTTTGACAGAACTTTTCAAATTCATTAAGGACACACACCCAAATCTTCTTGATGAATTTTACATTGGTTACAAACCAATGATGGAACCTTTACCCTTATCTAACAATATGATGAGGATAACCTTTGAGGTTTTTAATAATGTAGGTAAGGATGCTACGTAAGAAATGGTAGTTAATACACAACCTTAAAATTATGATTAGGAACTTTGTTGTATGATGGTACTTTAACAATTTATGTCTTCAAATATTTGTCTAACTAGTAGTTTTTAGAATTATCATCTATAGTTTAATGCTTTTTAATGTCGTTCCATTGCATATTATATGTGTTATTTGCCTATTCTTGATTGATCATGTCATTAGATTGATAGGATTAGGATGAGATCGAGTTAGAATTAGATTAACTTGGGTATATTTGTGTGTTATGAGCTTTTTGGTAAAAAAAAATGGCATAGCCACGGATCCTTTCAAAAGGATCTGCTGGTAAGATATTACGTCCAAATTTTCTGGAAGTTGATGGGTATTCACGGATCCATTTTTGTGCCCTTATAAGGATCCGTGCGTCTTGTGAGATTTACCAATTCTTATTATTATTCTTTTTTAACTTCTTGCACTTTCACTCTTTGTCATAATATCTACACTTAATCTTTAGGATAAAACATTATCTCCTAATAAACCAAAACACTTCATGTATTAGCCTACCCCTTCTTTCACATTAAATCACCACCCTCAACCTCATTTCACTTACACATTCAAATTTCAAACCACCAAGTTCACTAATAGTGGCTACTTCCTCACACTTCTCATCATCCCAACTCAAGAGAAAAACCACCCATATTCGAGTTAGGCAACCAATCTTCATAAACCTTGTTTCCTCTAGTGAGGATAATTTTCCATGAGAACACCTTCTTCTTCACCACACCAACAATCACCAAGTAAACCTAGAGCACCATCCAAAACCCCATCAAATATGAACATATCACTATCTTCACCTTCACAAGCACTTTCAACATCACCAATCAGTTTAGGACTTCACTTAACCACTCCCACAACCTTGAATTTATCACCCGTAGCACCTCTTACTCACAACTTGCAACCAAATAACCCATATGTTGAACAAATTGAGGAATTACCACTTAGACCAACCAACCCACCACCACCGCCACTCCAACCTCCATTTGCAATAGGCATAAACCTTCAACCGTCCATTGAAAACCAACAAGCTTACCCTTCTCCGGGTTTTATGGAATGGTTGGACCCAAATGACATCCCTCACGTGCACAACATTTGTTCTTAATGTTGCAGAAACACTTGGGATGAGGTCCGTGCATTAAAGGAAGTAATTAACCTTAAACAAAATATGGTTTAGTAATTTTTCTCAGACTTTATTACGACTTCTAATTTTTAGTATGGGTAGATTTTTTAGTTTCAGTTAGCTTTATTCTTAGTTTACTTTTCCTTTCTTGTTGTATGTCTATTCTCTTATAATAGAATTGACATTACTTATGCATGGGATTTGTGATTATGAGTATTGTGGGTTGTCTGCCAACTTTTTACACAACAACAATCGGATGGACGGGCGAGGAGGCTTTCGCCGGGGACACAAAGTCCTCGGAGAAAGTCGCTAAACGACAAAATAAAATCTGACGTGGCGCATAAACTCGCTGACTTGTGATTGAAAATTCAACGCTCGGGGCGACTTGTCCCTACTAAAGTAGATGGCTTTTAATCAAAGTTTGAACAGATAATCAAAATTCTTCGAACTTTCTCCGGGACAAGTCCCCACGTGAAACATGTTTTACTGCTCAACAACTTTGACCAAAGTCTAAAGCATGCTAATTATGAAATTCTCCTTCCCCGGACTTGTCCTAAAACTAATATTTAAAAATGACACGATAATTATAAAGACCTATACTCGGTCAGATACCATAGCACCTATACCGGTCGTCTAGACATGATACCATACCATAGCACCTGTATACCTCGGGTCGTTAAAACATGATAATGCATAAATTCATAGCACCTATACCGGTCGTTAAACATGATTAATGCATAGCACCTATAGTCGGTCATTAGACATGATACGTATACCATAGCACCTATACTCGGTCGTTTAACATGATACGTATACCATAGCACCTATAGTCGGTCGTTAGACATGATACGTATACCATAGCACCTATAGTCGGTCGTTAGACATGATACGTATACCATAGCACCTATACTCGGTAGTTAGACATGATACGTATACCATAGCACCTATAGTCGGTCGTTAGACATGATACGTATACCATAGCACCTATACTCGGTCGTATACCATAGCACCTATAGTCGGTCGTTAAACATGATACGTATACCATAGCACCTATACTGGGTAGTTAAACATGATATGAATACCATAGCACCTATAGTCGGTCGTTAGACATGATACGTATACCATAGCACCTATACTCGGTAGTTAGACATGATACGTATACCATAGCACCTATAGTCGGTCGTTAGACATGATACGTATACCATAGCACCTATACTCGGTCGTTAAACATGATACGTATACCATAGCACCTATAGTCAGTCGTTAAACATGATAGGTATACCAGAGTAACCTATACTCGGTCGTTAAACATGATACGTATACCATAGCACCTATAGCCGGTCGTTAGACATGATACGTATACCATACCACCTATAGTCGGTCGTTAAACATGATACGAATACCATAGCACCTATAGTCGGTCGTTAGACATGATACGTATACCATAGCACCTATAGTCGGTCGTTAGACATGATACGTATACCATAGCACCTATAGTCGGTCATTAGACATGATACGTATACCATAGCACCTATACTTGGTCGTTAAACATGATACGTATACCATAGCACCTATAGTCGGTCGTTAAACATGATACGTATACCATAGCACCTATACTCGGTCGTTAGACATGATACGTATACCATAGCACCTATAGTCGGTCTTTAGACATGATACGATACCATATAGCACCTATAGTAGGTCGTTAGACATGATACGTATACCATAGCACCTATACTCGGTCGTTAAACATGATACGTATACCATAGAACCTATAGTCGGTCGTTAAACATGATACGAATACCATAGCACCTATACTCGGTCGTTAGACATGATACGTATACCATAGCACTTATACTCGGTCGTTAAACATGATACGTATACCATAGCACCTATACTCGGTCGTTAAACATGATACGTATACCATAGCACCTATAGTCGGTCGTTAAACATGATACGTATACCATAGCACCTATACTCGGTCGTTAGACATGATACGTATACCATAGCACCTATAGTCGGTCGTTAGACATGATACGTATACCATAGCACCTATAGTCGGTCGTTAGACATGATACATATACCATAGCACCTATACTCGGTCGTTAAACATGATACGTATACCATAGAACCTATAGTCGGTCGTTAAACATGATACGAATACCATAGCACCTATACTCGGTCGTTAGACATGATACGTATACCATAGCACTTATACTCGGTCGTTAAACATGATACGTATACCATAGCACCTATACTCGGTCGTTAAACATGATACGTATACCATAGCACCTATAGTCGGTCGTTAAACATGATACGTATACCATAGCACCTATACTGGGTCGTTAGACATGATACGTATACCATAGCACCTATAGTCGGTCGTTAGACATGATACGTATACCATAGCACCTATACTGGGTCGTTTAACATGATACATATACCATAGCACCTATACTCGGTCGTTAAACATGATACGTATACCATAGCACCTATAGTCGGTCGTTAAACATGATACGAATACCATAGCACCTATAGTCGGTCGTTAGACATGATACGTATACCATAGTGTGGAAAACTAGAAGGGGGGTTGAATAGTTTTACCAATTTAAAACTTCCTTTTAAATATTTAGATCAACTTATGTCAATCTATTTGATTGTTTATGTTGGACGTTGATAGATGGATATATAAACGTGTAATGAAATATAAAGAGTAAGAAGCATCACCACAACACGGTTATTTATAGTGGTTCAACTACAAGGACACCTTTCTTGCCCTACTCCACTCCCCGAGTCACCTACTCGAGTGTTCGTAAGCACTACACCAACTCCTTTGTGGCGGAGAAGCCTTCACAACGCCGCTTAACCTTTTTCCGGTACAAAGCTAAATACCGAGTTCTTTCACACCAAGGCGAACCACACCTAACACAACGTCGCCTACCCTTTATACGGTGCTAGGCTAACCACCGAGTTCTTTCACACCTTAGGATAACTAATCCTTCACAACGTCGCCTACCCTTTATTAGGTACTAGGCTAAGCACCTAGTTCCATTACTATGGAGGAACTACTACCCTTCACGACACAACACCTAATCTCAAGGAGATCTTCTCCTTGTTACAACACCATCAAGGATATCACCATCCTTGAAGATAAACAAATACATATATGTATAACGATGCACCTCATCGATTATACGACCTAGGCATTCTTCCCAAATGCTACTTGATTTAATTCTTTGGCATCCTTCACTAATGCCTTTGACACAACGCTTGGCACCCTTCACTAATGCCTTCGTCTTGACACCTTTAGCATCCTTCACTAATACTTTGACACAGATGATGAGCACCTTTCACTAATGCTTTCATCTTGACTCTTTCGGCATTCTTCACTAATGCCTTCAACCCAACATCTATGGGGAAAGGATGAACTATCAACAAGAGAACCTTAGTAGTCTTGATGATGACGAAGCATGGCAACTCATGTACTTGAGCTTGCACGTCTTCAAGAAGTGGTGATCTCTCCTTTAAGAGGAACCTAGTAGATCACACAAAACAAAAGACAAACTACATAGATCACTTAGATCTGAGGTTAGAGGGTTAGAATACTTTGGGGAAGTATGTGTAAAAATCATGTGTAGAGAGGAAGAAATGGCTCTCTATTTATAGAGAAAATTCTCTTTTCGTTTCGGATCCCACGGATCCCTACCACAAGGGATCCGGCTAGCACAACGCTAGGGATCCGTGGTCGGCTCCTCTTTGCCCATGGGTATTTTTGGTTATGGGTCATGGTCATGGGTTATGGGTTGATCCATGGTTTTCTTTTCAGATTCAATGAACTTGGTTAAGTGGTATATATAAAACCATGGGTTATGGGTCAAAACCATTTGCTAGTATTTACCCATTTAGTATATACTTGTATTTACCCATTTTAGCATATACTTAGTTTTTACCAATTTTAGTATACTTAGTTTAAGTATATGTTTAACCCAATATGTAAACACTAGTTGTTGTACATATGTATCTAAATCATAAAATCACTTATACTTGTTTTAGTGTTTTATGTGAGAGCGTAAGTGTGTTAGAAAACTATTAACTCAAACTATTTACGTACTTTATTTGTTTCGTTAAAATGATTTTACATTTGTTATCGACAAAACATTAGAATATCGTAAAATATAAATAAACGTTTTTACGGCTTATTTGTATTAACACATAGCACCTATAGTCGGTCGCTAGACATGATACGTATACCATAGCACCTATAGTCGGTCGTTAAACATGATACGTATAGACGCCACCAAATCACAATATCGATCATGAGGTCCCCTAATGTTTCATCATGCGTTTATGTTTATGCATAGCTTTTTAACATTAGATTAGTTTTATAATTTTTAGTTTAAATTTAATTATATAATTTTATAATTTATTATTAGTTCTAATTAATTAAATTGACAATTTTATTTTTATAAATAAATCTTTTCCGGGACGGTCCCTGGGAAAGTTTTGCGTAATTTTTAATTTTCCCTCCACACTTTTGGCATATCCCGCCATCATTTCCCCGGGGACATGTCCCCTGGAAAAGTTTTGGTATAAATTTTCATTTTCCCTCCATACTTTTGGCGTTATCCCGCCATTGTTTTCCCCTGGGACTTGTCCCCGGTAAAAGGTCAGCTAGAAGACAAACGGAACATTCACCGGGGACATGTCCCCGGTAAAAGTCGAAAAGAAATATTAACCTCAATTATTAACAGATCTGGTCTCATTCATGAGAAAAAAAAGCGAATACCACACACATCCTTCTACCACGTACCACCACCACTGCACCACCTCCACCTCCAACACCACAACTGTTAGGTCACTAGATTTACAACACAAGCTTACAAGAAAGATAGAGAGGCGATTGAACAATAAACCAAACACACACACACGCTAAAAGCTAAGACTTATGTATGAGGTGAGTGAAAGAGTAATATTGAACAACCAACCCTCAAGTGAGGGTTATTACATAGTATTTATAGGAGGGAAGCTAGGGCAACACTCCTAGTCCCTTCCTTTCTCCTATGGGCTTGGGCCTAAGCTCATGGGCCTTCTACATAAGCTTAAGGCTAATAACAAACATAAAGGCCATAATAAGCTAACTATTACATATGAGTAACTAACACTTGAATAAGGTTTAGGAGTGATTCCAACAATCTCCCCCTCAAGTGTTATTACATATGAGTAACAAACACTCAAGTGTTGGTGATGAAAAACGGTGAAGGCATTGATGTAATAGTAGCTTTGACGTCTTCTGACATTCTTCTTTCTTGTGAGAAGAATTGCCTTGATTTGAACCATCTCCCCAGTAGTAGAGATAGTTTTGAATGCTTATGCTTTGACGTCATCTTTAACTTTGTTCTTTGATCATTGTTCTTTGTGTTGAAAGTGATAGTATGTTGTTGTTCAGATCAAGCCCCGCCTCGCCGCTTCGCTGCATAGTGTCTCCATGTCATTCTTCAACATGCTCATACGCTTTTGACGTTGAATTCAGCGATGATAGTTCTTTAAGTCTTTAACTTTGTAGATTCTTTGATTTGACGAAGAATCATTCGATGTTGTGTTGCTTTAAGATAGAACTTCCATTAGTGATGATGTTAGCGTGAGCATGAGAAGAATCAGACGATCATTCCTCCCAGAGCTTCCATAAGAAGTAAACATAAAAACGGTTAGTAATAAGCGGATTCCGCACTTACAAGTTTGAACTTCGAGAGTGTTAACAAAGATGTGAAAACACAACTCTAATTCTTACAAAGGCCGCTCCTGAATCGGAGTCCCACAAGTGAGATAACACGATGTATCAAGTACACCTACGATTCGATGAGTCAGCTGAGGTACACCGGCATCACCTCACGCATCAGACCGCTTGAGACCACTAAGAGCAATCCATAGGAGTTGCCGCTTAATTCGCCGCCGTGCCGCTTGATGTTGACCTCGGCAGAGTTTCCATTCAATCACCGAGGATCACAAATGTGAACCTCTCATAAATGTTCTACGATTGCTAAGATCTGCGGAAGGACTCGATAATGCACCACCGAAATTCTTATTGTTGAATATCAAGTGATGAAATGTCAAGTGTACCTAAGAGATCTTTTGATGAATCTCGTGGCTCTAGACTCAATAGTGCGCTTTTGGTTTTCCCGAAAGGAGACTAGAGAGGGTCTTCAATACCAAAGAATCTCTAAGAGAAAGCCGATAGTTTACGTAGGGTTCCCTGTGAGAATGAAACAAGCTTCCGTTGAGAGAAACTTGAGTGGTTAAGAAGGTTTAGTGCATGCGCCATCGGGTCCATGACGACTTTTAATCTTCAATACCGTCATACTAGTGACAACTAGTAGCATATGAATTGAACCCTGGTTCCCTCTAAGTTGAATAATCTGGAGGGCTATTTCTTTTCACCCTTTTCTTTGCATTTCTTTTAATTCTTCAACTCCTTCTTTCTCCGATTCTCAATTCTCCTTTTTATAATCATACCTAAGGACTTCTAAATTCTAACTATTTGTGGTGTCCTTGGGTAGATCCATCCGCCTCAAGGATCATAGGACTAGCTATTCTTAGTCACCTTATAATTCCATGACTAACCTATGTTGCCATTAAAACCACTGTTGTGAAAAATCTCTCAAAGTGTTTGTGAATAAAAACATTTTAGTACCACTGTTGAGATAAGATTTTGCATAAATACTCCTCCTCCACATGTGCTTAAGAGTTTTAACGGTTAAAATGCACAGGAGGAAAGAGCGCGACATTTTGAATTGATCAACTCAAGATAGACATTCCCCGCGAGACACGGTTTACGCGGCATAGTTAAAGAGTTACATTGTCATCTTTTAGGTGACAATTAGCTCTAATAACTACCTTGAAGGTGTAGACAATCCTCGAAAGGTTGTCAAACCCGCCAGAGTTCATGTCTACCAAGAGTTTCTTGAATGGTACATTCTACTCGACAAGTCCTTTCATGACACGCTACATCACTAGCGAACTAGCTTGAAATTATTACCCCTCCGAACAAGTCTTTTCGAAGTTACTAACAGTTAAGATCTCGACAATTCATGGGTTAAGTCTATAGCACAAAGATTCATTTGCATTTACACAACATATTTCTTATCAATTCTTCCCTCAAAATGGCATATGTGATGTTATTTTTGAAAAGTTGAGAATAAATATGACCATTTCGAAAGTAAGGGAAGAATGACCAATGTGAACAATTTTTGAACAAAGTTTTAATTCAAGTACTCCTCCTCAACAAGTGATATAAACGGTTGAGGTTTTGAAAATCATAAGGGAAGTACTTGTTCTTTTGAGCAAAACCTTGAAAATGAAAGGTTTGATAGGTTTTACTCAAAAGTAAGAAGCTTTCGCTCCTTTTATAAGGATTGTGGCAATCGCCGCACTACAGGTCCTTTATTTACAAGTACGGGTTGTACACTATAATGTGTGCACAAGCCATGACATAATTAGATCATACATCTAAATTTATAATGAAAGAAGCAGTTCAAGGGTACAAGGTAGTCCGTAGATGTCGCCAGAGTGTGAGTGGGCGCTGAAAGCCGATGATGTTTCTCCCGGTCGACCACCAACATAGCTTTCCAGTCTTCTCGAACGATCCCTTCATACAACCGCTCATCAATCATGGTGATGATCCTTTCACGCCCCTTCGATCCCGAGAATTCCATCGCTAGAGACCCATCTTTTGGTGTATATCTTTCAACCGGTAAGCCAATCCGCCCCTAACCATCTTCAAAGTGTGATCTCCAAACTTATGAAGATCTCTGCACGCCATCAAGCAATTTCTTTAAGTTCACCGCCAAACGACGCCAAAGGTTTGCCGATGAGCGTATATTGTGGAAGCCGGTTGATATCGGTAGATCAAGCCGCTGTGGAGTGAAGTTGACACTCGTCCGAGATTCAACGCCACCGGAGATCTTCTACATGTTCTTGGATAACTATGCGCCTGATGAAGATGAGCACCGACTTGATGAATTCATGTTGTACCGCAGCTGGAGAATTGTCTCATACGACCAGACTTTGGCAAGGTACATGTCTTCGATGTCGCGTTGAGACAAATTCTCAAAGTCAGCTTCAGAGAATGCATAATCCCTTTCATCTTGTCGCTTGACCACGATATTCTTTAGGAAGGTGTAGTCCCACTTAGATGAAAGATCGACGTGTTTGATGGCAACGATACTTTTAGAACTGAATACCGCATGTTGAGACTTCGAACCGCATTCGTGGTAGATTCTTCGGCGCTCCGCCAATGATGAATCCCGCATGTGCATCTCGTCGTAGGCTTCCACTTTTTGAGAACAAGTGATTTGCACGTTCCTCGATGGCTATGCGCCGAGTATATAGTCAGCAGGGAATGGAAGTGTCAACGATGTAGCGGATTTCCTTGAACCATCGCCACCATGTAGAAGAAAATCCAAGTCTCTGTTGAAGAAATATCGAATGGAATCCTTGGTTCATCCGACCAATTGTTGGTAGAGGTTTGACCACCTCGGTGTAGTATGGAGGGTTGTCCCGTTTGGTGAAGTCGATGTTTGCTTCCGGGTTGAGCCAATCCATGTTGTTAGACATAGCTCGAGCAATGTTTTCAAGGTGATATTCGACCTCATGGCACTTTCGAGCTATCTTTTCCACAGTTGAAAAGCTTCATTCTTGATTCGCCTCAACTCGATTTCATCTTCTTCACATGGAACTTTTCTTGCATAATCTTAGCATGCTCCAATGTATTACCGCTCACCAAATCTTGACCTTCTTCGTGGTAGGAGTGGAATTGACAATGTAGAAAACCATTCAAATTCCTCTGTGGTGTCTTCATCTAGCCATGATAGGACGCTTGCCTTGGGCCTTTTTCTTCTCGTTTCTTAGGCCTAGATGAGGGTTCACGTTTCTTTACTTGTTTGGGAGAGGTGGGTTGTTGTAGGGCTCATGGTGTTCATCGCCACCACCCGTATACTCAAAGTAATCACCGGTTTTTGAGTCCGGGGTGGTGTCTCGTAATCATGAGGTTTATCGGTAGAAGAACGAGGAGGAGACCTTTGTTGAGCGGAGGCCGTTGGGGAGGTGGTGGCATGGAAGATGATTCACCACACTTCTTTGTCGCTTAGCTTCATCATTCTTATCATGATCCTTATCTTCATCGCTCTAGGACGCTTGGACTTTTCACTTCGAACTGCATGCTTCTTGGAGTTGGTAGTCCAACAATGCTTGAAACAGCTTTCCTTCATCGAGTAAATGTCCCGTGATCGCGTAGACATTTGTGTGACAAGCTTGGCCACCAATTCATTATCCGAGAAAACTACAGGATCGGATGGATTGATTGTGACGGTTAAGGGTGTTGATCTTATAGTTTGCTTGGCTATCGCATAAGATTCGATATAGTTGTTCCGTAAACATCTCCTTTGTGACTTTAGGAACGATATCCGTAAGGTACTTTGAGTGTAGCCTTCATCACTGTCCATTTTCCTTGTATCCCGCATGAGCTCGTATGTATTCCCTTTCATTCTGCATGAGCTTCAGATGTATTCCTTTCATTCTCGCATCTTGTCATTCTCATCATGTAGATACTGCATTTGGTCAAAAAACCAATTCAGTTCTAGAGCATGTCCTTCTTTTCGACTTTTGGACAACTTTCAATTCAATTCATGAGTATGAGAAATCCAAGATCGAGGTGGCTTCTTCACCGACTGATGATGATTTGGTTGATTCCTTTGATGGTGGTGGTGAAGAGTGAGAAGAAGAATCTGATGATGATGAGATGAGGAGACTCCGGTCCTTTGGTGGTTCGTAAGTTTCTTCCTTTGATCGCAGGTGACTATCTAGAAGAATCGTATCATACTCAACATCTTCTTCATTGCCAGTCTTAGCTTGTTCATCACTTTGGCTTTGACCGTACTTCTTCATCGTTTTACCTTCTAGCTTCTCGATTCTCGTTCTTCAAAATCATACTCTATAGTGTCTTCAACACGTGTTTATTGTTGTACCAAAGTGGTGGCACCAGATCCCTTATCGGGTTGATTAACCGCATCGATCCGTGAAGGTTGAGCTGCACCACTTGACCCTCCGGGCCACCCATTTGTTCTTGAGCAAATTGTTGTGCAACGTGTTGAAGTCGAACTAATTTGAACTTCTTCCTGTATGATTTATCCAGTTGCTCTTCATCACTTTCTCAGCTTTCATCATATGGCACAAGTACGTGAGTCTTTCCTTTGCCATGTTCAGCTATTGACTAGGAGGTTTTGTATCGATGGAGAGTTATCCTTGCGCCGCAGAGTAGTGTACCTCCTCGCCCGATTGTATCTTCGAGATCTTTCGCCCATTAGCTTTCTTTGTGGTTCGTGTAGGAATAGAGCCTTCCTTGGAGGGAATTTTCTTCCTTGGAGTAGGTTTCCTCTTTGGGACCTTCCTTTGACTCTCTCAGGCTTATTGCACTTCCAAAGACTTCCTCTCTCGGTTCTCCGAGTAGGAGTTCCGTAAGGCTTTTCATCGAGATGACCAACTTTGCCTTCTCGCATCGCTACTTGATACCTTTTGTATGTTTCAAGCTTTTGATTTCATTTGTCGAAGGTGATCAGCAAAGACGGCACCTGTTTCTTTGTTGTCGATTCCTTGATTCCGATAGAAAGGATAGGTTCGACAACACGTCGCGGATTGTCGGGTCATTGAGCCTCTGGGAATGTCGATGAAGACCAAGTGCTCTCTCGATCAACAATTTTGTGTATCCACATAGGGAATCTTTTAGCCAAGTTTCTTGTGAAATGACATCATGTCATCCCATATCACTGCTTCGATTTCAATGTCCTTCTTATTGATCAATGACCAGAAGATTTGCAGTTCCATGAGCTTGGGATGCTCATAGCCACCGCCACGACCAGAGAAAGACTTAGTGATGATGATGTAGAGTGTTCTCCATGGTTGAGGAATGTTCTTAATATCCACGTGAGAGTGCTTGTTAATAATTCCTGACGCTTCATCATAGCCAATATCAAGTAGAAATTGCGTAACTGTCTCTTCAAGAGGTGTGGCAAAGAAGTCAGAGGCACGATGTCCGAATGATGAGTACGTACCGTAAGTCCAAGAGTGATAGTGACTTGTTTGTGATTAAGTGTCACCGCTAATGCACTTTGACTGGATCCTCCGCATAGAGTCCTGAATTGTTGAATGTAGATTTCCGTGATCGTAGCGTGAGAGTGTGAGAGCATGTTCTCGTAGGGATGATTCCTTAGAATATCCACAAAGAATGAGACAAGAAGATTCTCGAGCATGTGAGGGTGTCAAAGTCAACCCTAAGTTGTTCTTTCCAATCTTTCTGGATAGCCATTTGGGAAGATATCAAGAATAGTGAGAACCTCAGTGCATCCACATTCATTTGTTACCATGTCGTGATCCGAAATAACATTATCCAAAAGAACCAACATATCGAAAGACATAATGTTAGTCAACATAAGGTCTTATTGTCTAGTTATTGAATGTAAAGTGACAATGATTGTTACGAGTCCTAAGTCACTTGTTTGTCCAATAGTCCAATGACGCCGTGAAATGTTTCGTGAGTTAGTTAACTTTAAGTTTTAAAGTTTATGTTATCACTTATTGTTCACAACATATCAAACGATTAAGTTTATTAGTGACATTATTGGATTCGTGACGCTATGATTAGTTTATTAACAAGTTTGTACACGAACAATTCATTATGAAGGTCAATCAATTTGGCAGTTACGCCAGAACATGAGTGATATACGCGAGATCTAAAGCTTATGTGATCCTAACTTACGCTGCAGAAAATGTTACGCGTGAGAAAAGGGACCTTATGCGTGAGAGCTTACGCTGAGGCGATATAAACCTTACGCGTAAGGCTTACTCGTAAGAGTAGACCTTATGCGTGAGGTCATCAGCTTATGCATATCCTTCACAATGTAGTCCCATTGTAGAACCTTACGCTGCAATAGTTACGCTAGGATTACTTCTACGCGATAACTTTCTACGCTGTAAGGTGATCCTTATGAGAGTAACAAACACCTTGATTCTCAGTTATATGCGAGTGCAGCCCGAAATAAAATCATCATAACATCAATATTAACACATACATTCATTCTATAACAAATCATGGCATGAATACTTATCAAATAGTTTACGTAGAACATACTTATGCGTGAGGCCTCAAAACCCTAAAGTTAAGGTTTACGCGTAAGATATCTAGCCATAGGAATTGCATCAAAGTGTTTCCGGTAGTCTAAGCATATAGAGTTGATTTATCCAAGGTTTAACATCAAAATCTAAGTGAATCAAAAATACCCAAACCGTATGAACATAAACCCTAATTCCAATTTATGAATCATTAGTATTTCGGGTGATATAGGGCCTAGATATCATCAATTTAACATGATAACAACATTATACAACAATCTTTATGACCAAAAACTCTCATTTGAAAATACCCAAACTTCACGCATAAACCCTAATTTCCAAAATTAATCAAATCATGTATCTGGATGTGATTAAGTGATGAAAATGTAATCATTGATGTTGAGAAAACATTTTGACACATTCATTTCAACCACAAACACACAAACTTGATTGTGTTCATACGCATGCGCGTGAGAACACAAAAATCAATATATTTCAGTTTTAACCGCTGGATTTATGAAAAATTCAAAACCATTGTTTAAAACTTGTTATAAAACATTAATAACTTACATTGATGATCAAGTAAACGGATTTGAAGAACGATTTATGCGGGATTAGTTAGATGACAGTAATAAATGTGAAGTGAAGGAATTAGGTGGGGTGTTTTATTTAAAATAACTTTAAATTTTGACAGCTTTGGTCCCTCCTTTTCCTTTTTCATAAATAGCCATTTAACTTCCATTTTGGTTACCAAACAAAGATTTTAAGAAAGAAACTTTGACGCATTACCCCTCGACTTAAGAAAAAATAATGAAAGGTTATAAATTTTAGTCCGAGGAGTGTCAGTTTAACCATAAAAGTTTACCACCATTGATACAAGAAACAACCGAGATAGATAACATGCAAGTACATGATGTTTTGAAACAAGTGGAATTTATTTTCTCCCCTCAACACTAGATCGAAAATATGAATTTTGAAAGATTGTAGTGTTGACGGAAGAAATGTACTTGCAATGTTGAAAGAAAATAGATAGAAGAATATTTTTGTTGTTTTATCGATTTTATATTTTGTATTTTGTTTTTGAAAGATTATTTACAAAAGAGATTTTGGTGTTTGACGTGTTTTAAAACTGCTTTTAGGAGGTCATCCACCTCTTGAGTCAAACACCTCATACCAACCGTGGACCAACTCATTAAACCTATCCGGAGGCAAGGCTTTGGTGAGAAGATCTGCCAATTGGTATTCTCACTCCACAAAATATAATTCAACAAGACTGCTCCACGTGATCCTTGATGAAATGATATCAAGATCGATGTGCTTTGATTTCGTGCCGAATCGAAGTTGCACGAGATCGCAATGGCATCCGATTGTCGCAAAGACATCGATTCACAAATACGTAACCATAGTCTTTGAGTTGTGTTCTCATCCAAATGACTTGAGCACACGCCGCACATGGCTACATATTCTCGCCTTGCTGAGGACAACATGTACAATCCCGCTTCTTCGATTGCATGACACCAGCTTTATCACCAAGAAATTGTAAAGCCTCAAGTACTTTTCCGTGAAGTCTAGCATCCCGCTTCAGCTGGTCGCGACGATAACGAGCAAAGATATATCAAGAAATATCGTGCCCCGCTAGTCGTTAGATACATGAGAGATCCAATAATACTACGGTATTTTGTAGGGTCCACCAATTTCCCATGTAAATCAACGTCTAGCTTCTTGGTATGAGCCATGGTGTGGCATAAGTCACGGTGTTTTCATTCCAAATTTATTTAACAATTCAAGGGCATATTTGGACTGATTCAAGAAAATACCACGGGGTGATTGATGAACTTGCGTCCGAGAAAGAACGTGAGTTCACCCATCATGGACATTTCAAAATTTTTCTTCATTAGTTTTGCAAAAGCGATTGAAAACTTTTTATGTGTAGACCCAAAATGATGTCATCCACGTAAATTTGAACAATTAAGATATGTGCCCCGTGATATGTATATAAAAGAGTTGGGTCAAACGAACCTTTGGTGAAATTATTAGCAATGAGGAAAGATGATAGCTTATCGCACCATGCCCGAGGAGCTTGTTTGAGACCATACGTAGCTTTGTTCGCTTTGTAGACGCGGATTCGAAACTCATGATCAACTAATCCATTTTGGGTGACATAAACCGTTTCTTTAAGTTGTCCATTGAGAAACGCAGTTTTGACATCCATCCGATAGACCGTCATATTCATATGAGCCGCGAACGCGAGAAATATCCGCAACAATTTCAAGACGAGAGACCGAGCAAAAGATTCTTCAAAGTCTATTCCCTTCCTCGACGATAACCCTTAGCCACCAGACGTGACTTATTTCGATAACGCTTCCTTCAAAGATCCAATTTGTTTTTCCAAATCCATTTGAGACCAATGACGACCCCGCTGGTCTTTCAACCAGTTCCCATACTTCAAGACGCTTGAATTGGTTGTGTTCTTCTTGCATGGATTCAATCCAGTTGTCTTTTGTCATTGCGTCTTTGATGTTTTAGGTTTAGATTGGCAGACAGGAGTGCATAAATGCAATGTTCACCGTCTGCGTGAAGACGCTTGTCTCGTAACGATCGTTGATTCGTTGCCAATAATGTTTTTTCCGGAGGATGGTCTTTCGTCCATCTATGTGTGGAGGGTTGATGTTGGTATACATTATGCGATTTCGAGGATTCAAATGGTTTGTTGAAGATTCTCGCGACATCCGTGCAAAGCAGCCTCATTAGCAAACGGGTTGAAGAACGCATTTGGATCAAAATCTGCAGGTGGGGTACTTCATTCGTAACATCATCACCGATTCATCATTGTTGGAAGCGTTTGTTCAACTGCTGTGTTGGAGTCAACTGTGGTGCTTCTTCAAATGCGAGTTGTTGTAAAGGTGTATCGTATAAGAGTATTATGTTGAGCAGCCGAAACAACCGGATACACCGAGCACGCTCATCAATATCGCCACCAACAGCCGGAGCAAATAACCTTTCCATTTGTTGACGAAAGTAAGTGGGCTTTGTTCACCGATGATGGGGTTTGGGGAAGTTTACGGTTGTGTCCGTTCCAAGCCTATACTCGTAAGCCATTTCCGAAGTTCATCAAAATGAGCATGAATCGCTTCCATCACCGCTTTGTACGACGATTCCATTCGTAAACCTTTGAATTATCACAGATCCGATAAAGATTCCAATGTCGCCTTTGGCTTTGAGCTTTCCAAAGTTCATCATTATTCGATAGCAAAGAGATCCAAATACATGAAAGTGTTTGAGATTCGGTTTTCTCTTGTGGACAAGCTCAAAAGGTGTTTTGTTATGCTTTTGTAATCATAGAACGGTTTTGAGTATAGCATGCAAGAGATACTTCCATAAGTAATCTGGAAGTTTAGCATTGATTAACATTGTTCTTGCAGCTTCCACTAACGCTCGTTTGGCCTTTCAACAACTCCGCTTTGTTCGTGTACGCAGATGTCCGATGCTCAATTCCCACTTTCTCATAAAATTCACGAAGAGTTTGTTAACAAATTCAGCGGCTCTATCTATTCTCGATTAGTCGAACGGGTTTCAGAGTCGAACTTGTATTTCGTGAGAAAGGTGATGATCATCATGGAGCTTGATCTTTGCTTCAAGAAAGTAGACCCAAGTCCAAATGAATAGTCATCAACAATTACTAAGATGTAGCTTGCCATTGATCGCTTGCACGCCAAGATCGGGCCACACAAATTCATGTGAAGAAGATGAAGCACATGTTGAGAGCCGTGTTCCACCTTTGAAGGAAAATGAGCACGAGTGCTTTTGCCTTGTTCACAAGCCGAGCAAAGGTGATCTTTAGAATACCAAAATCGTGGGAGTCCTTCAACTAGTTTGTGTCGAGCAAGGTTGGTGATGGTTTGAAAGTTTAGATGTGAGAGACGACGTGCCATAGCCATGATTTTGTTGATGTTGCCTTTGAAAGTAAGCAGATGGGAGAAGAAGCAACCATGTCTTGCATAGAGATAGTGTAAAGACTTGAATTACGCGAGCCGCATATAAGGTCGCTTCCTTGTAGATCACTTAATGAAACAAGTTTTCTCCCCGAAAGCAACCTCCAAATCTCCATCACGAACCGCCTATCAAAATGTTGACACCGAGGCCTTCCACATAATAAACCCCGCTAATTTCGATGTTCCCATTGATATAGTCTCCGTAGCCCATGATAGCGCGAGTGATCATTCCCTAACCCCGACAAAGGCCAATGAACTTTGCAATAAAGTTTGATAACAGCTTAAGGTTGCCTCGTCATGTGTCGGAACATCCGCTATCAACAATCCAGAATGATCTCATCACCCGCATTACATAATGCATCTACACAGATGGAATAGAAGTAGATGTGAACCCAAATGTTAGAGGGTTCCGAAAGCTATAGTAGATATACACACATCAATAGCTTTAGGTATCCACTTAAATCCTGGTGTGTTATATATCCATTTCTGCCATCTCCAACTAGTATTTGCTTTAGTCTTAGTGAATGCACTAGGTGGTACTACATTCCTAGGAGGTGAAACCGAGCTACAGGGACAAGAATGCTTCTTAGAATCTAAAGAGGGCGGTCTACCAAGCAATGCACTTAGAAAGATTAGTGGGCCTAGAGGTATTCCGTTCTAGGATTCCTTAAACGAGAGATGATAGCTTTAGCAACACATTTATCATGACAATCGAGTTCATACTTTTACGACAAATAACACAAGGTGCATCGACAATATCAAAAGTACTTAACGGTTGAAGCATTCGTTACATCACTATTTCTATTACATGTGCAGACGCAATATCTATAGTGGAAGCAACGTGAGTCTTATTCATAGTCCTAGGGTGTTCTTCTACTTTAGCATTCCTTATTGATCTTTTTTTAGGTCGCAACTTCCTATTCTTCATGTAGTGCTCTAGTCGTACTTGGAAAAGACGAACTATTCCTGCTTCAAGAGAAGGAGGCACGCTAGCAACTTGTGATTTGGCACAGAGGATTCTAGGTTCATGAGTACTAAGTGTTACTGGTGCTATTCTCTTAATCACGGTAGGCGGAAGTTGTTCATACTTTCCTAACATTTCTTTTAACTTGAAGATAGTGTGAATCGATCTTGATTTTCGACCTAACATTTCCAAAGAAATGCATAACTTCTTTAGTGTGTGCAAGATAATGATCAAGTTCATTAGATGCTTCATTGTGTAGAAGTTCTTGAGGATTCAAGTCTGCAACAGTAGCAATGTTTGTTTGTTCATCTCTTGGTGGAATAGCATTTGATCTCCAAGTACAATGACAAAGAGGCATCTCAAATGGACCTTCCAAGATAACCTTTCTTAGAATTTCCATGTGGCTTCCTTAGATCACAAAACCTAAAGAACCTTATCACCCATTGATCGTAGTTTCCTCGAGTGAGCATTGGAGGTCTATCAAGTGATCCAAAATTTCATGAATTGATTGTTATTACTTAAAGCCTCACACATCTTTGCAAAACCAAGTGGGTTCCTTCATAGTGTTCCCGGATGGATGTTGATTGAATTCGGCTGTGTAGGGTTGAACTTGAAGACTTGGTGGTGGTTGAACCATTTGAGGTTGTGGAATTGCAGCAAGTGGTGGAGTATGTTGTTGATTAAATTGTTGTTGATAAATTGCTTGTTGTTGATTCCTGTTGATGTTGTCATTAATTGTTGTTGACGCGAGGATAATGTGGGAAATAGGTAGAGTATGGTGGTTGTGACATGTTGATAAACTTGTGTTGGTAAAATGGATCTTTGTAGTCGAATGAACCTTTGTTGTGATGAAGTATCCTAGGCTTAGAAACTGCCACAGCCAAGTAGCACTCATGCGTAAAAACACCAAAGTTACATGTAACAATCAAGAGTTATGTGAGATTTAGCTTACGATAAGTAGGAAAAGACGCTAAAAGAGACACAAAGAAGGAAAGTTAGCTTAGGATTATCTTATGCGTAAGATCTAGGCTTAGGCGAAGATGAATCTTGTATGAGATTTGGCGCGTAAGCTTTATGCTTATGCTGAACTTTAGGTTTTATCCTTAAGTGTTTAACACTTCACAAGGCAAAAGATATCCAAAGTCGACGATTTTCGTGCTTATCCAAGCAAGAAAACATGGAGTAAAAACCACTAAAAACTAAGATCAAAACCAAGGAATAATCTTTTACGCCAGAGTTTTAGGTTTTATACGCTGTGAATACTGTGAAAAGATAATGCCTTAAAGATGTTTCTAAACCAGCAGGATGAAATAGCTTCAATAACACCAAAAGACACAAAAGTGTGAAACTTGATGATCCAAAGTTCTTAAACAAAGTTACGCTGTAGAAATCCATACCCACTTAACAAAACACGCTTAAAAACTTAGATCCACACGTAAAGATTGAAACTTTTGCCAAAAACAAGTATTTTAACACCTTAAAACGCTTAAAGCACAAGAATCTTGATTAAAAGTGTAAAAACGAGTTTTTAAGCCGCATCCAAAGTGTTAACCACTTTTACGCTGCAAGACCTAAAACAAAATACTTCAAAACGAAAGTGTTAACCCAACTATTTGCATTGATACCACTCAAGTAGGTCACTAGATTACAACACAAGCTTAAAAGAAAGATAGAGAACCAAAACACACACACACATTAAAGCTAAGACCTCGTTATGAGGGTGTGAGTGAAAGAACAATTGAACAACCAACCCTCGTTGAGGGTTATTACATAGTATTTATAGAGGGAAGCTAGGCAACACTCCTAGTCCATTCCTTTCTCCTATGGCTTGGGCCCAAGCTCATGGGCTCTTACATAAGCTTAAGGCTAATAACAAACATAAAGGCCATAATAAGCCAACTATTACATATGAGTAACTAACACTTGAATAAGGTTATTTATTCCAACACTTTACTCCTTTGAGGGCAACCTGAAGTCACTAATGAAACTTTTAAGATCTGACCATCACCTTCCCTATACAAAATGTAGACGCAGATACATGAGTATTGGTTCTTGCTCGTATATTTTCTATTAAAACCTGCATATGTAGCTTACCTATGCTTTTGTGATTTACGACCGCTTTCCCTTGCTTCTTTCTTCCTCTTCCCGCTAAGACCTTTGATCATATAAAGGAAATCACCCATTAGGGCTTGTCGCGATATCGTAAAAACACATCCCAAAGAACAAACCGCTCAATATGCCTTATTAGTGTTCATAACACATAATTTTAAATGTACTTTGAAAAAGTAATGTATGAAGTTGTCAATGGCTAATAATCGACATGAGCAACGTGCGATACATGAAAAGCTAATGACACTTACTTGCCATTTCTTTTAACACATTGAGGCCTTGCCTCCAAAGATAGCCATTTCCTAAAAGTAATAAAAATAAATTTTGTCAATAACTAAAGAATGAAATCGTACGTATCTAGATTTAGGTTATGTCCGTAAAACCAACTTAGTAGGCCATTTTAAGAAGATAAATAGTTTATGCAAGCTTCCTTATGACCTCATTTGAGCATAGTTGTGGATTGAACAAAACAAGCCATTCAACTAAACATTTACTTTACTACAAAGTATAAAATGTACCTATAAATATCATGTGGTCAAACCCAGCCAAAGGTTGGGATTTACCTATGGTGTTGGAGCTACCTTTTATGCTCCATTCAAACAACAACCATTCAACTACAAAGACATGAGACAATCAAACTGTTTAGAGTTTGCAAGCTTTCAAGCATATGATAATTTTTAATAAACAACTAACATCCTTCTTTGAATATATTTCATTAGTTAGTTTAGTAAATTACCACACAAAAAAGTTGGTGCAAAATCTAACGGGTACCATGACCCGTTCAATCCGTAAAACTAAAATTATGGTGTGGCTAATCAGCCTAAAGGCATAATACACTTATTCTAATATGTGTACTTGTTGTATTTCTAGACTTAGGTCAAAATGCAGATGCCATTTTCCTCCTCCACGCAGGTGCAAGTATACAAAGCAGCCTAGTTCCACAGAAAATTGGAAATCAAAGACACCTGCTTAAAACCCTAAACCTGCCCATATCAATTATTGTCTATTTAATTTTACACGTATAGGAACAAGTTTTAATTTGACTAGCATGGTATGGACACAAGACTAATTCAAGTAGTCCACCAATGCACTGCACCAAGGACTATTTTTTGAAGGAAAGCTTTAAATGTAAAAGTACAACGATATGAGGATAGCTTTTAATCAAAGTTATCAAATTTTGTGCTTATTAGTCTAACTCCATCAGCTTAACCGCTTATTCAAACCTATATCTAGCAATTGACCGTATAATTTCTTTTTAACAAATAACAAGCACATGACATGAGCAACCCTTGAATCGACATAAGGGCCAAAACGCCACTACAAGTTGGTCACCAACACTACTTGTCCTTCATGAAAATTTTAATATATAACTAAAAATCTTAATTATGACTACAAAATCTATACTTCAAAAAGAATTCATTTTTAATAAAAAGTAGGCTTTGTAAGCATATGAATAAATTTTAGGCAAAAAGCCATTTGACCGTTTCTATCTTACATATGTTTAATAACTTTTACCCGCTTAGCCAAGTAGACAAAATTATAACCCAAATTTTCTCCGTGTTGTTACTCTCATGCCCTTGTACACCTTACCAAACCCACCCGCCTAATACTTTAGATCCAAAACCCATTAGTAGCCGCTTGATCTTCGTGATGAATACCTATGCGCCGTAACTCAAGCTCCCAATCTTCACCACATCTTCTCGACTCTTGCTTTGTATCTGACCCACGCATAACAAACACCTAACACGCATATAAAACACAACAAAGACCACAAGTAACACCCACTTTACCACCAAATGACAACCTAGAACTACCTCCGAATTCGCCAAAAAAACAGTAAAACCACTAGTATTTAAATCCTCAACACCAAAGATTACTAAAACTCCACGCTAAAACCCTCTTTGCCTCAACCCAAGTAGTCTTAGACGCACTAAACCCAACATACATCTCACTACAAAATACCTCCTAATCTCCACATTCCTATAACTCAACAACGCCTACTCAATCCTAACCCCTCGCAGCAATCGCCACATTAAAATAAATTATTTTAATATAATCAATAATATATCATATATTATAAGCAAAGCAAAATAATTACTTTAAATAATAATTAAAAACCCTAAATATTTGAATTAAACGCTACTTACCAGCCTAAAGATGTTGATTGCTGACAAAGCACAAATGATTGGCAGAGTGATGTAACATAAATCTTTTCTATATTTTGTTTTGAATCAGACTATATCAGGGGGAGAGATTTTGAATGGGTGAAAATCGAATTGTAGATTCAAGAGGAGGCTTTAATGGAGTCGTGTGTGTGTGTGTGTGTGTGTGTGAATCAGATTAGTATGATGTAAATGACAAGAAGGAGATAATAACAAGAAGCAAAGATTATGAAAAAAAATCAATAATATGATGTAAAATGACCAAAAAACCCTTTTAAAAAATACGGTTGCCCGACATCCTTTGGTTGCCCAAAACAATACCTTACACATACCGGACACTTGTCACAATGTAGATGAGTTGCCCAATGACGCCGTTTCGTCTATTTTCAAATATAAAATAAAACTGGTCCGAAAGTCTCGTATGCCGCTGGCCTATTTGCGTCATTTTCCCTTGAATTTATGAGATGATCATTAAGTATGACATTGTAACTAATTATTGAAACGTTATGATTTTGGGTAAATGAGAT
The DNA here is from genome assembly GCA_910596185.1 of Chrysanthemum makinoi. NCBI lineage: Eukaryota > Viridiplantae > Streptophyta > Magnoliopsida > Asterales > Asteraceae > Chrysanthemum > Chrysanthemum makinoi. The sequence goes on from OU343219.1 coordinate 127,305,010, forward strand.
GTGATTATCGAGATACTACGAATTTGATTTGAGTAAACGGTATATTATGATTTTGGAATTTTGAACTCGATTGATTTGATAGGGATGATTGAGAACACATTAGACAAATTGATTGATAAGATGATTGATGAGATGTTTATGGCTGATTTGATGAACGGTTTGATTGAACACTTGATTGAGTGAGTGCCCTGTTAGTTGACGATTTAAGTCTGCCTATCTTAGTAGTTCACTATAAGCATTTCACATGCTTATACACACACATTAAGCATGTCCTCATACTTACGCATACCTCATAAGCATTTTTATATGCTTAGGCACGCCCTATAAGCATGTCCTCATGCTTATACATGTACAGAAAGCATGTCCTCATGTTTTCGCACGCACTATACCTATCACAGAGTGTGGAGTCCCAAACCTTAAATCTATAACACTTAACTTATATTAAGTAGTTGCACTTGTATATCCCAAAACAATAAAGAGAAAACTTTGTATGAATATACACAAATACGTAGGATCTATTGGAATGTATTTGGAAGATTAAAGTGAACAAATGAACACAGAATGTGATAACCAATAATTCAAAATTATTTATCAATAATGCGATACTCAAAGTATCGGTTACGCATTTCCTTGCTTAATCTCACCACTTGATTTAAAACTTGCATTAATAGTAGTGGTCAGAAATGATTTGGGAACATAAAGGAAATGGTACTATTATAACTAAGTCAGGGAGTCACAAACGAGGCCTTTTTCTCGTGAACGGAGTTCCACAGTTGTTTTGATGAACACGAAGTCCAAAACGCGTTAAAGCTAATAAAGCATGTAAACTGGTGTTGGTATCGTGTGTGTGTCATGTTCACGTGTTTTGCATCTTATCATGTTTATGTGCCCTTGATCATAACTAGATGATGGATTATAATTATTTTGATGATGTCGATTGGTGATGGTCCGCGGTCA